>CM072157.1:24688344-24798333 GCA_036850595.1 Rhyacichthys aspro | reverse complement strand
GATTTGTTTTGAACAGATCCAGGAGTGAGCCCTAAAGCTTCAGGAGGATCTTGTTAAATCCTGAGTGTGTTGTATTTTTCAGGAGTTGAAGTGGGGCAGGAGCAGCAGTTCACCATCAACACCAAAGGAGCAGGAGGACAGGGCAAACTGGAGGTGGCGCTGGTGAGTTTTTACATTTTTTCACCTAAACATTTCCTTCCTGTTCATTTTTTCTCAGTGAAGCTGCTGTGTTTTCAGCTGAGTCCGAGTCAGAAGAAGCTGCAGGTCAAACTGGAGCCGGTCTCCGCAGACGTGCAGCGGGTTCGCTTCACGCCCCTCCAGGACGGGCCCTACTCCGTGAACGTGACCTACGACGGGCACCAGGTCCCGGGCAGCCCCTTCCCCGTGGAGGCCCAGCTGCCCCCGGACCCCAGCAAAGTGAGCGCTCGCACCTGAATGAACCCTGGTCCCGTCTGCAGCGGGGCTCACTGAGGGGTGTTTGTTTTTCAGGTGAAGGCGTCCGGGCCCGGGCTGAAGGGCGGTCTGGTGGGGGCGCCCGCCGAGTTCACCATCGACACCAACGAGGCCGGGACGGGGGGCCTGGGGCTGACCGTGGAGGGTCCCACCGAGGCCAACATCGAGTGCTCGGACAACGGGGACGGGACGTGCTCGGTGTCGTACCTGCCCACGGAGCCCGGAGAGTACCTGGTCAACATCCTGTTCGAGGGCGTGCACGTGCCGGGGTCGCCCTTCAGCGCTCACGTGCACAGACCCTTCGACCCCACCAAAGTCCAGGCCTCGGGGTCCGGACTCAAGAAGGCCAAGGTGAGACGGGACGGGCTCAAAGAACACTGCTCTGTAAAATAAAGAGAACCCAAATATAGTTTTTATTTAAAATTAGGTTCAGTTCACTTTTTATTACATTTACTACTTGTTTATTTTTATACAGTGTTCATTTAGTTTGAGTCATAATTTAGTCTAATCCTTATTAGTTTTAGTCGACTAAATATCATCAGAATTTACTCGACTATATCTCTAAAATATAAAGAGTAATGCATTTTCACTGTTTTCTTTTCTTCAGTAATAATTTCTCTCTGAATGAAAGGAAACTAACTATTTAGTCAGAGTTTTTGTTCACATTAATTACTTCGTTTTGTTTTTGATGTAAAAATATTCCTCAGGTCTAATCCTCAGTGGGACGTCTAACGGTGGTTTATTGTTTTAAAACCAGAAGCTAAAAAAGATCCCGTCTGCTCCTCTTTCTGAATGGATTTAGTTTGAAAACCTCTGGATGCTTCTGTGTTAAAGTGTGGACCAGGGCTGATCTATTGAGTCATATTTAAATTACAGTTGTTACTAAAAACAAACAGGAGGTAAAGACCAGCTGCAGGAGCAGATAAAAGGCTTTGCTGCAAATGTTATGGAACTAACGGAGCATTTGCAGAAGTTAGTTTATGTTTCTAAGAGAACACTTTTTACTGTGACATAATGTGATCATGTGTGCAGGTCGGAGAGATCAGTGTGGTGAATGTGGACTGCTCCAAAGCTGGACCGGGTCAGCTGACTCTGGAGGCAGAACCAGGACCAGGACCAGGATCAGGACCAGGATCAGGACCAGGATCAGGACCAGGATCAGGACCAGGATCAGGTGAGAAGTCCCTCTGTCCATCTCCTTTGTACTGGTCCTTTTATTCCTCACACATTTGTCTGTGATTGTTGGAGCAGGTAAAGTGAAGACGGAGGTGGTGGACAACAGAGACGGGACGTACACCGTGACCTACGTCCCGCTGACGGCCGGCCTCTACACTCTGCTGCTCAAATACGGAGGACAGACCGTTCCTGGGTTTCCTGCTAAAGTCACCGTGGACCCCGCCGTCGATACGTCCAAAATCAAAGCCTTCGGGCCCGGAGTCGACGGACAAGGTACAGTTGTGTTTACGTCAAACTAAACGGGTCACACCCTTCTTTAGACTTCAGTCTCACAACTCAAAGCATACAATATGTAAAAAAGGGATGTGAATCGATCAAAAAAATTGACTAATTAATTGCAGATCTTGCTTAAATTAATAACGATTAATCAGAACTTGTCAACTTTTAATAAACACACTTAATCATGAACAGAAGGTAATTTACTTTATTTTGAATCATGTAACTTTGCCGTACTTTAACTTTTGTTTTACTGAAAAGTATTAATTTCGGATTTTTCATATTCAAAACTGAGTCACTATGAGCCCAGTCTATAAATGCAAAAATATAAAAAATAAGAAAAAAAAAAAAAACATAAATATAAATAAAATGTTAAAATAATTTAAATAAGAAACCATAAAATACAGTAACTTGACTTGACTTTGTGCTTCAGAACTTTATTTGAAAAGTCACTTTGTGTGAACTTGTGTAATTTAGAATCTTAATATTTAAATCTGTAAATCACACATGACTTTACTCTTTTTCAGGAACCATCTATAATCTCTTAAAGCACAACTGTCCATTTAGCAGCGAGTCTTTGTTGTTTTTCCATCGTTAGCTCGAGTGTTAGCCGCGTTAGCTTCAGGAAACAGGAAAGTGGAGGGCGTTTATGCAAATTAATGATTGTGTTATATTTTTTTGACAAAACTGAACTGAAAAAATGAACACAAAAAGTTAATGCAGTGTTTCCTCGTCTGCAGCTGTTTTCAGAGAAGCCACCACGTCGTTCACGGTCGACGCCCGGCCTCTGATTCGTCGAGGAGGAGATCATGTGACCACCGAAGTCCGAAACCCGTCCGGAGCTTTGACGGAGTGCACGGTGAAGGACAACGGAGACGGGACGTACGGCGTCGAGTACACGCCTTTCGAGAACGGTAACTGGATTTGAACGGGTTTGAGGTGGTTTAACCTGGACTTTAACCAGATTTAGATGGATTTACTTTTGCTACAACTGGATTTCAGTGGGTTTGAGGTGGTTTAACCCAAACTTTAGCCAGATTTAGATGGATTTACTTTTGTTACAACTGGATTTGCACAGATTTGAGGTGGTTTAACTCGGACTTTAACTGGTTTTGAAGGTGTTTTAAGTGGTTAATACTAGCTTTAGATGTGTTTTTAGTGATTTAACTTAGACTTTAACCAGTTTAAAATGGATTTAACCTGGTTTTAACTGGATTTAACCTGGTTTTAACTGGATTAAACTTGGTTTTAACTGGATTTGAATGATTTGTTGGACTGTGTTTTCTCTCGTGTGTTTCTCTCAGGTGTCCACAGCGTCCAGGTTTTATTCGACGACACTCCGATCCCCAAGAGTCCGTTCAAAGTCTCCGTGAGCGAGGGCTGCGACCCGACCCGAGTGCTGGCCTCTGGACCGGGTCTGGACCAGGCTCTGACCGAACAGACCAACCACTTCCAGATCGTCACCAGGTAACGCTCTCAGAACCGCGGCTTTCACACAGGTCTCCTCACTTTCTGACGGACTGTTTCTCGTCCCGTCAGAGGGGCCGGTATCGGGGGTCTGGGCATCACCGTGGAGGGCCCCTCGGAGTCCAAGATGACCTGTAAAGACAACAAAGACGGCAGCTGCAGCGTGGAGTACGTCCCGTTCAGTCCCGGACTTTACGACGTCAACATCACGTACGGAGGGCAGCACGTTCCCGGTGAGAACGTTTACTCAACATGTTTGGTCTGGGATTACATGGTCTGGTTTAGTCCAGTCTGGTCTGGTTTTGTCTGGGATTACACGGTCTGGTTTAGTCCAGTCTGGTCTGGTTTTGTCTGGGATTACATGGTCTGGTTTAGTCCAGTCTGGTCTGGTTTTGTCTGGGATTACATGGTCTGGTTTAGTCCAGTATGGTCTGGTTTTGTCTGGGATTACATGGTCTGGTTTAGTCCAGTCTGGTCTGGTTTTGTCTGGGATTACATGGTCTGGTTTAGTCCAGTCTGGTCTGGTTTAGTCCAGATCCTTCACAAACTGTTGCTGTTTTGAGGCAAGCTCAGACCAAATAGTGATTTAATTTAAAATTATCTTCTGTTTTTCTCTATTTGTATTTTGTAAATAATAATAATAAATAAATAATAAAAATAAACAGACTTTATAGTTAATTTTACTTTTATGTCCACAGCTGCAGAACTGTTCATATTAAACTCCACAGAGAGGGTTTGGGGCTTGTGTATCGCCTGTTGCCATTAAATTTAAGTTTCGTGGTATTTTCTTTTAAATGCAGTTTTCTTTTTGTTGAACTCCGTCAGATCAAAGAAACATTTTAGTTCGTTCCAGTGTGATTCTTACAGCTTTAGATAAACCTGATATAACCATGTCTTCGTGTGTCTCGTCTGTAGGGAGTCCATTCAAAGTCCCGGTGAAGGACGTGGTGGACCCCAGTAAATTGAAGGTGTCGGGGGCCGGGGTGGGGTCGGGGGTCAGGGCCTGTATCCCACAATGCTTCAGTGTTGACTGCAGGAGAGCGGGAGAGGCCGGGCTGGACGTCAGTGTGACGGGACCTAAAGGGGTCAGCGAGGACGTGGAGGTCACCGACAACGGAGACGGGACCCACAGCGTGTCCTACACCCCGTCCAGCGAAGGAGCCTACTCTGTGGCCGTGAAGTACAACGAGCAGCACGCCCCCCGCAGGTGAGAAAAAGTTTTAGATGGATTTGAACAGGTTTTAGAAGGATTTGAACAGGTTTCAGATGGATTTGATCTCTGTGGTCTCCAGTCCGTTTAAGATCCGAGTTTTGCCGACTCATGACGCCAGTAAGGTCCGGGTCAGCGGTCCGGGTCTGGGCAGCGGGGTCCCGGCCAGTTTCCCCGTCGAGTTCAGCATCGACGCCCGGGACGCCGGAGAGGGCCCACTGAGCGTGCTCATTACGGTCAGCTGACCACTTCATACGTCCCGCCACGATCCGCTGTTTCCTTTTAGGACCTGAGTTTATTTTTATGGATCTTCCAGGACCAGGACGGGCGAGCGAAGCCGGCCAGTATCCATGACAACGGCGACGGGACCTACAGGGTTTCTTACACCCCTGATCGGACCGGCCGCTACACCATCTCTGTGACCTACGGAGGAGACGCCGTCCCGGGGTCGCCGCTCCGAGTGAGGGCCACGGCCACCGGGGACGCCAGCCGCTGCACCGTGACAGGTAACGGGTCCCTGAACGCACCGTGACAGGTAACGGGTCCCTGAACACACCGCGACAGGTCCCTGAACGCACCGTGACAGGTAACGGGTCCCTGAACAGGCCCCTGAACGCACCGTAACAGGTAACGGGTCCCTGGACAGGCCCCTGAACGCACCGCGACAGGTCCCTGAACGCACCGTGACAGGTAACGGGTCCCTGAACGCACCGCGACAGGTCCCTGAACGCACCGTGACAGGTAACGGGTCCCTGAACGCACCGCGACAGGTCCCTGAACGCACCGTGACAGGTAACGGGTCCCTGAACGCACCGCGACAGGTCCCTGAACGCACCGTGACAGGTAACGGGTCCCTGAACGCACCGCGACAGGTCCCTGAACGCACCGCGACAGGTCCCTGAACGCACCGTGACAGGTAACGGGTCCCTGAACGCACCGCGACAGGTCCCTGAACGCACCGTGACAGGTAACGGGTCCCTGAACACACCGCGACAGGTCCCTGAACGCAACGGGACAGTTAACAGGTCCCTGAACGCACCTTGACAGGTAACGGGTCCCTGAACGCAATGGGACAGGTAACAGGTCCCAGGTAACAGTTGTAACCCTCTCTGTCCCAGGTCCAGGTGTAGTTCTAACAGGTCTACCCCTCTCTGTCCCAGGACCAGGTGTAGTTCTAACAGTTCTACCCCTCTCTGTCCCAGGTCCAGGTGTAGTTCTACCCCTCTCTGTCCCAGGTCCAGGTGTAGTTCTAACAGTTCTACCCCTCTCTGTCCCAGGTCCAGGTGTAGTTCTACCCCTCTCTGTCCCAGGTCCAGGTGTAGTTCTAACAGTTCTACCCCTCTCTGTCCCAGGTCCAGGTGTAGTTCTACCCCTCTCTGTCCCAGGTCCAGGTGTAGTTCTACCCCTCTCTGTCCCAGGTCCAGGTGTAGTTCTAACAGTTCTACCCCTCTCTGTCCCAGGTCCAGGTGTAGGTCCGACGGTGGCCATCGGGGAGGAGCTGGGGCTGGTGGTGAACACTAAAGGGGCAGGTAAAGGGAAGGTGAGCTGTCTGGTGGTGCAGCCCGACGGCACCGAGGTGGAGGCCGAGGTCCTGGAGAACCAGGACGGGACCTTCGACATCTTCTACACCGCTCCGGCTCCGGGAAACTACGTCATCTACGTCCGCTTCGGAGGAGAGAACATCCCCCACAGCCCCTTCAACGTGACGGTACGCTCGGGGTCAGAGGTCACGGGGTCGGGGTCGGTCCGGAGCGTTTCTGTCCCGTACTTTAGAGCAGATTAAGGATGTGTTGAGTTTAATCTGACTGTGGTGTGTTCAGGCGACGGATCAGGTTCCTGTGAAGCAGCAGCAGACGTCTGCACAGAACCGGGCCGGTCCCCCCGGAGCTGGGTTTCAGCCCTGGGTACAGCCTCTGTTCACTCTGATAATCCCACAGATATACTGATAATCCCACAGATATACTGATAATCCCACAGATATACTGATAATCACTGATAATCCCACTGATAATCCCACTGATATACTGATAATCCCACAGATACACACTGATAATCACTGATAATCCCACTGATAATCCCACTGATACACAATGTTCACACTGATAATCCCACATATATACTGATAATCCCACATATATACTGATAATCACTGATAATCCCACTGATAATGTCACTGATAATCCCACTGATAATCTCACTGATACACACTGATAATTTCACAGATATATATTGATAATCTCACAGATAATCCCACTGATACACACTGATAATCCCACTGATAATCCCACAGGTACACACTGATAATCCCACTGATAATCCCACAGATACACACTGATAATCCCACTGATAATCCCACAGGTACACACTGATAATCCCACTGATAATCTCCAGCAGGTCACTCATAAACACATCTCTTAAAGGTCCTTTCTCGTCTGTTTTTACTGCAGCTCATTTATAAAACCGTCCGGACTCTCAGCTGCAGCAAAGTTCTGTTTGTAATTCACAGTTTTGTCCAAACGTGAGCTGCTTAAATAAACTCATAGTGAAACTAACTCTGGAAAATGGAACCAGGATAATCCTGACATAAACGTGTGAAAACAGTTTGTTAAACGACAATAAAGGACCTTTAAGCTCAGATTCTCACATTTACTCTTGGTCCGTGTGATTTTGGTGAAATGAGCTGCTGTCGGTGAATGGCGCTGGTCACAAACTCTTCCTGCTTCCTCGGCCAATGGGATCACAGCAAACACCATCACTTCCTGTTTGTCTCGGCCAATGGGATCACAGCATTCATCTAACCTCATCACGTCACTCTGGATTAATTCATTCATTTATTCAAGGCTCGGCTGATTCACTCTTTCACTTCTCTTTCCTCTCACTTCCTTCAGGAGCCCTGTTTGTGGGCGGGGCTTGGAGGGGCAGCCCTGTTTGTGGGCGGGGCCTGGGGGGCAGCCCTGTTTGTGGGCGGGGCTTGGAGGCAGCAGCATGTTCCTAACAAACCACTGGGATCTAAAAATCACAACTTTAACATTAACAAACACTTTTTAAATTAAATCTCCTTCCTTTCTTCCTCGTTTCCTTGTTTCCTCGTCTGTAGGTGACGTCAGATGGATACGATCCACTCAGGAGCAGCGTTAACGGCAGTGGGTTCAGACCCTTCGACATGGTCATCCCCTTCTCCTTCAGGAAGGGAGAGATCACCGGTGAGTTCAGGGAAACACAGATCTTTAGACGTTACACAGAGTTATTCGTGTAGATTGTAACAGATGAGAACCTCTATTCAGGAACAGAAAACCTTGGAGCGCTCCCATTGGTCGACACTTGTCACATGACGTTCCAGGAAGTTTAATAGCTGCAGATAAAGTGTATTTTCAGCTGAATATGTCTTTTAACAGAGAAACAGCTGAAAAAAGAAAAGCATCAACAGAGAAAAGGGAGGCAACGTAAAACACAGATAAATACTGTCAATTCAATCACGTAATGTTTAACGAGGAGGAGATAATTGTCGTCCTGACGCTGAAGTCACAGCTAAGCTAACGCTAAACTCTAAACTTCAGTTTGGTCAAATGGATTAGTATTTTGGAGGAAAACTGGTCTGGTTTTATTTTTTAATAAAAGAGAAGCAGGAGAGGTCTCTAGACTGATTTTGGAGGAGAGTCTGAGACAGGGACAAAAAAAGTTAAATAAAAGTAAAATGATCACATTTACACATCACTGAGAACATGGATCCAGTTTAGTGTTATGTTATCGTGGGTCTCTGTGTCCAGGTGAGGTGCTGATGCCTTCAGGTAAATCGGCCCAGCCTCTGATCAACGATAACCTGGACGGGACGGTCACGGTGCAGTACTCTCCGACCGAGGCCGGGCTCCACGAGATGCACATCAAATACAACGGGACCCACATCCCAGGTCTGCACTTGAACTCATCACATTCACTTCTGAACAAATATAAACACAACAAGAGGAAATACAACACCAAAGAATAAATGAGAAATAAAAAATTAAGACAACAGAGAAATTAGAGAATAAAAGTTATTCTGTAATATCATTTTTAAAAATCTCATGGGTTTTTTCTGCCTTTTTATTTTTCAGGTTAAGATAAAGACTTTAAATATAAATTAATGTCAGTCTCAAAATATTTTAATTTGGTTTTCCTTTTAGCCCATTTCATTTTGTGTATATGATATTTCCAAATATGATAATTAATTAAATCAAATAACATATATGACAAACTGGAGTCTCTCATTCCAAATACTTGTATCTGGACTAAATACAGCAGTATCTTTTCTTTAATATTGTAAAAGTAAGAGAATAACTCTGTTTTGACTATAATTGACTACAACATGTTGAAAAATCATTATTTTCTTCTTTTAAAACCAGAAAAGAAAAGATATTTTGAATAAAATGAGCTATAATGGACTCTCTCACATTGGCAATGTGTTTATCCCAAATATTTCACTGAAGCATGTTATTTGTGCAAGATTTAACTTCTGCTGCTGCTAATTCTTGTGTTTTTAAATGAAATGATGAAATATTTTCTTTGTAATTGAAATGTTTGTCCAGAGTCTCCGCTGCAGTTCTACGTGAACCACAGCAGCAGTCCCAGCGTCACAGCCTACGGCCCAGGACTGAGCTACGGCGTCGCTAACAAACCCGCTAACTTCACCGTTTTCACCGACGACGCTTCTGAAGGTAACACCACAGAATAAACAGAGATGCTCTTTTTTGCATGTTTTATGTCGACACAAAGAATTTAAAAGTGCATTAATGATCACTTTTTATTATTTCAACTTTATTTCGGACTTGTGGTTAAACAATTAAAAACAGACAGTAAAAAATGTAAAGAAAGTTAAAGATAATGTATTAATTATTAACATGTGACAAAAGTTTCAGAGGTTTCACAGAAATAAGATCAACCAACAGAGAATAAACAGAGTTACTGCAAATTTTATACCGACATGTCTTTGAAATGAAACACAATTGAGTGAAACACAGGGCTGTGATGTTAATTCAGAAAGACCCTCTTCAGTCTTTTATTATCTCTCTGTAAACTTTACTTAGATGGACGCCTCTAGAACTTTAAACGTGCTACTTGTACTTCTCTAGTTCAGAAACATTACTGATTAATCCTAACACCGTGTGGTCTGCAGGAGGCCTGGACCTGGCCATCGAGGGTCCGTCCAAAGCTGAGATCAACTGTGTGGACAACAAAGACGGGACGTGCAGCGTGAGCTACCTGCCCACTTTACCTGGAGACTACAACATCCTGGTGAAGTACAACGAGCAGCACATCGCAGGCAGTCCCTTCACGGCCAGGATCACGGGTCGGCTTTTACTCTGACACATTTATTTACTCAGTGTTTGAATCAGTCTGACGCTGAACACAAGAAAGAGACTCCTGAAAATCTGATGTAGTTTCTCTTTTTAAACCAGGTCTTAACTAGAACTAGTCCAGTTCTAAACCTAGACGTGATCCCAACTAAATCTGGACTAAACTAAGGTTAAATTAGGTTTGAATCAAGGATGAAACAGGTTTAAACAAGAATTAAACCTGAACTAAAATCAGGACTAAACCTGGACTAAACAAGAATCAAAGATGAATTAAAATTTGGACTAAAACTAAGACCTGACCAGGACTAAACCTGGACTAAATTTGGTGTAAATTCTGGGATAAAATGCGGTTCAACCCGGACTAAAGACAGAACTAAACCAGGGCTTAAACTTGGTCTAAACCAGGATAAAACCAAGACCAAACAAAGATTAAGCCAGATCTAGGTCTAGGACTAAAGACAACACTAAACTGAAAAAAAATCCTCCCAAAAATCAGGACTAAACCCGAGGTAAACCAGGACTAAGACCAGGGCTAAACCTTGGACTTAAACTCGACCAGAGGCTTTAGCTCGAAGCCCGTTGAACAGTTTATCATATTTTACATATTTGTTTTAACATTATAACATGTAAAACTGTAGGAACATCTGCTTAAAAATGTAAAAAAGGTGAATGAAAAACATTTTTAAACAAAAAGAAAACTTAGGTGTGACCAAAATTCAAAAATATTGTGGGATCAAATACAAAAAAAAAAGGTTAATGAATGTCTTCTACATTAATTTGTGCAGATTTTAATTAATTTAATACATTCTCTGAACCAAAAAAAAAAAAAAAAAGATAAGATAAGGCCAAGAACTAAAGGTGTAGTGGATGCAGCGTTGCTCACGTCTGATTGGTTTGGTTTTGCAGAATAACAGATCCTCACTTTAATGAACTCTGTAGATTATAATCTGAGCCTGTGTTTGTTCAGAGGACAGTCAGCGGCGTTCTCAGGTGAAGCTGGGCTCGGCTGCAGACTTCTCTCTGGACATCAACGAGACGGACCTGAGTTTACTGACGGCCTCCATCAAGGCTCCGTCGGGACGAGACGAGCCCTGTCTGCTCAAGAGGATGTCCAACAACCACATCGGTAACAATCGGTTTAACTCCAGCTTCAGAATCAAGAACGAAACCTAGAGCTCAACCCACACGAGATCCAAACTAAACCAGGACCAAACTGTGGCTAAATGAGGTTAAAAAACCAGACTAAACCAGGACTAAAACCAGGACTAAAACCAGGACCAAACTGTGGCTAAATGAGGTTAAAAAACCAGACTGAACCGGGACTAAATCAAGATTAAACTAGGACTCAGGACTAAAGACTTGGTCCGGACTAAACCAGGACCGAACTGTGGCTAAATGAGGTTAAAAAACCAGACTGAACCGGGACTAAAGCAAGATTAAACTAGGACTAAGCCGGGACTAAACTCAGGACTAAATCTAGACTTGATCCAGACTAAACCAAAAACAAAAACAAGAATAAAACAGGATTAAGCCGGGACTAAAACTTGGACTAAAACCAGAAAGACTTAAATAAGAGTTAGAAATCACTACAAAACCAGGTGGGACCAGACCTGGACTTTGAATGTGTTTTAGTTGGTTTTACACAAGTTTCAGTCAGATTTGAACAGGGTTTAGATGGATTTGACCGGGTTTTATCAGGATTTGACCAGGTTTTATCAGGATTTGACCAGGGTTTATCAGGATTTGACCAGGTTTTATCAGGATTTGACCAGGGTTTATCAGGATTTGACCAGGTTTTATCAGGATTTGACCAGGGTTTATCAGGATTTGACCAGGTTTTATCAGGATTTGACCAGGTTTTATCAGGATTTGACTAGGTTTTATCAGGATTTGACCAGGGTTTATCAGGATTTGACCAGGGTTTATCAGGATTTGACCAGGGTTTATCAGGATTTGACCAGGTTTTATCAGGATTTGACCAGGTTTTAGCAGGATTTGACCAGGTTTTAGCAGGATTTGAACAGGTTTTAGCAGGATTTGAACAGGTTTTATCAGGATTTGACCAGGTTTTATCAGGATTTGACCAGGTTTTAGCAGGATTTGAACAGGTTTTAGCAGGATTTGAACAGGTTTTAGCAGGATTTGAACAGGTTTTAGCAGGATTTGACCAGGTTTTAGCAGGATTTGAACAGGTTTTATCAGGATTTGACCAGGTTTTAGCAGGATTTGACCAGGTTTTAGCAGGATTTGAACAGGTTTTAGCAGGATTTGAACAGGTTTTATCAGGATTTGACCAGGTTTTATCAGGATTTGACCAGGTTTTAGCAGGATTTGAACAGGTTTTAGCAGGATTTGAACAGGTTTTAGCAGGATTTGAACAGGTTTTAGCAGGATTTGAACAGGTTTTAGCAGGATTTGAACAGGTTTTATCAGGATTTGACCAGGTTTTATCAGGATTTGACCAGGGTTTATCAGGATTTGACCAGGTTTTATCAGGATTTGACCAGGGTTTATCAGGATTTGACCAGGTTTTATCAGGATTTGACCAGGTTTTATCAGGATTTGACTAGGTTTTATCAGGATTTGACCAGGGTTTATCAGGATTTGACCAGGGTTTATCAGGATTTGACCAGGTTTTATCAGGATTTGACCAGGTTTTAGCAGGATTTGACCAGGTTTTAGCAGGATTTGAACAGGTTTTAGCAGGATTTGAACAGGTTTTATCAGGATTTGACCAGGTTTTATCAGGATTTGACCAGGTTTTAGCAGGATTTGAACAGGTTTTAGCAGGATTTGAACAGGTTTTAGCAGGATTTGAACAGGTTTTAGCAGGATTTGACCAGGTTTTAGCAGGATTTGAACAGGTTTTATCAGGATTTGACCAGGTTTTAGCAGGATTTGACCAGGTTTTAGCAGGATTTGACCAGGTTTTAGCAGGATTTGAACAGGTTTTATCAGGATTTGACCAGGTTTTATCAGGATTTGACCAGGTTTTAGCAGGATTTGAACAGGTTTTAGCAGGATTTGAACAGGTTTTAGCAGGATTTGAACAGGTTTTAGCAGGATTTGACCAGGTTTTAGCAGGATTTGAACAGGTTTTATCAGGATTTGACCAGGTTTTATCAGGATTTGACCAGGGTTTTGTCCGTCTGCAGGGATCTCCTTCATCCCGAGGGAGGTGGGTGAACACAAAGTGAGCATCCTGAAGAACGGCCGACACGTGGCCAACAGTCCCATCAGCATCATGGTGGTCCAGTCTGAGATCGGGGACGCCAGCCGGGTCCGGGTCCAGGGGGACGGGCTGGACCACGGGACCACCTTCAACCCCTGCAGCTTCACCGTGGACACCAGGGAGGCAGGTGGGTACCAGGGAGGCAGGTGGGTACCAGGGAGGGTACCAGGGAGGCAGGTGGGTACCAGGGAGGCAGGTGGGTACCAGGGGGGCAGGTGGGTACCAGGGAGGCAGGAGGGTACCAGGGGGGCAGGTGGGTACCAGGGAGGCAGGTGGGTACCAGGGAGGGTACCAGGGAGGGTACCAGGGAGGCAGGTGGGTACCAGGGAGGGTACCAGGGAGGGTACCAGGGAGGCAGGTGGGTACCAGGGAGGCAGGTGGGTACCAGGTGGGCAGGTGGGTACCAGGGAGGCGGGAGGGTACCAGGGGGGCAGGTGGGTACCAGGGGGGCAGGTGGGTACCAGGGGGGCAGGTGGGTACCAGGGAGGCGGGAGGGTACCAGGGAGGCAGGTGGGTACCAGGGGGGCAGGTGGGTACCAGGGAGGCAGGAGGGTACCAGGGAGGCAGGTGGGTACCAGGGAGGCAGGAGGGTACCAGGGAGGGTACCAGGGAGGGTACCAGGGAGGGTACCAGGGAGGCAGGAGGGTACCAGGGGGGCAGGTGGGTACCAGGGGGGCAGGTGGGTACCAGGGAGGCAGGAGGGTACCAGGGAGGCAGGTGGGTACCAGGGGGGCAGGTGGGTACCAGGGGGGCAGGTGGGTACCAGGGAGGCAGGTGGGTACAGGGTACAGAGTCCTGTCAACTCGTCCCGTCTCCTTTTGATTGTATTTAGTCTCTGTTCATTTTCATGATGAAAGTGTCAAGTGTCAAGTTTTCGTCCTCATTTATTACTTTTTATTGAGTTTTCTCTGAACTCTGTCCTGTTCCATGAAGGGTACGGAGGCCTGGCCCTGTCCATCGAAGGGCCCAGTAAAGTGGACATCCAGACGGAGGACATGGAGGACGGGACGTGTGGAGTCACCTACTGTCCCACGGAACCCGGGAACTACATCGTGTCCATCCGCTTCGCCGAGCAGCACATCCCAGGTTTACTGCACTACACCACACTACAGCAAAGGCCTCGGTCTGGACCCGGTCTGGACCCGGTCTGGACCCGGTCTGGACCCGGTCTGGACCCGGTTTTGACACGGTCTACATGTGTTTCAGGGAGTCCGTTCACTGTGAGGGTGAGTGGAGAGGGCAGGATCAGAGAGAGCATCAGCCGTCGACAGAGAGCAGCCTCCGTCGCAGCCGTCGGCTCCGTCTGTGACCTCAGCCTCAAGATCCCAGGTACGGACTAGAACCGGACTAGAACCGGACTAGAACCGGACTAGAACCGGACTAGAACCGGACTAGAACCGGGTCTGACCAGGTCTGAGCCAGGATTAAACAATGACTATACTACTACCGATCCAGGACTAAACAGGTTTATATCCGGGACAATCCAAGACCAAAAGTCTGAAAAATATGGAAAGAGGAAAAAGAAGGACTTAAAACCAGTTCTAAATCAGGACCAAAACCGTGTCAAAACCAGGACTGAGCAGAGACTATACCTGGACTTAAATAAGACTAAAACAGGACAAAACCAGGACCAGAACCTGGTCTAAACAAGGATTAAAACTGGACTAAATCAGGTCTAAACCAAGACTGAACCAGCCCTAAATCAGGACTGAATCAGAACTAAATCAGGACTACTTTTCTCTAAACTTTGTCTTTTATCTGAACCTATTTTTTACTCTCAGTTTCCTTCCTTTCCTCCCTCCTCCTTCCTTTCCTCCCTCCTCTGTCCTCTGTCCTTGTCTCTTGTAGTCAGCTGGTTCCTGTTGGTCTTGTCCTCGTCTTTCTGTCGTTCTTTTTTCCGTTCGTCCTGTTCTCTGCGTCTCTCTGGAGCTCCGGTCTCTCAGGGGACGTCCGTCTCTGCCTCGGCCCAGGCTCGGTGCTCCTCTCCTGGGCGCGTCCGCCCGCCGTCCGGCCTCTCTGGAGCGGTGGTGGTGGACCGGGCCGTGAAGGTGTCCCGGGCCGTGTGGGTGCTCGACTCCGGGGCCCAGGGTGCGTGACAGGGCCCTGTGCTCGAGCACCTCCAGGTCGGCTCCAGCTCACGCTTTCATTTGCAGCATTTAAAAAACAGGAGTCAAATATGTTACAGAACTTTATTTAATTAAAAATGATTGGGCTGCCACCTTCTACGAAATATGTCTGTATTTGTATTTATTTAGAAACACTGTTAAACATTAGTAGAGTATTTGTAAAAACTTACAAAAGCAATTAGACATAAATTATATTTCAGTGTCTATGAATAGTTTAATTGTTGTCTATTATTGCTTAACTACTGTTTTATTGTGTGAGTTATTATAAAGTGTTACCATTTATTTTATTGAAAACAAGCAAAGAGCAAAGAAATTTATCACAGTCACCTACTTTGGTCTGAGGCTGTGAAAAATAAAATAAGATAAATAAATAAATAAATAATTGATAGATTTACAGTCTCTAAAAAGCTGAAGCTAAACAGTTAAATAAGAATAAAAATAGAGATGTTTTCTCAAATGAAGTGTGTCTTGTCTTGTTCTTGAGATAAATGCTGTATATTTTTGAAAAAAAAAAATTTTCTAACTTAAAAAAAAAAAGGTTTATATGATATATATAATATAAAAAATAATAAATTACTCTCTTCTACCAACTTAATTTATAAAGCACCTTTAAAACGAGTAGAGTCTCATATTTCTGTCTAACTCTTGATACCCATCAATAACTCGTAGGATCCTTGTGTTATTCGTTATAAAACTGCAGATGAGCCGCCTACATTTCATATTATAACACAACAACAACAACAACAGATATTGTTCTCATTTAAATTCCTGCTTAAATTCTCCATAAAGGTCACAGATCCAGTTCCTCATTTCACTTTTGGATAAACTGCTCTCTCAGAGTTTGTTCACATTAATAAAAGTATGTGAGCTCTTCATTATTTTGCATTTCCTCCTTTTTGCTCATGTTTCTTTTGACATTTCATTAAAACCTAGAGCTGCAGACCTTCTCTTAAAGCTGTTAAATGAATAGTGACCTTTGATTTGACCTCTTCAGCTCTGGACGTGCACGAGGTCAGCGCCGAGGTCACGTCTCCGTCCGGATCCCGACAGTCGGCCGAGCTCGTGGCCGTCGGGAACGACACCTACTGCGTCCGCTTCGTTCCCGCCGAGATGGGCGTGCACAGCGTGAGCGTGAAGTACAGGGGCGTGCACGTGCCCGGCAGCCCCTTCCAGTTCACCGTGGGGCCCCTGGGAGAAGGAGGGGCCCCGAAGGTGAAGGCTGGGGGCCCGGGGCTGGAGGGGGCCCAGGTCGGAGAACCAGGTACGCACTCATAATAAAATAATTAAAATAAAACACTCCACCGTCTTGGATTCACTCTAAACTTGGTGCGATCAGTGGCATTTGTACAAATCAGAATTTAAGATTTAAAAAGAAGTGGCCAAAGTAATTCTGCAAAATAACAAAGTTCCTCGAGCCATAACTTCTGAACTGTTTTTGTCAAATGAATGAAATCCTAAGGCATTGTTTTACAGCGTCTTAAGTGTGATTCTGCAGACGTTAATTTACAAAAAATTACGTCTGTGAAAATATAGTGGAAAGGCATTACTAGTCATTAATCATTTGCAAATTTGGTGTAAATTCAGACTATAAGACTCCACTGCCATTTTACTTTTTCACACTCGTAATAGAGCACTTTAAGAATCTGTTCTGAATCCTGTCTGTGTCTGCAGCTGAGTTCAGTATCTGGACTCGAGAGGCAGGGGCCGGGGGTCTGTCCATCGCCGTCGAGGGACCCAGTCGAGCAGAGATCTCCTTCGACGACCGAAAAGACGGCTCGTGTGGCGTGTCCTACGTGGCTCAGGAGCCTGGTACTGACACAATACTCCCTTTGAACTAAAAAAAGAGAAAGAATGTGCTGCTGCCGCCGTTTGAGCCTCCGTTTCTCTCATTTCAGGCGACTATGAGATCTCCATAAAGTTCAACGAACAGCACATCCCTGAGAGTCCGTACCTGGTCCCGGTGGTGGCTCCGGTCAACGACGCCCGGCGGCTAACTGTTAGCGGTCTTCAGGTGAGGCACAACGAGGACTCAGCCGGTCCAGGACTCAGCCGGTCCAGGACTCAGCCGGTCCAGGACTCAGCCGGTCCAGGACTCAGCCGGTCCAGGACTCACTGGGTCCAGGACTCAGCCGGTCCAGGACTCAGCCGGTCCAGGACTCAGCCGGTCCAGGACTCAGCCGGTCCAGGACTCAGCTGGACTCGGGACAGACTCATGAAGACAAGTTGAAAGACTTTTCTCCATGTTTCTGTCCTGACTGTGTCCAGAGCTGACCCTGGATCAGTCCAGCGGCTGGTGCTCCTCTTGTGTTTCTCTTAAAGGCCTTGAACAGAACAGGTCTGGGATCAGTTCAGCTGCAGCAGGACTTATGTTTATTATATTAAATATAATCCTTCAAACTGAGCACATTCATGAACTGAATATTAGTGAATATATAAATAATAATGAATACATGGTGATTGAAGTTTAATGAAGTCAACAGATCCACACTGTTCATGTTTAAATGAAGGATAGAAACATCCTGAGGTAGTATCTGTAGTATCTGTAGTATCTGTAGTATATGTAGTATCTGTAGTATATGTAGTATCTGTAGTATTTATAATATTTATAGTATCTGTAGTATTTATAGTAGTATATGTATAGTTTTCTCTGCTCTGTCTCAGTCGGCTGCAGCTGAACCAATCCCAGCTCAGGTAACACACCTCATTTATATTTAGTCCTGGTCTAGTCCCTGGTCCAGACCCTGGTCTAGACCCTGGTCTAGTCCCTGGTCCAGACCCTGGTCTAGACCCTGGTCTAGTCCTGGTCTAGTCCCGGTCTGGTCCTGGTCTAGTCCCGGTCTAGTCCCGGTCTAGTCCCGGTCTAGTCCCGGTCTAGTCCTGACTGTGTCTTCTGCAGGAGTCCGGTCTGAAGCCGAACCATCCGGCCTCGTTCGCTGTTCGTCTGAACGGAGCTCAGGGCAAAATGGAGGCTCAGGTCCACAGTCCGTCTGGATCTCTGGACGAGTGTGCAGTGACCGAGATCGAGAGAGGTCTGTAGACCTCTGTAGACCACTGTAGACCACTGTAGACCACTGTAGACCTGCTGTAGACCACTGTAGACCTGCTGTAGACCTGCTGTAGACCACTGTAGACCTCTGTAGACTACTGTAGACCACTGTAGACCTGCTGTAGACCACTGTAGACCTGCTGTAGACCTGCTGTAGACCACTGTAGACCTCTGTAGACCACTGTAGACCTGCTGTAGACCATTGTAGACCTGCTGTAGACCTCTGTAGACCACTGTAGACCTGCTGTAGACCATTGTAGACCACTGTAGACCTGCTGTAGACCATTGTAGACCTGCTGTAGACCTCTGTAGACCTCTGTAGACCACTGTAGACCTGCTGTAGACCATTGTAGACCACTGTAGACCTGCTGTAGACCTCTGTAGACCTCTGTAGACCACTGTAGACCTGCTGTAGACCTCTGTAGACCTGCTGTAGACCACTGTAGACCTGCTGTAGACCACTGTAGACCTGCTGTAGACCACTGTAGACCACTGTAGACCACTGTAGACCTGCTGTAGACCACTGTAGACCTGCTGTAGACCACTGTAGACCTGCTGTAGACCACTGTAGACCTCTGTAGACCACTGTAGACCACTAGTCCCGGTCTAGTCCTGCTTTAATCCTGATTCAGACCTGATTTAGTCCTGGTCTAAGTCTGTTTTCTGGTCTCCTGTCACAGATAAGTACGTGATCCGGTTCATTCCCAGAGAGAACGGGGTCCACTCCATCGACGTCAAGTTCAACGGGGCTCACATCCCGGGAAGTCCCTTTAAAGTCCGGGTCGGAGAACCGGGTCAGACCGGAGAACCGGGTCTGGTGACGGCCTACGGAGCCGGACTGGAGCGAGGGACCACAGGTGAGCGTTAGCCTCCAGCGCTGACGGGTTTCTCTGTGGTCTCCGTTAAATGATCTAATGTTTCTGCAGGAGCCCAGTCAGAGTTCGTCATTAACAACAGCAGAGCCGGCCCCGGGGCCCTCAGCGTCACCATCGAGGGCCCCTCTAAAGTAAAGATGGACTGTCAGGAGGTCCCAGAGGGGTATAAGGTCCACTACACGCCCATGGCCCCCGGGAACTACAGCATCAGCATCAAATACGCAGGGCCCCAGCACATCCAGGGCAGCCCCTTCACCGCCAGAGTCACAGGTCGGAATCTGAATAGTTAATAACACATGTTCTAATGAGTCGGATTTAGAGTTTACGCAGCAAAAAATATTTAAATTCCAACTAAAACCTGTTCAAATCGAGTTAAACCCATTGAAAACCAAATAAAACCTGTTTAAATCCAGTAAAACCTGTTCAAATCCAACAAAAAACTTTCAAAATCCAAGTAAATTCTCTTAAGATCCAGTTAAACCTTTTTAAATCCAACTAAAACCTGTTTAAATCTAAGCAAAACCTATTCAAATCCAACAAAAACCTGTTCAGATCCAACTAAAATGTGGTCAAATCCATCTAAAACCTGTTCAAATTCAATTCAACCTGTTAAAATCCAACTAAAACATGTTCAAATCCAGTAAAACCTGTTCAAATCCAAGTAAAATCTGTTCAAATCCAACTAAAATGTGGTCAAATTCACCTAAAACCTGTTCAAATCCAGTTAAATCTGTTTAAATCCAAGTAAAACCTGTTTAAATCCAAGTAAAATCTGTTTAAATCCAAGTAAAATCTGTTTAAATCCAAGTAAAACCTGTTTAAATCCAAGTAAAATCTGTTTAAATCCAAGTAAAACCTGTTTAAATCCAAGTAAAATCTGTTTAAATCCAACTAAAACCTGCTCAAGTCAATCTAAAACATGTTCAAATCTGGTTAAACCCATTGAAATCTAACTAAAACCTGTTCCAACTAAGACCTTTTTAAATCCAACTAAAACACGGGTCTGGAAGGTGAAGGAATAAAAGCAGAAAAGTGTAATTTAAACTTGGTTTCCTCAGGTCCTCGTCTCGTGAACGTGACCAGCGCCAGCGAGACCTCGACCCTCACTTTGGACCCGGCTCTGCGTTCGTCCAGCGCCGGACTGGCTCACGGCGCCCCCTCCTGGATCAGCGAGGCCGACGCCAGTAAAGTCCTGAGCCGAGGCCCCGGTCTGAGTAAGGCCTTCGTGGGACAGAGGAGCAGCTTCAGCGTCGACTGTAGCAAAGCAGGTCAGGAACCAATGCTGTAGAAGTTAAAGACAATAATAAATAAAAATACTACATGATACTTGTTTGTAACTCCAAAAACACAAGCTCTCTCAGAATTGTTTGTATATAACTCGATTACGGCGGAAAACTTACCTCAAAACAGCGCAGTATGGTACAATAACAATATATAATGCCCTGTGTTTGCAGTAATTAACATCATTACCTCAAGAGTTTTACAGATTGACTCAGCTCATGCTCAAACCTGCTTTTACCAGTTGTTAAAGAACAAAATATAGACTTTAGTAAAGTTAACACTCAAGGATTATTCTTTCTATTTATTTATACTCACCATAAACAGAAAAGTCTCTTAAAACTCAGCTCGTGCACAACAGTTTACGATAATTTAACAACTACCTCAACAACTTCCCTTGAATCTGCCATTTTGCATTTATTAGACGAATGCAGCATTAATTGTAGAGTCGTGCGTCTAGTTTGTTTTGTCTTTCACACTTTTTCATTGCTCAATCAATAAAAAATCTCAATACAAGTACAATAATAGTCTCATTATCAAAAGAGAATTGAAACATAGGACCTATTCAGTTTAAAAAATAATGTGTTTAATTTTGACAGTGTAAAGAACTCTTAAATTTCAACAAAACATTGCACACTTAATGACTCCATATGACAAGGATATTTTTCAATGGTTTCAGCTTTAGCCTTCTTTAGATCATACAACATTGTTAAGTGTTGGTCGTTGTATCTTGAAGGCATGATAAAAAAAAATCAGTTTGAATGACAAAAAATGATTCTGTTTTACGATAAAAACCAAGCTTTGTTTTTCTGAGTAAAAATGAGCTCTTTTTAATGTAAAAATAGGTCTGTTTTTACAAATAAATTATTTTTATGTCAAAAATAAATACAAATCTTTTATTTTTATGTTTTAAGACTTGTTTTTCTTGCAACGATAACAATGCAGCTCCAATGAACCCAAGGAACAGATTAAATCTCATAAAAACAGACCTATTTTTCTTATAAAAACAGCTGAATCTTGTGTTGTACCTGGTGTTGACCTCACCTGTGTGCGTCTGCAGGTAAGAGCATGCTGCTGGTGGGCGTGCACGGCCCTCAGGTGCCCTGTGAGGAGGTCCTGGTCAAACACTCCGGGGGTCTGCAGTACAACGTCAGCTACGTCCTGAAGGAGAGGGGCAGCTACACTCTGGTCGTGAAATGGGGCGACGAGCACATCCCGGGGTCGCCTTTCCACGTCGTCGTCCCATAATGCACCGGGACCAACGTCCACACTGATGATTAGCTTTAAAAACTCTAAACTTCTGCTGTGTTGTTGCATAATGTGCCTGTTAATCCAAGGTAACAAAGAGACCTGAGAAGCATTAGTGTGGACGGGGCCTAACACTCCAGTTTACTTTAATTTAACCATAAACAAGTTAAACTCTTTATTAAAACTTCATCTTTACTTTGATTCATGCCACTTTACTGTCCCTTTTAAAAAACAAGTGCCATCAGAAAACTCTTTAAATCCCTGAAGGGTTATTGAATGTAGAATTTTTTTTTTTTCTTTAGACGTAGAATTGTAAATAAAACTGGAAACAAGTTAAATGTACTCCTGACACTAATTTTAATTCTTGGTAGCAACACTAGACTTGGCTAAAACTGGAAACAACGGCATAGACCAGGATTTTATGGAGAAAACTGCAGGATGTGTTCACACTCAGATTGAAATTTAATTAATCAACGAAAAGAAAAACGTTCTCAGAGAAACTGCATTTAGACTAAACCTAAACAGAGATAAAGGGAGTAAGTTTTTAGTAAACAATATAATCTGTGCGTGCATCCACAAGTTATCCAACATCAATACAGTTTTAATACAAGAGTTAGCATTAGCCATATTTAGCTGTTTTTTAAATCAGAGCAGTTAGCGCTACATAAGCTAAAGGCTAAATGCTAAAAGAAACTGAAATCACAGTTTGTCAATGTTTGCTTTGGGTTTATTCATCACAATTTGACTTTAATAAGTGAACTTTGGCTCAAGTCCACAACAGATCTGTGTGCTGTCAGTGAGTGGGTAGAATGAGGGGTAACTGCATGTGCTATAAGTGCAATTAAAAACTTAAAATGCATTTAAAATGATAAACTGTCATGAAAATACTAATAATGGCCGACACATTTAACGAATTTAACCTCAATATTCTCCCAAATTATTTAAAGTCTCAATAGATCTTTAAAATAATATCACAGTTTTGTGCCAAATGTTTTTCTCCATATTTAAAAACTGAATGTATTTTTTAAAACGGAAAATGATTAACTGGTGAATTTACTTAAGTGTGGACGCAGCCGGCAGATATTTAAAAACATCCCTCCATTAAATCTCAAAGTGCTGTTAAAATGAAATCATCTCAATTATTATTGTTTAATAAATGACTGTATTTACTACTGACTTTATTTCTTTTTTCGTGCCTTTTATAATGAAATTCTGTTTTTGTTTTGTTTTTCTTTGCTGTAAAAGTCTGTCCTGATGCTGTTGAATCACTGCTGCTTTGATAAAGGGACATGGATTAACTTTTGTATTTGGGAACAGGTGTTTTAAAGTGTAACCCTGACGAGATGTACATTTCATAAATAAAGGAATAAAACAAGATGAGTTTTCAGTATTTTCCATTTAATTTCTGCACCAATAAATAACCAAAGGCAAACATAAGCCTCTGAAGGGTTCATTAAGAAACTGTTCCAAAGATTTAGAGACGAGAAGCATGACACAAGAAAGAAAAGGTACGTTTATTTATAAAGAACATATACATCAAAGTGTTTTACAGAAATAAAAGAAGTGTTTTGAAATTAGAAACAAAAGTTCAATGCAGAATAGTTACAAGAGGAAGACAAATATGACAAAAGGCAAAAAAGGCCAATAGTATTGATACTTGATACTTGGACTAGAACATTGTCAGAACTGGGCTCATCTAACTTTGGCAATTTTGGGTCACCTTCAATTTCATGAAGCAAAAATCTCTATTGTCTCATGTTTTTACCCAAATTTGGGATAAACAGCAAGCACCCAGAAAATGCTTGAAAACACCTTAAAATACCCCTGGGAGCATTTATTTATGCCCAGGAAGTCATTTTAACCACTTTCAGGGCAAAACTGGAGGTGACCAAAAATCACAATTTTTGCCATAGTATAGCCTTATGTTTTTGGCCAAATTTAGAAAATATGGCGACCGACCAAGAAAATGTTTCAAAACACCTTGTCACACACCTGGGAGCATTTATTTATGCCCAGAAGTTCATTTTAACTATTCTTGGGCCAAAATTGGAGGTGACCCAAAATGGCCATTTTTGCCATAGTATAGCCTTATGTTTTTGACCAAATTTTGGAAATGCAGCAATCCCAAAAACCCTTCAAAACAACCTGAAAATTGCTGAGAACATTTATTAAACAGAAGTCATTTTAACCACTTTCAGGGCAAAATTAGAGGTGACCCAAAATGGCCATTTTTGCCATAGTATAGCCTTATGTTTTTGACCAAATTTGGGACAAACTGTGATGGTCCAGAAAACGCTTCAAAGCATCTTAAAATACCCCTGGGAGCATTTATTGATGTATAAATATGTATTTTAACCCCTTTTGGACTGAATTTAGACGGAGCCCAAATTGACCATTTTTGCCATAGTATAGCCTTATGTTTTTGAGTAAATTTGGGACATATGGTGATGGCCCAGAAAATACTTCAAAACACTCTAAAATACTCCTGGGAGCATTTATTGATGGATAAATAGTCATTTTAACCAGGTTTGGGGCAAAGCTGGAGGTGACCCAAAATAATAAATGTTTGTCATAGTATAGCCTTATGTTTTTCAGTAAATTTGGTGACTCCCGGAAATTGCTTAAAAACAGGCTAAAATACCCCTGTATGCTTTTATTAATGCATAAAAATGGATTTTAACCACTTTCAGTACCATTTCATACGAGACCAAAAATCACAAATTTTTGCCATAGTATAGCCTTATGTTTTTACCCAAAATTGGGACATACTGCGAGCGCCCAGAAAATGCTTCAAAACACCTTAAAATACCCCTGGGAGCATTTATTTATGCCCAGGAAGTCGTTTTAACCACTTTCAGGGCAAAACTGGAGGTGACCAAAAATCATAAATTTTTGCCATAGTATAGCCTTATATTTTTGACCAAATTTAGAAAATATGGCGACCGACCAAGAAAATGCTTCAAAACACCTTGACACACACCTGGGAGCATTTATTTATGCCCAGAAGTTCATTTTAATCACTTTTGGGGCAAAATTGGAGGTGACCCAAAATGGCCATTTTTGCCATAGTATAGCCTTATGTTTTTGACCAAATTTTGGAAATGCAGCCACATCCCAAAAACCCTTCAAAACAACCTGAAAATTGCCCTGAGAACATTTATTACAACCCAGAAGTTCATTTTAACCACTTTCAGGGCAAAATTAGAGGTGACCCAAAATGGCCATTTTTGCCATAGTATAGCCTTATGTTTTTGACCAAATTTGGGACAAACGGTGATGGTCCAGAAAATGCTTCAAAGCATCTTAAAATACCCCGTTAGCATTTATTGATGTATAAATATGTATTTTAACCCCTTTTGGACTGAATTTAGGCGGAGCCCAAATTGACCATTTTTGCCATAGTATAGCCTTATGTTTTTGACCAAATTTAGACATATGGTGATGGCCCAGAAAATGCTTCAAAACACTCTAAAATACTCCTGGGAGCATTTATTGATGGATAAATAGTCATTTTAACCATGTTTGGGGCAAAGCTGGAGGTGACCCAAAATCACCATTTTTGCCATACTATAGCCTTATGTTTTTGACCAAATTTAGAGAATATGGCGACCGACCACTAAAATGTTTCAGAACACCTTGACACACACCTGGGACCATTTATTTATGCCCAGAAGTTCATTTTAATCACTTTTGGGCCAAAATTGGAGGTGACCCACAATGGCCATTTTTGCCATAGTATAGCCTTATGTTTTTACCCAAATTTGGGACAAACAGCAAGCATCCAGAAAATGCTTCAAAACACCTTAAAATACCCCTGGGAGCAATTATTTATGCCCAGGAAGTCATTTTAACCACTTTCAGGGCAAAGCTGGAGGTGACCCAAAATCACCATTTTTGTCATAGTATAGCCTTATGTTTTAACCAGATTTAGGACAAACAGTGACTGTCCAGAAATGTGTGAAACGCTGCTTAAAACTGTGTAGTCCCAACTCTGGACCGGGTTTAGTCCTGACTCTGGACCGGGTTTAGTCCCGACTCTGGACCGGGTTTAGTCCCGACTCTGGACCGGGTTTAGTCCCGACTCTGGACCGGGTCATGATCTAATTGACTTAATGTGATTATAGACATTCAGAGTCCATGATGACCCCAAGAATAATGACCAGATTTTTAGATTAAAAAAAAAAAAAAAATTTTTTTTTTCTTTACATTTTCACCAAAAATGACTTTTATTAGTCTACAGCCGTATTTCACATCCACACACTTCGTGTTCTCCAAAAGAAAAAGTAAAAAACAAACACACATTTAGGTGGCACCATTTAATGCATTATTAGATTACTTATTCTTCTCCACATAATTGGTCAATTTTGAGGAACACATAACCACATAATAGTTTTATATCACTGTAATCTTTCCATTAAAAATCTGAAAACCTTTGCCAAACTCCAAATAAGTGCTTCAAAACAATATAAAGTACCTCTTGAACAATTAATAAATAACTGAAGCATTTTAACCACTTTTAATATTTTTTTCTCACCAAAAATGTCCTACTTTAACTTTACCATTTGAAAATCTGTACATCGAAGATATTAAATGAAATGTTTAAAGTGAAGTAAAAGCGATTCCTAATGTGTCCACTGGGGGTCGCACTGTTTTAGTCACAACACAACACTCAGAAACGATAGCAGCAGTGCATTTACTCTTTTACTCAAAACAACCCTCGGTGACCCCATCATTATCCAAACAGGAGAAAAGTCAACACAGAAAGTAGAAAAATTACAACTTCTTTTTTCACTGAGAATAATTCAGCAGGATTCAGAGTTTTAGGAATGGACAGAGAAGAGAGAAGATAAATGAACTGTTTTTACCTAGAGTTAGCTACGTATAGCATTAGCATCAAAGCCGTACTGTGAGGTGTATTGCTGTATATTGCTCCTGAACTAAAACGACACCCCAGACTAAACTAACACAGACTTTTCTAGTGCCTTCTTTCACAGATTTCACTCCGTTATTGTGTCTAACTCCTGAAGTGGACCCTGCTCTGATTCATTCTGAGCGTCCTGACACTGGCGCCGATGTTTCCTGTAACTGCCCCGTCTCCAGAATATCCTCCCGCAGACCTCACACGGTATCACCAGCTCTTTAGTGTGTACGAGCCTGTGAGTCTTTAAATCGGACGAGCTTCTGAAATCCCTCCCGCAGTCCTCGCAGCCGTACGGTTTCTCTCCGCTGTGGATCAGTTTGTGTTTCCTCAACGTCTCCGAATTCACCAAAAACCTTCCGCACTCGTCGCAGAGGCACTGTTTCTCTCCGGTGTGGGTCCTCCGGTGTCGTCCCAGATCCGTGGACGTACTGAATCCTCTCCCGCAGTCTTTACAAACGTACGGCCTCTCTCCGGTGTGGATCCGTCTGTGCTTTTTCAAATGCCCCGTCAAAGAAAAAGCCCTGCCGCAGTCGTCGCATCTGAACGGTTTTTCTCCAGAGTGGAAGCGTTTGTGAATATTCAGAGCACCTAATCTGGTAAAACACCTCCCGCAGTCCTCGCAGCTGTAGGGTTTTTCTCCAGAGTGCAACCGTTTGTGGTTTTTTAACGTCTCTAAATGTCCAAAACACGCCCCACATTCGTCACATTTGTAGGGTTTCTCTCCGGTGTGGATCCTGCGGTGTCGGACGAGGTCAGACGAATGGACGAATCCTCTGCCGCAGGTTTTACAGACGAACGGTTTCTCTCCGGTGTGGATGCGTTTGTGCGCCGTCAGGTTCCCGTTGACGGTGAAAGACTTGCCACATTCGTCGCAGCGGAACGGTTTGTCTCCGGTGTGGACGGTGTTGTGCCGTTTGAGGTCACGTGACTGAAACAGGAGCGGGACACCGGCGTCTGATGGAGGCTGGGACAACGCAGCAGGAAACAGGAACATTTCAGCACTTCTCTGAAAAAAGAAACAGAAATCAAGTTAAAGAAATACTGAAAAATCCAAATGGTGTGAAAATGGTTTAAACCCAAATAGTTTATTCTAATATACTTTATGAAAAAACAAGAACAAAGAACCTCTATTCAGGAACAGAAAACCTTGGACAATCACATGCTCCAAAAAGGAGCGCTCCCATTGGTCGACACTTGTCACATGACGTTCCAGGAAGTTTAATAGCTGCAGATAAAGTGTATTTTCAGCTGAATATGTCTTTTAACAGAGAAACAGCTGAAAAAAGAAAAGCATCAACAGAGAAAAGGGAGACAACGTAAAACACAGATAAATACTGTCAATTCAATCACGTAATGTTTAACGAGGAGGAGATAATTGTCGTCCTGACGCTGAAGTCACAGCTAAGCTAACGCTAAACTCTAAACTTCAGTTTATACCTCATCATCTCCTTTAGTTTTGCTTAATTATCTAAAAGAAATACTGGAATAAAAGTCTGCTTATTCAGTGTCCAGTGTCTGTTTGTAGATAAGAGATTATTTAAATGTATTAAATAACTATTGACGCAGAGAAACAAAAAACCTTAGTCGACTAGGATTTCTTTGGTTAACTATGTTCTACCTCAGAATATCGAGGCTGAAAACATTTCCACTACGTTTAAAAAATCTGACACAACCTCTAAACAACACACTCCAGGGTTTTCTGGTTGGAGTTTGCAAATATAATCAGAATCTAAACGGATTATATCAGAAAATGACAGTGGGCTGGAAGTGAAAAACAAATTTACAATATATTAAACATTCTTACATTCACAAAAAAACATTTTACATTTTACTGAGCAAACACTTTTACAAATGTCAAAACAAATTTACAAGAAACAGAGACATTTACAAGAACTGAACTAATTTACAGCAGAATATTTTAACTTCTCTTTTCCAACATCTAACACTGTGAATTTGTTTTGACATTGCTAAAAGTGTTTTGCCAAAGTTAATCTGTAAATTTCAGACGTTGTAAAAACGTAATTTGTGTTTGTGTTTTGCACTTCCAGGCCACCGTAGAAAATGGCGCGTTTGTCTACAGCTGTGACATTTATCAGACAAACATTTAACAAAAACAAGCCCATGTAAAGTACAACTAGGTCCCACTAAAGATAAACTACTTTATTTCGACAGAGACAGTGCTTCAGGTTTAAGCTAAAGCTCGTTTGTCTCTGTACCTTTCAACACAAACACAATAATCAATAATCAATATCAACAATAATCAAACAGCGACAGAGAAACTGAATGAAGCTCATACAAAGATATTCTACAGCTTCACAGAGCACTGACCTGAGGAGGAAAAGATGAAGAGAAGCTGCAGAAGTCTTCCTCACGCGGTCCTTCAACGCACCATCATCACTGCAGACAACAGCACGCATGCGCAATACCGCCCTCTGCTGTGCTGGAGGCTCTCAGTCTCAAAGTCATCAGATTATTCCCATTATTTATATGAGTGTCATTATTACTTCAGTCCTCTTTATACAAAACAAATATTTAAGAATTATTTGAATTTGTAACCCTTTAAATGTTGGTTTAGCAAATAGTCTCTTTGTTTATTTGTGTGTTTTTGTTTAGTTTAATAAAAAAAAAAAAAGTATATTTTTTCTCCGTCCAATGATTCTGATCAATTTTTATTTTTTGTGCAAATTCCTTGTAAATAAATTGTTCCTGACTCTATTAGACATTGCAGTTATTAACTTCAGTCGTCACCCGACATAAATACATAAATAATATTTATCAATTCTCTTTTGTTTGTATGTTGTTTTTTTTTTTTAGAAAAACATAAAAGGTTTGTTTTTTCTCCATCCCATGTGCACAAAGTGGAGTTTTTTGGGGTCTGGGAGTAATAAAGTTATTTGTAAATTAACTGTTTTAAATTAAAATGTTTTTTACAGATTGCCATGGAAACATTAAGGGATTTCAACAGCAGCAAATGAAAAAAATAAAAACAGAGCTCAAATGGCAGTGGTAGAGTATTGAAAAAATGCATTTTGAGCAGGAGTCAATGGCACAAAAAAATGCCCACAGACACAGGTGGAATTATTTTTTCTAAAGACATTTGAAAGACTTGAAGAAAAAAAAGTTTAAATATGCCATTTGCATCAACACAGCCAAGTTATACAAAAATAACATTCCAAAACCACAAAACAATGTCCAGAGACCAAGAGAGGCATCATTTATGGCATAGGTCTATAATATTATAAACATATTTTGTGTTTTTAAGTCAAACTTTATTTCTATGACACATTTAAAACAACTTCAATTGAAAAAAGTGTTTTACAAACCAATAAAAGCGTTTTACTTCAGAGAAAATATTAGACAAAACTGCACAGACTTCAGGTTTAACTCTGTCAGAAGCAAAAAGGCTGGATTCAGTGAAACACAGGAACTCTGAGGGGCTTCGGATAAAAGAGAAGAACCTGAGCAGCGTTAGTTGTGCTTTCGGTCCATGACAACGAGCCCCAGCAGTGAGTTAACCTTTAGCTAAAAACAGGTGAGAGTTTGAGAAGAGGAAGAGGAGGGAGAGTAAAGGAAGAAGAGAGTCTTGTTTCAGTGACACCTGAGCCTCAGTCCAGTCCACAACATCAGCTCCAGCTCAAGGTAAAGTATGAGCTCTGTTTGGATTAACTCTCACAGAAACAAGGGGCTTTGTAGAGGATCTGGAGCCTTTTTATTATATCTTTAACTGTGGAGACGTCACTGAGCCAGTTAATAAAAGCTGAGAGGGATGCTCTGGTGAAAAAGGTTCTCTGTGTTTTTGAATGACTTTAATGAATTCTGTCCCAGATGCGTTCGCTGCTGACGACTCAGAGTCAGAACTCGTACCGAGAGCAGATCCACAAAGAGATGATGACACGTCTGAACTGGAAAAACCGCTACGCCAGCTTCTACCCCAGCACCCAGACCCGGACCCAGACCAGGACCCAGACCAGGACCCAGACCCAGACCAGGACCGAGAGCTCCACAGAGACCGACGAGGACCAGCAGCAGGGACCGGCCAGGTCTGAAATGGCTCCTAAAGTCTGGTTTAGTTCCAACATCAGTCCTTTTATTTATTTTTCATGGTTTTGACCTGGTTTAGTCCTGTTTTAATCCTAGCTTAGTCTTGGTTGTTGTGTTAGTCTAGGTTAGTCCTAGTGTTGTCCTGGTTAGTCCTCGTTTAATCCTGGTTTAGGTCAGGTTTATTTAATCTTGGTTTAGTCCTGATTAGTTCTGCGTTTAGTTCTTTAGTTCTGGGTTTACTTTTTTAAGACCTGGTAAGTTCTGTTTTTATCTTGGTTTTGATTTGGTTCAGTCCGTGTTTGGTCCTAGACTTAGTCCTTGTTTAGTCCTGGGTTAGTCTTTTGTTGAGACCAGGTTTAACACCAGTTTAATCCTGGTTTAGTCCTGGTTTAAGCTGTATATTCATCCCTTTCTTCCTCTTTTGCCTCCATTAGTCCTGTGCTTCCTCCCATCGCCATGACGACAGAGAAACAGAGAGGCCCCCCACGTCCTGTGACCTCACTTCCTGTGTCATCACTTCCTGTTCCTGTGGAGAGGACGAGACCGACCACGGTTCCTCCTGAAATGAGACCGGCCTCTCCTCAGACCAGACAGTCTCTGTACCAGGACTCATCCCACCAGGTCTGGAACTGGTCTGGAACTGGTCTGGAACTGGTCTGCAACTGGTCTAGAACTGGTCTGGAACTGGTCTAGAACTGGTCTTGAACTATTTTTGTAAATTCCGGTTCATGTTGATGTGATTCCAGGGCCGGGGGCGGAGCCTGTACCTGAGGAGGCGGGGCCAGATGAGACCTGAGGAGAAGTTTGATTTCCCGCTGGTGTCGTCCTGGGAGTACGGCTGGAGACTCGGTGAGAACTGGACTAGACTACGGTGGCCCTGCAGGGACATGCTGTCGTCTATAAACAAACCCACTGGATTTGACTAAAAAAATGAAATAGGTTTAGTTTACCTCATAAATGTCCTGAACCTGTGTTCAGATCCAAATAAAACCTGTTCAAATCCAACTAAAACATGTTCAAATCCAACTAAAACATGTTCAGATCCAAATAAAACATGTTCAGATCCAAATAAAACATGTTCAAAAACAAATAAAACATGTTCAAATCCAACTAAAACTTGTTCAAATCCAACTAAAACATGTTCAAATCCAACTAAAACTTGTTCAAATCCAACTAAAACATGTTCAAAAACAACTAAAACATGTTCAGATCCAAATAAAACCTGTTCAAATCAAACTAAAACCTGTTCAAAAACAACTAAAACTTGTTCAAATCCAACTAAAAACCTGTTCAAATCCATTTAAGATCTGTTCAAATCCATGTAAAACCTGTTCAGAACCAAGTACAGTTCAAATCCAGGTCCTTATAAAAGTGCATCTTTAAGTTTAATACAGAGGTAATATAATATCCCCAGTGTATTTGATAACATTACATTTAAAAGGGTTTAGTTTTAGTTTTATTTTGTCTCTTTTTCGTCCTGGTCTGGTGTTTTTTAGGGGACTACAGCCTGGATTATAAGACTCCCTCTCGAGCCAGGTCTTCAGTCGTCAAGAGCACGTTTTACGCCAGAAACGGAGTCTTCAGCAGCCCGTCCCGGACCGACGCTCTGGGATGAGGCTCCAGAACGTCTCCTCCAAAACTAAATATCATCTACAGTCTTAAAGTCTACGGATCCACCTGTTTATTTCAGTTTAGTCGTGTTTTGGAGCTGCTCTGGAGTTCCACAGGGGTCCGTTCCTGCTCCATCACTCTTCACTTTCTACAATAAAGTCTTTTTAAATTGAGTTTATATGGAGTATTTGTGAGAAGATGGATTAAATAACTATAGTTTACAGGATTAAACCAGGTCTAAACCAGGTCTAAACCAGGACTAAACCAGGACTAAACCAGGACTAAACCAGGTCTAAACCAGGATTAAACCAGGATTAAACCAGGATTAAACCAGGACTAAACCAGGACTAAACCAGGACTAAACCAGGTCTAACCCAGGACTAAACCAGGACTAAACCAGGACTAAACCAGGTCTAAACCAGGTCTAAACCAGGTCTAAACCAGGTCTAAACCAGGACTAAACCAGGACTAAACCAGGTCTAAACCAGGACTAAACCAGGACTAAACCAGGACTAAACCAGGTCTAAACCAGGTCTAAACCAGGACTAAACCAGGACTAAACCAGGTCTAAACCAGGACTAAACCAGGACTAAACCAGGACTAAACCAGGACTAAACCAGGACTAAACCAGGTCTAAACCAGGTCTAAACCAGGTCTAAACCAGGACTAAACCAGGACTAAACCAGGACTAAACCAGGTCTAAACCAGGTCTAAACCAGGTCTAAACCAGGACTAAACCAGGTCTAAACCAGGACTAAACCAGGACTAAACCAGGTCTAAACCAGGTCTAAACCAGGTCTAAACCAGGTCTAAACCAGGTCTAACCCAGATCTAACTCGTTGTATTTACACTGGTGTGTTTCCTGTTGCTGCGGAGGTTAAACCTGATCCTGATCTGAATCATTCATCAGTTCCTTTCTGGATTGAACCTGACGCTGTAGCTTCAATAATTAATGTGTAATAACATTTAAATTCATGTGTAATAATAATGCGATGTCAAAATGAAGACTAATGACTGTGAGGGAAAACCAGAAGGTAACAGACAGACTACCTCCAATTCCATTCAATTCAATTTCATTTAATCATCATTACATTTTTATTTTATTACATTTTATTTAAATTTTATTACATTTTTATTTTATTACATTTTATTTAATTTTTTTTACATTTAATTTTATTTTAATACATTTAATTTTATTATAATTTATTTTTATTTTATTACATTTAATTTAATTACATTTAATTTAAATTTTATTACATTTTTATTTTATTACATTAAATTTAATTTTTATTACATTTAATTTTATTTTAATACATTTTATTTTATTACAATTTATTTTATTTTATTACATTTTATTTAATTACATTTTATTTAAATTTTATTACATTTTTATTTAATTTTATTACATTTTTATTTAATTTTATTACATTTTATTTAATTTTACTACATTTCATTTTATTTTTATTACATTTAATTTTATTACATTTAATTTTTATTACATTTTATTTTATTTTTATTACATTTTATTTTAATACATTTTATTTTATTACAATTTATTTTTATTTTATTACATTTAATTTAAATTTTATTACATTTTTATTTTATTTTATTACATTTTATTTTATTTGATTACATTACATTTAATTTTATTTTTATTACATTTAATTTTATTACATTTTATTTTATTTTATTTTATTTTTATTACATTTTATTTTATTCACCTCTTTTTGTTCATCTATCTCATGATTTGAAAAAGCTTGTGGGACAGTATTGTACAATATTGATCTCAGGCCAAACTCTGATTGTGGCCGATCTATATCATTTATTTATTTTTGTTTTTTTAATCAAGTGTGTGTCTTTGGTCCAGGACTAAACCAGGACTAAACCAGGTCTAAACCCAGATTAGACCAGGACTAAACCAGGTCTAAACCAGGACTAAACCCAGATTAGACCAGGACTAAACCAGGTCTAGACCAGGACTAAACCGAGTCTAAACCAGATTTAATCAGGTTCAATAATGAAATGAGTTTGATTCAGATTATTTTATTGCATCACATTAAAACTGTTCAAAGACATCTGCATTTTCTTTTGTCACTAATTATTTTAGGATAAAACCCTTAAAAACATGTGACCCTCAGACGAAGGCGTGGTTACGTTTTGAAGACGAGGAACCCGACGAAGGTGTGGTTACGTTTTGAAGACGAGGAACCCGACGAAGGTGTGGCTGGTGCCCACATTGGTCACGATGGAGCCGTAACGGGTCGTCTGCAGAGACACGGTGTCTCCGGCGTCCAACGGCAACACGGCCGAGCTCGAGGTCACCAGGAAACCCTCGCAGTTATCACACAGAGTCAACAGGACGTCCCGGGACTTCACCAGCTTCAGACACACCTGAGGACACACACACACAGAGTCAACAGGACGTCCCGGGACTTCACCAGCTTCAGACACACCTGAGGACACACAAACACAGAGTCAACAGGACGTCCCGGGACTTCACCAGCTTCAGACACACCTGAGGACACACACACACAGAGTCAACAGGACGTCCCGGGACTTCACCAGCTTCAGACACACCTGAGGACACACAAACACAGAGTCAACAGGACGTCCCGGGACTTCACCAGCTTCAGACACACCTGAGGACACACACACACAGAGTCAACAGGACGTCCCGGGACTTCACCAGCTTCAGACACACCTGAGGACACACAGACACAGAGTCAGGACGTCCCAGAGCCACAGACACACCTGAGGACACACAAACACAGAGTCAACAGGACGTCCCAGAGCCACAGACACACCTGAGGACACACAAACACAGAGTCAGGACGTCCCAGAGCCACAGACACACCTGAGGACACACAAACACAGAGTCAGGACGTCCCAGAGCCACAGACACACCTGAGGACACACAAACACAGAGTCAGGACGTCCCAGAGCCACAGACACACCTGAGGACACACAAACACAGAGTCAACAGGACGTCCCAGAGCCACAGACACACCTGAGGACACACACACACAGAGTCAGGACGTCCCAGAGCCTCAGACACACCTGAGGACACACACACACACCTGAGGACACACACCTGAGGACACACACCTGAGGACGGACACACACCTGAGGACACACACCTGAGGACACACACCTGAGGACACACACACACCTGAGGACACACACACACCTGAGGACACACACACACCTGAGGACACACACCTGAGGACACACACCTGAGGACACACACACACCTGAGGACACACACCTGAGGACACACACCTGAGGACACACACAGGAGGGACAGGTCTGAACTCACTCTGCTTTTGGCCGAGACGTGGAAACTGAAGAAATAGACTCCTTTTGTTTTACAAACGAACGTCCCGTTTGTCAGAGACTCTCCCTGGAACCGAGAGTCCAGGTCTGGAAGAATCGGTCTGGAACAGAGAGACCGGGGTTAGACCGGGGTTAGACCGGGGTTAGACCGGGGTTAGACCAGGGTTAGACCGGGGTTAGACCGGGGTTAGACCGGGGTTAGACCGGGGTTAGACCAGGGTTAGACCGGGGTTAGACCAGGGTTAGACCAGAGTTAGACCGGGGTTAGACCGGGACTAAACCAGGACTAAACCCGGACCCAGACCTGTTGAAGTCCATGGGCGAGTCCAGCTCCGGGACTCGGGACATCTCTCGTTTCCTGGAGAACAGGACTCTCTCTGTGGACGGGATGAAGGGCCGGCCCTTCTCACCTGGTTGCCCGGGGTTACCAGGTGGACCGGTCAGACCCACGTCCCCCTTGAGACCGGGACGTCCTGGAGACCCACGAAGACCCTCGTCACCCTTTGGGCCTCGGACCGAATGACTCCCCTCACCTGAAGAGGACATAATAATAATAATAATACATTAATTTATATTTTATTTATTTATTTATTTTAAGTCCATTTAAGTCCAAACCTGGCTCTCCCTTGTCTCCTTTCGGTCCGTCTTTGCCGCTGGGTCCGTGAGTTCCAGGAACTCCGTGGATTCCGGGAGCGCCTCCGTCACACGAAGACTGGGTCCAGACCGGGTTCAGGAAAACCAGAACCAACAACAGCGGAGCAGTTCCACGCAGCAGCCACCAGGGGGCCTTCACAGACCGGACAGCACACTTTAAAGTTTAAGGGAGTCCAAATAAAGCTAAATAAAGTAAATCCTTCAGGCTAATGCTAACTCTACAAACTGCTCTCTCTGATTCTAGTGTTTGCTGTATTTATTTTACAGAACAAAGGTCATACCTGCTTTTTTACATGATTTCCAGAATTAACAAACCTCCTGTGCATTATTTAAATCTGAAAAAAATCTGATAAAATGTAGAAATAAAAGCTCTTACCATGCTTTTGTTGGTGTCGTCTGTTTGTGAGTGTTTTCACAGCGACGTCCGGAGACAAAATGGACTTAAAACCAAAAACAGGAAGTGAAACAGCTCCAGAGCCTCTTTATTGGGTTTTAATGTCAGTTCATTTCAACAAAATATGTTCATCTCAGGTTGAAAATATTGGAGCTGTTTCACTTCTGCAAAAGAGAGCCTTGAAATTCTCTTCAAAACTGGACCAAACTGAATCAAACTGAGCCAAACTGAACCAAACTGAAGCTGGTTTTATATATTTTTGTTCATAAACCTCAATATTTTGCCGTTTCATTCCTGTATTTATTAATGAGTCTGTATTTATTCACGAAACCCTTTTTCGCTGCAGAAGTGAAACTTTGGATAAACTGATGACAAAGCTGTATCTGTTTAATAAATGATCACTTTCTTCTGTTTTTTTTTCCAAACTTCCTCCTTGTTTTTGGCTAAAACGAAATCAAAACAGTTTCCAGTAAAGTTCACAGAGGTCAGTATCTGTTCCACTTTACAGTTTATTCTCTGAACGAAACCAATAAAAACCTGTGAGAAAAGCACATTTTCAAATCATTTTTCTGAGGATTCATTTCTTTTCCCACGAGTCGTCTTCTCTGCAGCAGATTCTGGAAGAAAACAACAGCAGCTGTGATATTTGAGCCTGTGATAAATAGAAAGTAAACTATGGAGCTCTTAAAATCCTCATAAAAAACAGAATGGAAACAAGGCATTTTAATACACTTCATATTGATTAAATGCATCAACACTTTCATCAACGAATAAAAGCCAAACAAAAGTCCTCCTCTTGAACAGATGCTTCAGAAAGTGAGTCTGATAAGCTTTTGTTTGAGGAGTTTTTTGTTTATTAGATTTAATTTGTGCTGAAATACGATGTTGTGCTGTGGATTACTGGGAGTTGAGTATCTTGAGGAGAGAGTTGATTAGATTTTTCTCGTGTTTATTGTTTTCTTTTATTGATTTGTGTTTGTGTGTTGTTTAAAATAAACTCTAACATGATTTAGATTTAGACTCTGGAGATTGTTTGATGCTGGTTTTGCTTCAGATTTATTGACTGAAAACAAAACTCTGAGCTCTGAATCTCCCTTTTATCGTCTCAAACTTGGACTTTCCTTTGACAGACCATTTATCTCATAAACACCATCCACATTTACGTCGTTAAATCTGACTTCATCTGTTTTGTCTCCGTGTTCCTTCCATTAATTGTGAACAAAACAAATTATAACTGCACTTTCTTGACCTGAATCAGTCCACTTTTATTCCTATTATGTTTGGCTTTGGTGATGCTTTGCTGCTGCTTAACTTTAATATAAAATACTGACAAAAAAGTGTTTATTCTAATTCCAAATATGTTTTGAAAAAAAAAAAATCTCTGAAAGAAACTGACTGAAACTGAAAGCTTTTATTCTTGACAGTTTACACAAAACAGCTCCATTTTATCTTTAAACAGTGAAAATAAATGAAACAATTGTGCAAATATCACTGGTTTTATGTGTGTATTTATTGTTTTGCATCACATTCTTATCGTTTTAATCCATGAAGCCATGAGCTCCAGACGTAAAGGTACATTTCATGAGAAGAACATGAGGAGGTTCAGTGACGCTGCAGCAGGAACCCAGAGAACACGCTGTAGGCCTGAGGCTGAGCCGTCATCCCAGTGTAGTGTTTGGTCTCCAGCCACACCTCCTGGTCTCTGGACACGTACACGGCCAGACCTCCAGACATCACCTGAACGCACCACGAGAGACAAAAAATAACCAATTCAGTGTTTTGTGCTTTGAAAGAGGATTTGAACAGGTTTTATTTGGATTTGAACAGGCTTTAGTTGGATTTGACAGGTTTTAGTTGGATTTGAACAGGTTTTATTTGGATTTGAACAGGCTTTAGTTGGATTTGACAGGTTTTAGTTGGATTTGGACAAGTTTTAGTTGGATTTGGACAAGTTTTAGCTGGACTTAAACAGCTTTTAGTTAGATAGGAACTGGATTGAATTGGATTTGAACAGGTTTTATTTGGACTTCCAAGGTTTTAGTTGGTTCCAAACAGGTTTTAGGTGGTTTTGAACAGGTTTTAGTTGGATTTGAACAAGTTTTAGTTGGATTTGAACAGGTTTTATTTGGATTTAAACAGGCTTTAGTTGGATTTGAACAAGTTTTAGTTGGATTTGAACAGGTTTTAGGTGGTTTTGAACAAGTTTTAGTTGGATTTGGACAAGTTTTAGCTGGACTTAAACAGCTTTTAGTTAGATAGGAACTGGATTGAATTGGATTTGAACAGGTTTTATTTGGACTTCAAAAGGTTTTAGTTGGTTCCAAACAGGTTTTAGGTGGTATTGAACAGGTTTTAGTTGGATTTGAACAGGTTTTAGTTGGATTTGAACAGGTTTTAGGTGGTTTTGAACAAGTTTTAGTTGGATTTGGACAAGTTTTAGCTGGACTTAAACAGCTTTTAGTTAGATAGGAACTGGATTGAATTGGATTTGAACAGGTTTTATTTGGACTTCAAAAGGTTTTAGTTGGTTCCAAACAGGTTTTAGGTGGTTTTGAACAGGTTTAAGTTGGATTTGAGCAGGTTTTAGATAAATTTGAACAGGTTTTATTTGGACTTTAAAAGGTTTTAGTTGGTTCCAAACAGGTTTTAGGTGGTTTTGAACAGGTTTAAGTTGGATTTGAGCAGGTTTTAGATAAATTTGAACAGGTTTTATTTGGACTTTAAAAGGCTTTAGTTGGTTCCAAACAGGTTCTAGTTGTATTTGAACAGGTTTCAGCGGGACTTGAACAGGTTTCAGCGGGTCTTGAACAGGTTTTAGTTGTATTTGAACAGGTTTCAGCGGGTCTTGAACAGGTTTTAGTTGTATTTGAATAGGTTCTAGCAGGTCTTGAACAGGTTTTAGTTGTATTTGAATAGGTTTCAGCAGGTCTTGAACAGGTTTTAGTTGTATTTGAATAGGTTCTAGCAGGTCTTGAACAGGTTTTAGTTGTATTTGAACAGGTTTCAGTGGGTCTTGAACAGGTTTCAGTGGGTCTTGAACAGGTTTCAGTGGGTCTTGAACAGGTTTCAGCGGGTCTTGAACAGGTTTCAGCGGGTCTTGAACAGGTTTTAGTTGTATTTGAACAGGTTTTAGTTGTATTTGAACAGGTTTTAGTTGTATTTGAACAGGTTTTAGTTGTATTTGAACAGGTTTCAGTGGGTCTTGAACAGGTTTCAGCGGGTCTTGAACAGGTTTTAGTGGGTCTTGAACAGGTTTCAGTGGGTCTTGAACAGGTTTCAGCGGGTCTTGAACAGGTTTTAGTACCTTTCTCCGTTGGCGGCGGTAGTCACAGAACAAGGCGAGCTCCGTCTGGTCCAGTTTCAGTTGAACACACAGACGCTCGTCCATCGAGGCGTGATACACGAAATAATACGTCCCCGAGACTCTGCACCTGAGAACAGGGTTTAACAGGACTAAACCAGGACTAACCGGGACTAACCAGGACTAACCCGCTCTGACCCCTCCGTGACCCCTCCCTGACCCCGCTCTGACCTGAAGCGGCCCGTCTCTGTGCTGTAGTCGTTGTGTAAGTTGGTGATGACTTTGCTGAAGACGATGATGCTTCCTCTCGCTGGATTAAGGCTGGTTCCTCGAGCGACGCTGAAGGCTGCTCTCTCCTCGACTCCAGCTTCTCTGAATCACACACACACACAAGAAACATGAACAAAAACACATAAATACTGTCAATTCAATCACGTAATGTTTAACGAGGAGGAGATAATTGTCGTCCTGACGCTGAAGTCACAGCTAAGCTAACGCTAAACTCTAAACTTCAGTTTGGTCAAATGGATTAGTATTTTGGAGGAAACACTGCTCTGGTTTTATTTTTTTAATAAAAGAGAAGCAGGAGAGGTCTCTAGACTGATTTTGGAGGAGAGTCTGAGACAGGGACAAGAAAAGAAAATCAGGGACTCATTTGTCCGTTAGCTTCATGTTAGCTCGGTCAAGCTAATTATCCCCCTCTTTTCAGCAGTGGCTCTTCCATTCTGTTGCTTCTCAGTAAAATCATGGAATATTAATGACATGTGAACAGAAATAATGTCAGAGGAGAAATAATCCTGATTAAATCTGTGTTAAAAGTGTAAAAAGGGATAAAAACTATAAAACTAAACTATAAACCTTACATTGCACCTAAATAACTTACATATGTTTAAATACACGTAGATATGAAATATAAATGAATATCTGAGCATTAACTGCAGGTGTCGTCTGTGAGGTCTCACCCAGACTCTCCTGGTTCTCCTGGAGGTCCGGGGATGCCTGGGACGCCCGGTTCTCCTGGTTCTCCGCTCTGTCCTCGTTTCCCCGGGAAGCCCTCAGCTCCGGGGTCTCCCGGGTCTCCTTTCAGAGAACTCATGGCACCCGTGGCTCGTCCTGGAACAGATTCACAAAGAAAACAGGTTATTTTCACTCTGTGGTGTCAATAAAGTCCTGTCTTTTCTATAAACAGCCTCAGTTTGGTTCCTGACACATGAATAAAACTTAATTTAACAGCTCTGTATTAAAAGCCGTAAAAAAGTGTTTGTGCAGGTTTAAATTGGATTTGAACAGGTTTAAATTGGATTTGAACAGGTTTTAGTTGGATTTAAACAGATTTTAGTTGAATTTGAACAGGTTTTTGTAAGATTTGAACACGTTTGAACCAGATTTGTACAGGTTTTAATCAGATTTGATAAGGTTTTAGTTGGATTTGAACAGGTTTTAATCAGATTTAAACAGGTTTTAATCAGATTTTATCAGGTTTGAGTCAGATTTGAACAGGTTTTAATCAGATTTAAACAGGTTTTGGTTGGATTTGATCAGGTTTTAGTTGGATTTGAACAGGTTTTAATCAGATTTAAACAGGTTTGAGTCAGATTCAACAGGTTTTAGTTGGATTTGAACAGGTTTTAATCAGATTTAAACCAGCTGTTACCTGGCTCTCCCTTCTCTCCCTTGGCTCCGTCTCGTCCGTCTCGTCCTGGTAAACCTGGGATTCCTGAAAAACACTCCCACAGTTCAACATAGACTCTGCTTCAAGAAGAGCAGGACTCTTTTTCTCTTCCTCTACTTCCATTAAAAGTGTATTTTTTACCTGGCATTCCCGGCATCGCTGGACACGAATCCAGCGCCGCGAGACGAGGAACGGCCAACGACAGCCAGACAAGACTGATCCAGAACATGACGAGGACAACTGACAAAAGACGGACTGAGTCAAACAGATCAGGATCAAAACCATCATTTATCCAGAATGATGGGCCTTACAGTAAAAATAAGAGTCATTTTTAGTGTGTTTACAAAAAGGGGGCACTAACTATTTCACATAAAGTTAAGATGAGTTAAATAATGGAATAAAAGAGAAATAAAGCGTAACTCACCGACAGACGACGCAGAGAGAGTCACATCCAAAATAAATCTGGAGAGAACAAACTGAAAAGAGAGAAACTCAGATTCAGCAGATTCAGATTCACTTCTGTTTTATTTAATGAGATTATAGACAATACATGTTTATCACCGAGACACACAGGGTCACTTCTGCTTTTACCGAGGTCACTGAGAACCATGGATTAAACAGGTTCAATAGGATTTAAACAGGTTCAATAGGATTTAGAAAGGTTTCAGCTGGTTTTGCACAGGTTTCAGAAGGATTTGAACAGGTTCAATAAGATTTAAACAGGTTTCATTGGATTTAAACAGGTTTTAGTTGGTTTTGAAGAGGTTTTAGTTGAATCTGAACCAGTTTTAATTGCATTTGGAAAGGTTTCAGTTGCTTTTGCAGATGTTTTAGATGGTTTAGCACATGTTTTATTTAGATTTGAACAGGTTTTCTTTGAATTTGAACATGTTTTAGTTGGATTTGAACAGGTTTTATTTGAATGTGAACTAGTTTTAATCAGATTTGAACACAGAACCTGTCTAAATCCAGTGTTACCTGGCCTCTCTTCTCTCCTGGACTCTCTGTCTGATCAGGACCCTATAGCTGCCCTGTACCTGCCTGAGTGGGACCATTAAATATAATCACAGACCTTTTGTGAAGATTAAATCAAAATAAAATTAACAATAATCCCACATTTTAACTAAAAACAATATTTTAAAATCAATCTGTTTATTTATTTTTTCCAAATAAAGACTTCCACACATTAATTTAAAGGCAGTTTTATTTAAATCAGTTTCTATATTCATCACAGTCAAAGATTACAGTCATTTATTTTATGGAGCATTTTATTTTTAATGGCTACAGAAATATGGAATTACTTTTAACTGCTCAGTAAAAAAGAGACAATGTCAAATAGTCTGAAAATGTTTTGTTTATTGAGTTCTGTTTAAAAGAGCAGGTCTAAACCAGGACTAAACCAGGACTAAACCAGGACTAAACCCGGTCTAGACCCGGACTAAGCGCTGGGTTTCAGAAGAGCAGGAAGCCGTTGAAGATGATCTCTTTCTGTCGTCGGTCGTTCAGATCTGAGTTCGTCTGTTTGTCGTGAAAAGACTCGAGCCAAACCCTCTGTGCCCTTTTTAACTCCAGAACCACACCACCAGACAGGACCTGGGACCAGAGAACCGGACTAAATCAGGACTAAGACAGGACTAAACCGGGTCTAAACCAGGACTAAACCAGGACTAAAGCAGGACTAAATCAGGACTAAGACAGGACTAAACCGGGTCTAATACAGGACCAAAACAGGACTAAACCAGGACTAAACCAGGGCTAAACCAGGTCTAAACCAGGACTAAACCGGGTCTAAAACAGGACTAAGACAGGACTAAACCAGGACTAAACCGGGTCTAAAACAGGACTAAAACAGGACTAAACCGGGTCTAAAACAGGACTAAGACAGGACTAAACCGGGTCTAAAACAGGACTAAAACAGGACTAAACCAGGACTAAACCGGGTCTAAAACAGGACTAAAACAGGACTAAACCAGGTCTAAAACAGGACTAAACCAGGACTAAACCGGGTCTAAAACAGGACTAAAACAGGACTAAACCAGGTCTAAACCAGGTCTAAACCAGGACTAAACCAGGACTAAACCAGGACTAAACCAGGACTAAACCAGGTCTAAAACAGGACTAAACCAGGACTAAACCAGGACTAAACCAGGTCTAAACCAGGACTAAACCAGGTCTAAACCAGGACTAAACCAGGTCTAAACCAGGACTTAACCAGGACTAAACCAGGTCTAACCCAGGACTAAACCAGGTCTAAACCAGGACTAAACCAGGTCTAAACCAGGTCTAAACCAGGTCTAACCCGGTCCTGACCTGCTCATAGTTGTTGTTGTAGTCACAGAATCCCAGTTTGTCTCCAGTGTCGCTGCTGATGGACAGACACATGCTCACCTGAAACACAGTGATTTATTTGTTTGTGTTTGCATGTATTGCTTGTTGTTTATTTATTTATTTATTTATTTGTTTATTTATTTATTTGTTTATTTGTTTGTTTGTTTGTTTGTTTATTTGTTTGTGTTTGCATGTCTTGCTTGTTTGTTTGTTTATTTGTTTGTTTATTTGTTTGTTTGTTTATTTGTTTGTGTTTGCATGTCTTGCTTGTTGTTTGTTTGTTTATTTATTTATTTGTTTATTTATTTATTTGTTTATTTGTTTGTTTGTTTATTTATTTGTTTGTTTATTTGTTTGTTTGTTTATTTGTTTGTTTATTTGTTTGTTTATTTGTTTGTTTATTTATTTATTTGTTTGTTTGTTTGTTTGTTTGTTTGTTGACAGCGGGGACTCACTCTGGAGAAGCAGTGGAAGGTGAAGTAGTAGACTCCAGGTGAGCTGCAGGTGAAGTGACCTGTGTTTATGTTAAAGTCTGAAGGCTCATTCACCACGACCCGGTCAAAGGTCACGACCTGAACCAGGAAGTAGGGGAAAACCTGTTCAAAACCAGCTGAAACCTTTCAACTTGTTGAATTTCAACTAAAACCCATTAAAGTCCTATTTAAACCTGTTCAAATCCAACTAAACCTGTTACAATCCAAATCAAACTTGTTCAAATCCATTTAAAACCTGTTGAAATCTCACTAAAACCTGATCAAATCCAACTTAAACCTTATAAATCCAGTAAAATCCAGTTAGTCCATGACAATTCGGTTCAAATCAGAAAAATCAGTGTTCAAAAAAATAAATTTAAAATTCACCTAAAACCTGATCAAATCCATCTCAAACCTCATTAAATCCATCTAAAACCTGTTCAAATCCAACTTAAACCTGATAAATGCCGTAAAATCTTGCAAAGTCCATAAAATTTTGTTCAAATCCATTTAAAACCTGTAAATCCAACTCAGTTAAATCCACTTAAAATCCAAGAAAATTGTTCAACTCCAACTTGAACCTGATCATCTAAAAAAAATCCAGTTAAAAACCATCTAAAACCTGTTCAAATCCAACTTAAACCTGATCAAATCCCTCTAAAACCTGTTCAAATCCATCTAAAACCTGTTCAAATCCAACTCTTTTCTTAAATACTATCCTTTCATAATAAAAGCTCGACCTCTGACCTGTCCCGTCGGAGGATACCCCGTGCTCGTCCGGATCACTGAGAAGGCGCTGTGTTTCTGAGCTGAGTCTGAGAAACACACAGAGGTTATTTGTGTGATTTGTCTTTTTCCTCAAATTAAACCCCTCAGTCTGTAGTTGTGGTCCTTACTGTGTCCCGCGACGTGTCCGCTGAGACCTGGACTTCCCGGGACTCCGACCGGACCGGTGAGACCCAGGTTACCACGGAAACCTTTAGGACCCATCGGCCCCTGGGGACCTTGGGGCCCGATGTTTCCCTTCAGCCTCAACAGGTTGGAACTATCCACAGAACTGTCCCGGGACACGGCTGCAGGGGTAAAAGAGACCTGGGTTAGACCGGGCTTAGACCGGGGTTAGACCGGGGTTAGACCTGGGTTAGACCTGAGTTAGACCGGGGTTAGACCTGGGTTAGACCTGGTTTATACCTGGTTTAGACCTGGTTTAGTCCTGGTTTAGTCCTGGTTTAGTCCTGGTTTAGTCCTGGTTTAGTCCTGGTTTAGTCCTGGTTTAGTCCTGGTTTAGTTCTGGTTTAGTCCTGGTTTAGACCTGGTTTAGTCCTGGTTTAGTCCTGGTTTAGACCTGGTTTAGTCCTGGTTTAGTCCTGGTTTAGACCTGGTTTAGTCCTGGTTTAGACCTGGTTTAGTCCTGGTTTAGTCCTGGTTTAGACATGGTTTAGTCCTGGTTAGACTGGTTAGACATGGTTAGACTGGTTTAGTCTGGTTTAGTCTGGTTTAGTCTGGTTTAGCCTGGTAGCTGGGCTGGTTTAGCTATTGCTGGTTTAGACCTGGTTTAGTCCTGGTTTAGTCCTGGTTTAGACCTGGTTTAGTCCTGGTTTAGTCCTGGTTTAGACCTGGTTTAGTCCTGGTTTAGACCTGGTTTAGTCCTGGTTTAGTCCTGGTTTAGACCTGGTTTAGACCTGGTTTAGTCCTGGTTTAGTTCTGGTTTAGTCCTGGTTTAGACCTGGTTTAGTCCTGGTTTAGACCTGGTTTAGTCCTGGTTTAGTCCTGGTTTAGACCTGGTTTAGTCCTGGTTTAGACCTGGTTTAGTCCTGGTTTAGACCAGGTTTAGACCTGGTTTAGTCCTGGTTTAGTCCTGGTTTACACGTGAAATGATCCTATTTTGTTTCCTACAATGTTACTTGATGACATCACTCTGTAACATACATTGTAAATAATAAATTCAGTCTTGTCGCCATGGAAACATATCACTGTTATAGTAAAACCAGTTTTCTGTCATTATTTATTGATTAATTGATTGTTTCCAGATCCAGGTTGAACCAGGTTTTACCCGGCTCTCCCTTCTGGCCCTTGGACCCCGGGAGTCCGTCTCGACCCGGTTCTCCGTTGACGCCCGGTTGTCCGTCCGTCCTGCAGACGACGTCACCGCAGATGATTGACAGCACCGAGGCCCCGCCCACCAGCACCAACAGCCAATAGGAAGCTCCCATTCTTCAAAACACTGAATGAAGACAGTAACAGATCAGTGTGAAATAAAATAATAATAAAACATTATTATTATTCATATTTGTGTCTGGTTGGTGGCCATTAGTTTGAAATGATTCATTAGACATTAAAGGTTTTTATTTGTTTAATTTTGATGTAAATAATACACTTCATGACAAACTTATTCTACCATCAAAACACTTTCAGTTTTATAATCACCAGCCGCCACTGGACTAAACCAGGTCTAAACCAGGTCTAAACCAGGACTAAACCAGGTCTAAACCAGGACTAAACCAGGTCTAAACCAGGTCTAAACCAGGACTAAACCAGGACTAAACCAGGTCTAAACCAGGACTAAACCAGGACTAAACCAGGTCTAAACCAGGTCTAAACCAGGTCTAAACCAATCCTGGACTAAGACAAGACTAAACCAGGTCTAAACCAGGACTAAACCAGGTCTAAAGCAGGTCTAAAGCAGGTCTAAACCACTTTAAATGTGTCCAGATCCAGTTACAACTCGTTTAAATCTATTTAAAACCAGATAAAGTTCAAGATAATCCTCTTAAACCCAATGAAATCCAGTTTTAAGCCTTAGACCAAATAAAACCAACTGAAGACCGAGATAAACCATGTAAAACCAGTTTTTGTAATCAGTCTAATCTCAAACAAAACCTGTCCAAGTTTAAAAACTAAAATCCAGTCTTTGACTCACCTCAGAGCGTCACGTCTACAGAGTCTGGACTTGGACTGGACTCGGTCTGGACTCGGACTGGACTCGGTCTGGACTCAGTCTGGACTCGGTCTGGACTCAGTCTGGGCTCGGTCTGGACTCGGTCTGGACTCGGTCTGGACTCGGCTGATCCTCCAGAGGTTTGTCTCAGACTCACTCTGAGGAACTGAAACTGATGAGACTCAGAAAAAAATAATCATCTAAAAAATAAAATAAATTCAGGTTAAATAAGGGTCACAGCGGATCTGGGTTAGACCTGGTTTAGATCTGGTTTAGACTTGGTTTAGTCTTGGTTTAGACCCGGTTTAGACCTGGTTTAGTCTTGGTTTAGTCCCGGTTTAGACCTGGTTTAGATCTGGTTTAGATCTGGTTTAGACCTGGTTTAGTCTTGGTTTAGACCCGGTTTAGACCTGGTTTAGTCTTGGTTTAGTCCCGGTTTAGACCTGGTTTAGATCTGGTTTAGATCTGGTTTAGACCTGGTTTAGTCTTGGTTTAGACCTGGTTTAGTCCTGGTTTAGTCCTGGTTTAGTCCTGGTTTAGACCTGGTTTAGTCCTGGTTTAGACCTGGTTTAGATCTGGTTTAGATCTGGTTTAGACCTGGTTTAGACCTGGTTTAGTCCTGGTTTAGACCTGGTTTAGTCCTGGTTTAGACCTGGTTTAGTCCTGGTTTAGTCCCGGTTTAGTCCTGGTTTAGACCTGGTTTAGTCCCGGTTTAGACTTGGTTTAGACCTGGTTTAGTCCTGGTTTAGACCTGGTTTAGTCCTGGTTTAGACCTGGTTTAGTCCTGGTTTAGTCCCGGTTTAGTCCTGATTCAGTAAATGTTCTGTTTACTGTAATAAATTGTTTATTTTATGTTGTTACCTGATGACATCACTTTGTAACAGGAAATACCTTCTGCAGGACAATGCTTTGTTATTATTCATGAGCAGTTATTATGGACTAAATAAGGTTTTACCAGGACTAAACCTAAAGTAAACGGGACTAAACCTGAATATCTCATTTCTGATACAAAACATAATGAGACAAACCTAAACCCTGCTGTAATACTGCCCTCTAGTGGTGCCAAAGAGAAGCTCAGTTACTCTACAATAAGACATGGTGTTGGTTTATTGTAGTTTTGGGTAAAAACTGAGGCAAATGAATGAAGACAAATGTTTTAAAGTTTGCTGCAGTGACTGGTGTTTGTTAAAATGTGGACAAAAGGGACATGGTCTGTTTACAAGTGGGACATTTTTGTGTTTTTACAGATTGAGAACAGAGAGAGTGAAAAAGGCACTGATAATAAATAAATAAGAGTGATGATAAAACGGAGGAAAGAAAGACCTGCTCTGACCTGCTGCTCTCTAAAAAGTCTGTAAAACCAGTGAGTTACAACTGAAAAAGAGTTAAAAAAGATGAGAAGTCCACAGTTAAAATGTTCCTGGAAAGTTTATTTTCACAGAAACAAGGACAAGACCCGACGTGTGGTGTTTTCATTTCTCTTTTTCATCAAACGAGACTCATTATTCACCAGAACTAAACCGGGACTAAAGCAGGACTAAAGCAAGACTAAACCGGGACTAAAGCAGGACTAAACCGGGACTAAAGCAGGACTAACGCAGGACTAAACTGGGACTAAAGCAGGACTAAAGCAAGACTAAACTGGGACTAAAGCAGGACAAAAGCAGGACTAAACCGGGACTAAAGCAGGACTAAAGCAAGACTAAACCGGGACTAAAGCAGGACTAAACCGGGACTAAAGCAGGACTAACGCAGGACTAAACTGGGACTAAAGCAAGACTAAACCGGGACTAAAGCAAGACTAAAGCAGGACTAAAGCAGGACTAAACTGGGACTAAAGCAGGACAAAAGCAGGACTAAACTGGGACTAAAGCAAGACTAAACCGGGACTAAAGCAAGACTAAAGCAGGACTAAAGCAGGACTAAACTGGGACTAAAGCAGGACAAAAGCAGGACTAAACTGGGACTAAAGCAAGACTAAAGCAGGACTAAACCGGGACTAAAGCAGGACTAAACCGGGACTAAAGCAGGACTAAAGCAAGACTAAACCGGGACTAAAGCAGGACTAAACCGGGACTAAAGCAGGACTAACGCAGGACTAAACTGGGACTAAAGCAAGACTAAACCGGGACTAAAGCAAGACTAAAGCAGGACTAAAGCAGGACTAAACTGGGACTAAAGCAGGACAAAAGCAGGACTAAACTGGGACTAAAGCAAGACTAAACCGGGACTAAAGCAAGACTAAAGCAGGACTAAAGCAGGACTAAACTGGGACTAAAGCAGGACAAAAGCAGGACTAAACTGGGACTAAAGCAAGACTAAAGCAGGACTAAACCGGGACTAAAGCAGGACTAAACCGGGACTAAAGCAGGACTAAAGCAAGACTAAAGCAAGACTAAACCGGGACTAACGCAGGACTAAAGCAAGACTAAAGCAAGACTAAAGCAAGACTAAAGCAAGACTAAACCGGGACTAAAGCAGGACTAAACCGGGACTAAAGCAGGACTAAACCAGGACTAAAGCAAGACTAAAGCAAGACTAAAGCAGGACTAAAGCAAGACTAAAGCAGGACTAACGCAGGACTAAAGCAGGACTAAAGCAGGACTAAAGCAGGACTAAAGCAAGACTAAAGCAGGACTAACGCAGGACTAAACCAGGACTAAACCAGGACTAAAGCAAGACTAAAGCAAGACTAAACCGGGACTAAAGCAGGACTAAACCGGGACTAAAGCAGGACTAAACCGGGACTAAACCAGGACTAAACCAGGTCTAAACCAGGACTAAAGCAAGACTAAACCGGGACTAAAGCAGGACTAAAGCAGGACTAAACCGGGACTAAACCAGGACTAAACCAGGTCTAAAGCAGGACTAAAGCAAGACTAAACCGGGACTAAACCAGTTTTCCTGCTGGTCTTTATTATCCCTCGTTTCCTCAGACTGAGCTCAGTTCTGTTAAAGACAAACAGCAGGAAGTCGTTAAAGTGGAATGAAACAGTTTCAGTCCTGACTCTAAAGAGGATCGTCTCTTTAGTTTCACTTTAACTGTGTCCAGACGAGTTTGTGGGGATTCTGTCCACTTCTTACTTAAAGACTCTTTTTTTGTCCCTGTCTCAGACTCTCCTCCAAAATCAGTCTAGAGACCTCTCCTGCTTCTCTTTTATTAAAAAATAAAACCAGACCAGTTTTTCCTCCAAAATACTAATCCATTTGACCAAACTGAAGTTTAGAGTTTAGCGTTACTACTGAATATTGTGCATATTTACATTTCTACCAGACTCAGATTATATTGTTTTAATCTAGTTCTGTTTGCTTTTGTTTGTTTTTTGTGGAGTTAAAAGAGTCTAAGAACAGATCCAGATGATAATATTCTACGGTTGGTCTGGTTCCTGGAGGCCGTAAACAAAGCCTCGTCTGGGGCTCGGGTGTGTCCTGCGATCTGATTGGCCGGCTCTGGACCAATGGCGTCGTCCTGTGGTCAGACTCTGAAGGGCTTTACTGTGGTTCGTCTCAGTTACACAACAGACTCCGGCAGATTCAACAGGACAGAGGGGATTTACCTGAGACCGGACCAGAACAGAGTCAGACAGGTGAGACCGGACCAGGACCGGACCAGGACTGGACTAAAGACTAAACTGGGATTAAACCAGGTCTAAAACAGGACATTAAACTCAGGAACAAAGCAAAATTAAACCAGGATTTAACTACAGCTCAACCAAAAGGACTACACCAGGACTAAACCAGGACTAGCTCAGACTAAACCATCTCTAACTCACTCAAACCGAAACATAACTAAGACTGACTTAAACCAGACTAAACCTGGATTAAACTTGGACTTAACCAGGTCTTTACCAGGACTATAAAGACTAAATCCGGACTAAGATAGACCTAAACCTAAAACAAGACTAAAGCAGATCTAAAATAAGTCTGCACCAGGTTTAAACTGGGATTAAATAAAAACTAAAAGTAAATCCAGACTGAAATGAGAAAAAAACTAAAGCAACCAGGATTAAATCTAAATCTGACATTAAACCAAGTGTAAACCGATTTTAAACCAGGACTAAACCAAGACCTAGACCTGGACTAAACCTGGTCTAAGACAGCTCTAAATCCGGATTAAAGCCAAGAATAAGATGAGCCCAAACTAAGACCAGATCCAGGACCAAACCAAACCAGGACTGGGACCAACTCCAGATGAAACCGATTCTAAACCAGGACCAAGACTTGAATAATCCATGAATGTCTTTCTAAAATAAATATTTATTTAGACACAAAAGCGGTGAACAGGCTTAAATAATGACATTTTATATTTTAAATACAGTTTTTACTGCAGTGAACAGGACTTTCATGATCCGTACATTTACCTGTTCACACCTGAGCTGCTCTTCCTCAGAATAAAACCAGCCCCGAGGCAGAACATAAACCTGTCTCTGCAGAAGGATTAAAATAACTCTGAAACCTGATCCTCTTCAGCAGCAAATATTTGAGCTGTCGACCGTAAAAAAACACGTCTCTGGCGTCACAGGTTTACACTTTATTTACAACAGAACGAAGGTATTTAACAGGAAACATTAAACTGGAAAATAACGTTGGAACTTTAAGATCTGAGGCTCCCTTCAGACCTAGTTTAAAAATCTGGACAATTTTTTTGAACTTATTAATAGTAGATAATACTCTTTCTTTAAAGTCAGTCTTTCTTTCTGTTTTCGAAACCAACGTCAGGTAATTAAGCATTGGGTTTGCCTCAAGGTGCTGCTCAGTCTCTTAGGTCCAGGCTACACTTTTATCAATATTTTTATTAACACATACTTTTCTCTGCGTTTAGACCTTTTGTTCACACAAAATGGAGATTTTAAAAATGCATCAGAGGCATGTAGTTGACAAAAATGGAGCTTTAAATCTCTGTTGATGTTACGGCTGGAGTGTGGACTGCGTCTTGTGTATAGCCAATGCTAACATTAACAACTATGGCAGCTGTGCAGTTTTATATGTTTGCCTGGTTCTATTAAAAGTAATTATATGTTTACAAGTGATCTCGGCATCATTAAATCACTTCAGGTGGGATAAGTTTAAGGCAGAATTTTATTTATTAAATGTTTAATTGAGCTCCTATGTCGAGGGAACAGAGTGGAAGCCATTAAAGATACCTCTCGATGGAATAAAACAAGTGGCATGTGTTATATAAATTAATTTTCTTGTCTTTTTCTTTCAGCCAACATGAAAATAGCATCGTTCAACGTCCAGAAATTTGGGAGAAACAAAGCTTCAGATGCAAATATCATCAGGATCTTAGCAAAGGTAGAAAAGAAAACTGTATCTGACAAAAATAAAACATTCCGAGACGTTTACAAATCACTGAGATCTGTTTTTTTTCCAGATCGTGTCTCGTTACGACATCATCCTGATCCTGGAGGTGGTGGACAGCAGCGGAGCCTCCATCAAAACCCTGTTGGAGGCCATTAACAAGTCAGTACCCGACTTTTTAAACGTCACATGAACGTCTTCTCAAACTCAAACAGACCTGTGTTTTTACTCCAGAGCGAACAGAAAGCACCACTACAGTCTCCAGATCAGCCGCAGACTCGGACGATCTCGATACAAGGAGCAGTTCATGTTCCTCTACAGGTCACTACAACTATTAGAAACTTTACAGAAGAACATCTAACCAAATGTGTTATTTCTAAACCACTAACCACAGTTAAATCTTTTGCATCTTTATTATTAAAATTATTATTATTACAATCAATTTTTAAGTTAAAAAATTAAAAAATAATGTTAAAAAATGTAACGTCTGGGACAATGTTACTATTACATCTTCTACTATCTACTATCTTAATATATTTCTGATGCCTTTTAATGACTTAAAAAAATCCCATCCATTCCTTGTAAAAATTTAGAAAAAAAAAGACTTTTCTTCCACTTCTTCTGCCCTTTATAACTTTTACCAATTTCAATATTTTACACCAATCAAACTTTAAACAAGTCCCAAGAATTTGAGATATTTACTAAACAACTTTTTTGTACCTTTAAAGATTGTTTAATGATTATAGTTTAAGTTTTGTCACTTTTTTTAGGGCATTTTTAACTTTATAATGTGTTGCTATGGTTGCTAGGGACAGTTAAGAGTCAAACCTTTTCAGCCCTTTTAGCTCCAACTTATTTTACTCACATACACAAATTATATATTAAAAACACAGAGATTTTTATCCTCTTTCTGAAAATTGAACTCCCAAAGCACTATCATTTACAAAATTTGAATGAACTGGTCTAAATTAACAAATATGTACTTTTAGACTGCTGCTGAAATAGAACAATTACAAAACAAGAGGATTATTGTTGTCTTCTTTTGCTGTTTTTTAGGGACGACTTGTTGAACTTCATCGGCTCGTATCAGTTTGACGACACTAAAACGTTGAAAGAAGATGTTTTTTCCCGAGACCCGTACATCCTGAGATTCAAATGCCCCACAACAGGTGAGTATAAAGTGTAATGCAGACAAAATCAACACCGCTTTACTTAAATTTACCGTTTATCTCCAGAACTTCAGGACTTGGTGTTGATGCCAGTTCACACGACGCCTGAAGACTCAGAGACGGAGCTCGACAAACTCTACGATGTGTTTCTGGACGTCAGAAATAAATGGAAAACTGATGTAAAAGGACACAGACACATTTTCTCACTTTGTTATGAGCATTCAGAGTTAAAAAGACACTTTTTTGTTTGAAATCAACTTTTAAGAAACAAAAAATGAAACAGACCACAATTCGTGTTAAATGGACTAATGACATTGTCCAACAAAAATACAAAATTTTGCCAAAATAAGATTTTGGTAACTGGTAACCGTCTGATGACATGTGTTTAAAGTAATTTGTGAAAGGATCATTTCTTAAGGCAGCCACTTTTTTATTTTATTTTATAACATATAGCTTTTAGATTTTAAAAAAGCTTCTTGTCACATTTTATTTGTCCCTTTTTACTGTCAGTGTTTAAATTATCTGTTCTTTTTCGTCCAGAACGTGATGATTCTCGGAGACTTTAACGCCGACGGTTCGTACGTTTCCAAAAAAGACATGAAGACGATCCGTATTCGCACCGACAAGAACTTCCACTGGTTGATCTCAGACCAGGAGGACACCACGGCCAGCAACAGGAACGACCACACCTACGACAGGTGAGACACACCTACAACAGGTATAAACACACCTACGACAGGTATAAACACACCTACGACAGGTATAAACACACCTACGACAGGTGAGACACACCTACGACAGGTATAAACACACCTACGACAGGTGAGACACACTTACGACAGGTGAGACACACCTACGACAGGTATAAACACACCTACGACAGGTATAAACACACCTACGACAGGTATAGACACTCCTACGACAGGTATAGACACTCCTACGACAGGTATAAACACACCTACGACAGGTATAGACACACCTACGACAGGTATAAACACACCTACGACAGGTATAGACACACCTACGACAGGTGAGACACACCTACGACAGGTATAAACACACCTACGACAGGTGAGACACACCTACGACAGGTGAGACACACCTACGACAGGTATAGACACACCTACGACAGGTGAGACACACCTACGACAGGTATAAACACACCTACGACAGGTATAGACACTCCTACGACAGGTATAAACACACCTACGACAGGTATAAACGCACCTACGACAGGTATAAACACTCCTACGACAGGTATAGACACACCTACGACAGGTATAGACACACCTACGACAGGTATAAACACACCTACGACAGGTATAGACACACCTACGACAGGTATAGACACACCTACGACAGGTATAAACACACCTACGACAGGTATAAACACACCTACGACAGGTATAGACACACCTACGACAGGTATAAACACACCTACGACAGGTATAGACACACCTACGACAGGTATAGACACACCTACGACAGGTATAAACACACCTACGACAGGTATAGACACACCTACGACAGGTATAGACACACCTACGACAGGTATAAACACACCTACGACAGGTATAAACGCACCTACGACAGGTATAAACACTCCTACGACAGGTATAAACACACCTACGACAGGTATAAACACTCCTACAACAGGTATAAACACACCTACGACAGGTATAAACACTCCTACGACAGGTATAAACGCACCTACGACAGGTATAAACACACCTACGACAGGTGAGACACACCTACGACAGGTATAGACACACCTACGACAGGTATAAACACACCTACGACAGGTATAAACGCACCTACGACAGGTATAAACGCACCTACGACAGGTATAAACACACCTACGACAGGTATAAACACTCCTACGACAGGTGAGACACACCTACGACAGGTGAGACACACCTACGACAGGTATAGACACACCTACGACAGGTATAAACACACCTACGAGTTATAAACACACCTACAACAGGTATAAACAGGTGAGACACACTGAACCAGGACTAAATATAGACTTCATTATTAAACCCCAGTGTGTTACGTATCGACATCACTCTGTAACAGGCCTGTCTCAGATCAGTTTGTCTGTTTTTAGGATCGTCGTTTATGGAGACGACATGTTACAGGCCGTCGTTCCCAAATCAGCCAAACCCTTCAACTTTCAGAAAGCCTACGGTCTCACGGACGAACAGGTGCGTTACCTGTCGTTACCTGTCCTCCATCACCCGCTCTAACCTCTTTATTCTCAGAAACACTTACGTTTGTTTTTCAGGCGCTGGACGTGAGCGACCATTATCCCGTCGAGGTGACTCTGAAATCCAAGATCCCGGATGATGAGGAAGGTGAGAGGGGTGTGAACAGTTCATGTGCAGAGCCTTCTGTCTGAGGGAGGAGTGTGAACAGTTCATGTAGAGCCTTCTGTCTGAGGGAGGAGTGTGAACAGTTCATGTAGAGCCTTCTGTCTGAGGGAGGAGTGTGAACAGTTCATGTAGAGCCTTCTGTCTGAGGGAGGAGTGTGAACAGTTCATGTAGAGCCTTCTGTCTGAGGGAGGAGTGTGAACAGTTCATGTAGAGCCTTCTGTCTGAGGGAGGAGTGTGAACAGTTCATGTAGAGCCTTCTGTCTGAGGGAGGAGTGTGAACAGTTCATGTGCAGCCTTCTGTCTGAGGGAGAGATGTGAACAGTTCATGTAGAGCCTTCTGTCTCAGGGAGGAGAGTGAACAGTTCATGTGTAGAGCCTTCTGTCTGAGGGAGGAGAGTGAACAGTTCATGTGCAGCCTTCTGTCTGAGGGAGAGATGTGAACAGTTCATGTGCAGCCTTCTGTCTGAGGGAGGAGTGTGAACAGTTCATGTAGAGCCTTCTGTCTGAGGGAGGAGAGTGAACAGTTCATGTAGAGCCTTCTGTCTAAGGGAGGAGAGTGAACAGTTCATGTAGAGCCTTCTGTCTGAGGGAGGAGAGTGAACAGTTCATGTAGAGCCTTCTGTCTAAGGGAGGAGAGTGAACAGTTCATGTAGAGCCTTCTGTCTGAGGGAGGAGAGTGAACAGTTCATGTAGAGCCTTCTGTCTGAGGGAGGAGAGTGAACAGTTCATGTAGAGCCTTCTGTCTAAGGGAGGAGAGTGAACAGTTCATGTAGAGCCTTCTGTCTAAGGGAGGAGAGTGAACAGTTCATGTAGCGCCTTCTGTCTGAGGGAGGAGTGTGAACAGTTCATGTAGAGCCTTCTGTCTGAGGGAGGAGAGTGAACAGTTCATGTAGAGCCTTCTGTCTGAGGGAGGAGAGTGAACAGTTCATGTAGCGCCTTCTGTCTGAGGGAGGAGTGTGAACAGTTCATGTAGAGCCTTCTGTCTGAGGGAGGAGTGTGAACAGTTCATGTAGAGCCTTCTGTCTGAGGGAGGTGCGTGAACAGTTCATGTAGAGCCTTCTGTCTGAGAGTGAACAGTTCATGTAGAGCCTTCTGTCTGAGGGAGGAGTGTGAACAGTTCATGTACAGCCTTCTGTCTGAGGGAGGTGCGTGAACAGTTCATGTAGAGCCTTCTGTCTGAGGGAGGAGTGTGAACAGTTCATGTAGAGCCTTCTGTCTGAGGGAGGTGCGTGAACAGTTCATGTAGAGCCTTCTGTCTAAGGGAGGAGAGTGAACAGTTCATGTAGAGCCTTCTGTCTGAGGGAGGAGTGTGAACAGTTCATGTGTGGCCAAATCAGTTAATCTCATTTAATTACATAAATAAATGGTGATCAACACAAACTGTAATAATTAATCTGAGCAGTTTTTTGATGTTGACCTGATGATACACAAGTTTTTCTCAGTGGTGTTGTGTTTCTTTTTGTTTCCAGTGGAATTGGACGAAGCGCAGCTGCTGCAGGCGCTCCCTTCTTCTTCTTCTGCTCCGGCTCTGGTCGACGGTGAAATCCTGGAGCTGCAGAAGGAAAACCTGCGTCTGGAGCGAGAGAAACTCAACCTGGAGATCCAGCTGCTCAAAATGCAGATGGAAAAACTCAAGTAACGTTTTCAAGCGCAACACGAAACACACTGGCTTTTATTAAAATGAGAAAAAAACGTGTTTGACTGAATAAAAGTTAGTCTTAACGTTCATATAAATGTTTTTGATGTGGACATTTTCATTTAAATCAACTTTTCTAAGCAACACTTTTTCCAATAAAATACTTTCTTCCACGTTCACTGGTTTTATTTACATGTTTTTCCCTTAAATATGAATTTGAACCTTTTATTTTAATAATTACCAGGCTTCAGATATGAGCAAAGTTAAATCTGTGCAAACATTTCATTCTTCAGCCGTGGTTTTGAAACGACAGTAAGAAAAAAAGACTGATGTTTTATTTGCAGTAAACTTGAGATAAATACAGCTGTTATACAAGTCTGAAGTCTGTAATATTCGATGCTTAAATGTACAGTTTATGAAGATAATAAAACACGTCGGGGCGCAGCTGTGTTTTATTGATATTGGAACATTTTTTATGTATTTTTATGTCGGATGTAAGAGGTGGTACTTCTTCTTTTCTCTTTAATCCAATTTGAAGTTACATTTTAAGACACAGAAGATTAAAGTGCTCATAGATGAGTCTTTATCAAAATGCATCTTTTTCAATACTCCATTGCATTGTCATTTCTGTTTAAATCCCTCAATGTTTTTATGGCAACCATTAAAAAACCCAGAAGCAATTTATTCACACGCAACTTCGCACAAAAATTAAACTTTCAAAAACTCTTTTGTGTTTTTTAAGGGGTTAAAAATAAAAAAAAAAGTTACATACGGTGAGGACTGACGTTAATAATGGAATCCATTTTTAAAATTGGAAAAAAATTGATTGTTGACAAATAATATCTTTAAAAGAGCATTTTTATGTCCATGGGACTCAGGTGGAAACAAAATGAAGGCTTAAGAGTTAAAATGGTAAAAACACAACAGAAAACACAATACAAGCTCGTAGTCTCACTCTTCTTCTCAACATGACACGGATTTAAAAAGAGGTGGAAAAAGGCCATGAGTGGGCGGAGTCTGGTGATGTTTACCTGACAGTTCAGTCAAACATGTTAATAACACGTCTGTGGTGGGTTTTACTCTGAGGCCCCTCGGAGCTGCTTCACAAAGACTCAACCTGTTGGAACAAGACCAGTAAGACCAGTAAAACAGGAGACAGAGGGTCTGAAACAGAAAATCTACTGTTGTCACGAAAGAGAGAAGCTAAATCTACACAGGGTTGTTTTACCTGAAAGTAGTCACTTCTGGAGACTGCCCTCTAGTGGTAAAAGTCAGGGTAAATGTTAGATCAGCAGCACTAAAGGGTCTCAAAGCTCTAAACTTGAGTGTTTTCTCTTAATCAATAAATAGACAGGACAAGATTAATACACAGTAATTACAAAAAAAACTTTATTATTCCTTGCTCTTTACATTAAAACTAAAATGTTTCTCATTTCCGGCAGAAGCAGCGTTTGGTCACACGTCTCACTTTGTAAATGTTTCAGACAGATTTCATGAGCTGATGGAGAATGAATGAGTGAGAAACACCAGGAGCCGACGGACGTCTGCGGGGTTCACTTCTTCCCTGACTTTTTAATACCGCCTGTGCCTGCAGAAAGAGAAGGAAAAGAAATAAAAACAAGGGCTTTGTGGAAACAATATAAAAGTACCTCCCAAGACGGGGTAAAACTAAAAAGAACAAGCTGTGTTTAAACGTTTGTGCTCTTCTCAATGAGCCTCTTTCATGAAGTTTATGTTTGTGGAGGTTCTCAGTCACAACACCGCCATCCGCCATGTTGGCTCTACTGAGTCTGAGCGCAAAGGATCATGGTCTCTGTAGTTCTCTCTGCTCTGTAGTGTACAGTTAGCTCCTTATTTCCATAATTGATTAATCTGACGACTATTTTTAAATTATTGATGAATCGTGTAAATGTGTGGGACCTGGTGGACTAACAAGACAAAGCTGCTTTTGGAGGAGAGTGGAGTCTGAGAAAGGGACAAGAAAAAAAAAGAAAAGAAAAAAAAAAGAAAATAGAGTCAAAATACTGCCACTTTAATATAAGCAAAGTCAAAGGCCAAAATATCTGATACAGCTGTTTGGTCTCAGGTCTGCAGCTGGAAGGACTTAAATGCTGTAATGACGAGAGAGATACACACTGTTCAAGAATCTGACTTCAGAGTAAAATTTCATGCTTGGTTCGAAAACATTAATGAATGAGGCCGGTGCTTGTCTTATTCTTGTGATGAGCGTCATATTCCAAGAAGAGAGACAGAGAAATGTTGCATAAACAAAGCTGGTGTTTATCCTCAGCAGCTGTTTGTGTTTTCAGACAAAGTGGGTCTTAAGGCTCTTACTTTGTAAATTAAAACCACTGAATTAAACAGGAGCAGAACAGAGACATGAACAGATAAAACCAAAATTTAAATGAACGAACCTGTTGCCGCCGTAACAACACTGAGTAAATATTGAGACACATTTCTAAACTATCTGCTACTGTTGACTTTCTGATAAATCCAGCAACAGCTTTAAAAGACGGCACTGTGTTTGCTCTTTTCTCTGTTCGGCCTTGTTCTGGTCAAAACAAAAGTTACACAGACTTGTATTCATAGGCTTTGGACCCTGAAATTAATGTTGAGAAAAATGGTAATAAAGCATTTTTATTTGAACCACAAACCTCTCCATGAGTCAGTTTTCAATTCTTTACCTAAAGGTCCTTTCCCTGAAGCTTTGGCCTTCAGTGCGTCCAGAGCCTTCTGCTCCTCCTTCTGCTTCTGTTTGTACGCCACTTCGTCCTGAAGAGACACAGTTAGAGCCAACGTCAAACACAAAACACTGTCACACATCTGAGGCGCTGAGTTCTGTATGAAACTGGTAAAAAAAAATAAAAAATGACACTGACCTCATCCATTTCTTTCGACTGCTTCTTTGGGGCCTTCAGGGGTTTCTTTTTGCCTCCTAAAGACAACACATAGCCATTAAAATCACAATTTTCTTTCTTTTTTATTTAAAGCATCATAAACGACACCAGCTCGTAACCAGACAACTGTGGGACAGAGAATATACTTGTGTGGGGCATTTTAAAATGACAATAAAAACAAAAATCATAAGAAGACATCCCCAACAAAAAAGCCAACCAAACATTATAACATTATCCTTTTATAATGCGTAAATAAATTCATATTTTGAATCTGAATTTACATTTACATTTTTTTTAATCAACTGATTTGCTGCTTACGCATTTAATGTGTTATTGTTCCAATATATTTAACAGTAAAGTCAGGTTAAATGGCGTTTCCATGAAAACAGCAGCAATTTTTTCTCTCTCTTTGTTTCACTAAAATCTTTATTCTTTAAATGGTGAGTGATATTAAAGCCCCTGTAACTCGCAATAACGCCTTTATCTAATTTATTTACTTTTAAACAGCAGTTAGTTTTATTAACTGTTAACTAAGCTAGTTCACAATAATTCGGGTAAAAGCGGACAATTTTCTGCGTTGAATTAAAACAGCCTCTGTCATAATGTAACTCAAATTGTATATTATTAGATTTAGACACAATATAAAGCATGGAAAGCCTTGTAACAGCTGCTTTCTCCATAGAAATGATATGATTTTCCAAGTAATAATGTTGTCTGTAAAAGCAGCCTTAATTCTAACCTAACATAAACTGGTTTAGCTTAGCTGCACTGTTTAAATTTGCTCATGGTCACACTGTCTCCTGTTTTTAAACAAGTGAAAATGTCAATTCCATTTATATATTTTAGTATGTACGAAAAACATTGCTTTTATTTGGGATATTAATGGAACTGTGTGAAAGGAGAACGTTGAAAGGCTCCCGCTCGCTTTAGCTTTTTTACGCTAATAGACGCCACGCTTCGTTATTTCTTCTCATTTTTCATATAATTTAAATATTTCTACAGTTTCTTCGCGTGTCTTTAAATAAAATAACGCCTCACCTTCCCTTCCGGACATGATTATTCCCGTTAGTTTAGTTTATAAAGGGGAAAATTTGCGTATAGTCAAGAAAACACAAGCCGTTGCAGTGCTCCTTAATGCGCGCTGTCAGGACCCCAGTGATACCGGAAGTAGTAGAACTATGACGCGCCTGACCGGAAAAGCACCCGGAGTTCATCGTGGGACGTGAGGACGCTAATAATTTAGCCTCAAAAAACATCGAAAAGTGACATGACAACCCAACGAATGGCGGTAATTATATCTTAAAGTGATACCTGATACAATGAAACATGAATAAAAGTCATACCAGGCTTTAAGGACAGTTTGACAGTTAGCATTTGAGCCAATAGCTAACAGTGAATGAATCATAACAGGAACTGTTCACCTGCCCGGACTCTTCCCGAAAGGTTCGTGTTTATTTAAGCCTTTCCAGCATGTTTTCAGCCCCTAAATCATTCAAGCTTCTTACTCTATGCTTAAATTTGTGATGGGTTTATTTGGTTTTCTTTTCAGGTGCCTATTTTTAAGTGAATCCTTCAGGTTGACTGCTTCCTTCAGACATCCATTCCAATGAGGTATGAACTGTGAACATATTTTCAAGAATATGTATGGGTTTTTTCTGTAACAATACTTAAATCTGAAATATGTCACATACACTTGAAACATTTTAACAGAAGGAGGAAGTATAAATTTGAATATAATTTTGTACCTAAATGTGTAAAAACTGTTCTCTCTCAGATACAGAGGAGTCCGGTTGTGCGTTTGGCCTCGAGGCTTCACTTTGAACAGCTCCAGACCGGTTTTAGTCCCTGTGGTCCGGTTCTACAGCGATGTCCCAAACCCAAATCCTAAAAGTCCTGAGGGAAACAGCAGAAGTGGAGCTGAAGTGGTCAAAGAGAGAACACTGACGGCTTTACAGGTAAAAACACACATTGGATTTAGACTTTATCAGTTACAAATGCTTTTAACCAGCCTACAACTGGATTTGGACAGTTTTAAAGTGGACCTTGACTTGTTTTTGTTGGCTTTATCAGGTTACATCACAAACACTTTATCAAAGGTGTCTGAATGAGTTTGTTGAAAATGTGTGTTCCTCTTGCAGAATGCGTCGGCGCTGGGACGACAGTGGGGTCAGAGTTCGGCTCAAACGGCCAGTGCCACAGTCAACTACTGGTGGAACAGATACGAGGAGTTTGTGGGAATCAACGAGGTCCGAGAGGCGCAGACCAAAGTCACACAGGTCAGAGACAGACCCTCAGCTGTTTTGACTTTCTGAAGCTGCTGTAGTTTGAGTTCTGACCCTCTAAAGCTTCTGTAGTCTGAGTTATGACCCTCATAAGCTGCTGTAGTTTGAGTTATGACCCTCATAAGCTGCTGTAGTTTGAGTTTTGATCCTCTAAAGCTGCTGTAGTTTGAGTTATGACCCTCATAAGCTGCTGTAGTTTGAGTTTTGACCCTCTAAAGCTGCTGTAGTTGTAGTTTTGACCCTCTAAAGCAGCTGTAGTTTGAGTTATGACCCTCTAAAGCAGCTGTAGTTTGAGTTTTGACCCTCTAAAGCTTCTGTAGTTGTAGTTCTGACCCTCTAAAGCTCCTGTAGTTGTAGTTTTGACCCTCTAAAGCTCCTTTAGTTGTAGTTTTGACCCTCTAAAGCTACTGTAGTTGTAGTTTTGACCCTCTAAAGCAGCTGTAGTTGTAGTTTTGACCCTCTAAAGCTGCTGTAGTTCCAGTTTTGACCCTCTAAAGCAGCTGTAGTTGTAGTTTTGACCCTCTAAAGCTGCTGTAGTTCCAGTTTTGACCCTCTAAAGCTGCTGTAGTTTGAGTTTTGATATAGGATGAGAGCGTAATCCCTGAGTGTTGAATGAAAGTTTGACCCTGGGTGTTGTCTTTCAGGCTGAGGCGGACTTCATGGTGTCCCGGTCCGCGGTGCGAGAGGCTCATGTGAACGTGGAGGCGCTGCAGCTGAGACTGAAGGAAGTCCGAGAGAGACTGGACCGAGTCTCCAGAGAAGAACCGCACTATCTGGAGCTGGCCACGATCGAACACAAGCTGCTGCAGGTCGGGACTGAAACCGGGACTAAAACTGGACGAAACCTGGACTAACAGGACTAAACTCTCGGTCTAACTCTGGTTCCAGGAGGACCGTCGTCTGAGAACGGCCTATGAACTGGCGGAGGGCTCGGAGCGGGAGAAGTTCTCTCTGTTTTCTGCCGCCGTCAGAGAGAGTCACGAGAAAGAGAGAACCAGAGCCGAACGAACCAAGAACTGGTCCATCTTCGGTTCGGTTTTAGGAGCCCTCATCGGAGTCATGGGCTCCACTTACGTCAACCGCGTCCGACTGCAGGTCAGGTCTATATTCTTTGGTCCTGGCAGTTTTTACTACTCCACTGCAAAGTTAAACATATTCCTTTACCTGTACTTTATAAATTATTATTAGTTCTATATGAATGTTTACGATAACTTGGGTAAAAGTGGACAATTTAAAACATTAAAACGTTAAATTAAAACAGCCTCAGTCATAATTTTAGTATTGTATATTATTAGATTTAGATACAATATAAAACCTAGAAAGCCTTGTAATGTTTTTTTCCCATAGAAATAATACGATTTCCCACTTTTGCATCAACAGCATGATATTGTCTGATACAGAGACTTAAAGAATTACATTTATTTGACTTGACTCTTTTTTCCTTGATGAATTTATGCAGCAGACTTTTAGTTGTATCAGACTTGTGTAATTAATAATGCCTCACTCAGACAGAGCAGTGTTTTATAGAGTTTATCTGCTGCTAATGGCCTCTGTCTCCTGCAGAATCTTAAATCTGTTTGAAAACCAGGGCCTACAGTTCAGAGACAGATGTAGGACAATGTTCGGTTCAGAAAAGTCCATTTCTTGTGCTTATTTTTGTGCCTGGTGTCAACCTAAATCCACACGGAGCTACTGAACACCAAATGAAACCATATTCAGGTCACTAACTCTCTTTATGTGAACATTTCTCTGAAGGAGCTGAAGACTTTGCTGCTGGAGGCTCAGAAAGGCCCCGAGAGTTTACAAGAGGCTCTTCGGATCCAGGCCGGGAACCACCGAGCTCAACAGGACGAGTTAGGAGCCCTCATCGACCGAATGAGCCTGGCTCTGCACGACTTCAGCTTCACTGCTTCGACTCAGACCGGACCCTCGCCTCAAAACCAAGCTCCAAATACTGCCTCGGAGTCAAATTTAGTCTTAAAAGATCTCAGTGAGGGACAGAAAAACGCCGAGAGGAGGTTAAGTGAGTTAAAACGAGGCCTGGACTCTCTGCACAACGACGTGTCTGCTGTAAAGACGGTCGTAGAGACGCAGAAAGGGTTTGTGAAAACAGAGAGGACGAAAAGAGAACAGGTAAAAGGAGGAGAGACGGTGGGACTGAGTGAAATGGTTTTAGTGAAGAGTCTGGAGGAGACACAGAGGACTCTCGGACCGGATCAGAGCGAATACATTGTACAACGCTGTGTTTGTTTACACCGCCAGCGCCGTCACCGTGTCTCTGCTGTTTCTGCTGCTGAAGGGAGGAGCGTCCTGAAACTGGACTAAAACAAGGACGAAAACAGGACTAAAACAAGGACGAAAACAGGACTAAAACAAGGACGAAAACAGGACTAAAACAGGACTAAAACCAGGACTAAAACCAGGACGAAAACAGGACTAAAACAGGACTAAAGCAGGACTAAAACCAGGACTAAAACAGGACTAAAACCGGACTAAAACAAGGACGAAAACAGGACTAAAACAGGACTAAAACCAGGACTAAAACCAGGACTAAAACAGGACTAAAACCTGGGCCAAACTAGGTCTAAATCAGGCCTAAATTTGAACTAATCCAGCACTAAACAAAGATTTAAACCTGGACCAAACCAGGACTAGACAGGGGCTGAATCTGGACTAAATGTGGACCAAACAAGGACTAAACCAGGATGAAATCTGGACTAAACCAGAAGTAGAAGTATTAGATCATAACATTAAGACTTACCCAGAAGTAAAACTAGGACTAAACCAAGACCTGAATAAGGCCTGAACTTGGACTAAATCAGTACAAAGCCTTTACTAAATAAACCATTTCCAAGGACTACACCAGGACTAAACCAGGACTAAACCAGGACTAAACCAGGACTAAACCAGGACTAAACCAGGACCAGATAAAATGCAGGATTTATCATGAATCAGTTTTAAAAATGAACAAAATGAAATGTAAAGTCAAACACTGATGATTTCAGTAGATGTTAAGTGTTTAAAATAAATCAAATGCTGTTTAAACCCACTCTGTTTTATTCTACTGATAATAAAGCAATGTCTACACCAACCACCAGATGGCAGTACTTCAATAGAAAACTGCCTTTTTATCAAATAAATGTAATTATCCTGTTTTTATGGAAAACCTGAGCTAAAAGATGGATTACCACAAACCCTCAGGCTCTATTTTTTTCCCTAAAACCATAAACTCCGTCCTAACACGGTTTAGCCCCTGGTTCAGTTCAAAGTTTAGAGAAAAGAATCTGGAGCTTTGACCTCGATCTGTTACAGACTGACACTGGAGAGAGTTAAGGTGTGACGTTTAACCTGAGAAACATAAAGAGACGGATGTTTATGAGAAACTCTACACTCAGTGAAGAGGTCACAGAGGACTAAACCAGGTCTAAACCAGGACTAAACCAAGACAAAACCAGGACAAAACCAGGTCTAAACCAGGACAAAACCAGGACTAAACCAGGTCTAAACCAGGTCTAAACCAGGACTAAACCAGGACAAAACCAGGACAAAACCAGGACTAAACCAGGACTAAACCAGGACTAAACCAGGTCTAAACCAGGACTAAACCAGGTCTAAACCAGGTCTAAACCAGGACTAAACCAGGACTAAACCAGGTCTAAACCAGGTCTAAACCAGGTCTAAACCAGGACTAAACCATGTCTAAACCAGGACAAAACCAGGTCTAAACCAGGTCTAAACCAGGTCTAAACCAGGACTAAACCAGGACTAAGCCAGGTCTAAACCAGGACTAAACCAGGTCTAAACCAGGACTAAACCAGGTCTAAACCAGGACAAAACCTGGATCCAAGAGTAAACTTTGACCTAAAGTTTATTTTTTAGTGAGTACACAGATAAGTATGAATTTTTAGTGCAGTAGACTAAATAAATGGAGATAAAAAGTATTTGTAAATTAAAATAAAAGGGTATAAATCGTTCTAATTTCTATTTAAATGATTGAATATTTAATATTCCCAAACTTGTTTTTCATGGGACCCATATTTCAAAAGGCCAAAAGAATCATGACCCAACTTCCTGGTTTTGTTTGGAGCCATTTCATCAGTGTTAATTATTCTTAACCCAATCCTTACTTCTAATTCAATATTGTCCTTTTTCTTTTTTCTAGCTTAGTATAATTTCTATTTACTGTCATGTTTTGATCTGATGTTCTGATCTCTCTCAAAAAAAGCACAGACTGCACCTGATGTTTTTCTTCTAGTTGTGAAAATAGTTTAAACCCAAATAGATTATTGTAAAATCAATATTTAGTGTAAAAACAGTCTTTCTGATCCATCTAGTGTTTATTGTAAGGGATTGTAACAGATGAGAACCTCTATTCAGGAACAGAAAACCTTGGACAATCACATGCTCCAAAAGGAGCGCTCCCATTGGTCGACACTTGTCACATGACGTTCCAGGAAGTTTAATAGCTGCAGATAAAGTGTATTTTCAGCTGAATATGTCTTTTAACAGAGAAACAGCTGAAAAAAGAAAAGCATCAACAGAGAAAAGGGAGGCAACGTAAAACACAGATAAATACTGTCAATTCAATCACGTAATGTTTAACGAGGAGGAGATAATTGTCGTCCTGACGCTGAAGTCACAGCTAAGCTAACGCTAAACTCTAAACTTCAGTTTGGTCAAATGGATTAGTATTTTGTGGTTTTATTTTTAATAAAAGAGAAGCAGGAGAGGTCCCTAGACTGATTTTGGAGGAGAGTCTGAGACAGGGACAAGAAAAGAACATCAGGGACTGGAGCTTCAAATGCTAAAACTAATTACTGTTTTTTTAGACTTAGAAACTCTTTTGATGATCCGGTGTTTGGAAACCAGGACTAAACTAGGACAATGATACTTGCTGTTTTCCATCAATCATTCATTTTCTCTGTTTCTGAGGTTAGACCTGGTTCAGTTCTTGGGTCAAACTCTATTGTCTCGGGACTTTTACATCTCACACTTTTTTAACCAAACCCTAAACACAAATAAATGATAAATGAATCGAGTCACTCAAAAACCCGTCTCTGAGAACTGTCATCACTAATTAACCTTTACAGAAAACGAAAAGCAGCAGTGTTCCACTTTGTCTAAATTTATTACAGAGCTCGTTAAGTCATGGATTGAGTCTAAATGAGAGGAAACTGCTGCAGCTATGACTTTAATGTTGAGAAAGATGGGAATAAACAGGATTTACTCTGATTTAGATTCAATATTAACAATAATAATAATCCAAGTTTTTCTCCATCTATCCGTCGTCAGGGTCACAAAAAAGAAAAAAAAACAACTGGAAGTGAACAGCAAACATTACACTTGAAAAGAAAATACAAAAAATAGTCAATAGTTGTAACTGAGCTCCGTCAGTGTTCAGTGAAAACATAACGAGTGGTGATGAAGTAAATGATTGAACAAGGACACGTTTATGAGTTTATGATGAAAAAGCTGCAGTCACTCACGGTTTATGGCTGTTTTTGATGAAGCCGCTGAAAATGAGTCACGTTTGATTGTTGTGACCCACATTATTCTAGTATTGACAGTCATTATAGTAAATACATTACAGTTCATTAAAGTCTGATAACTCTTCCTGCTATAAACATGGGCTTTAGCATTGTTTGATCAATATAAGAGTATAAATAATAACAATAAAAGGTTATTTTAACAGAAAAGTGACAAATATTAGCTCCTACTTTCATGAAATTGATGTGAATTCCTCTCACAAATATCACATCCCACTCAGTTAAGTGTCTCATTTACGCTCCAAAAATACAAACCAATTTCTTATTTTATGCTTCTTCCTGTTCCATACATGTTTACTTAACTGGACACAAGAAATAAAAGAAGGATAAGCATTATGTTAAATTATAAATCTAGAAGTGGTGCGAAGATCAGTCTCTTAAAAGCCCTCAAACAAATGCATGTCTTTTAAAAACAAAACATCATATCTGTAAAACAATTTCACTGTGAGCGTCGGGAGACTCCGCTGAACGCTCGGATGTAGGATTTATGTCGTTTGGATGAAAACTGAAAAAGAAATTTTGATTTGAAAATGTGTAAGATTTTAAAATTTGAGGCAAAAAGACTGGGCAGCTTTTGTGAGTTAATGGTAATCTCACACTTTACAGCTGATAATTAAAATTCTGTAAATCATGGAGCTTTGAGGGTTACATTTTCTTAAAGCAGACAAAAATATCAACAATTTAATATATAATCTGTGACGTGAATTAAATTAGTGGAAGTGGAAAGTGCTGCAATGGAAAGATTTGGAAGAAGGCAAAACTAGAGTGAGCCATTTTAACTCACTGTCCCTAGCAACCATAGCAACCCATTATAAAATCAAAGAGGTGCCAAAAAAGTAGAAAAATGTTGACGTTTGCTGAAGTTATAAAGAACAGAATATATGACCGTTCTATATTTCCGGGCAAAAAGCAGATAATGTTGCGTTTAATTAAAATATGCGTTTCTTATGGCTATTATAATAATTAATTCAAGTCTAACCTCACAAACCGACAGAGATAAAACATTTTGAAGCAGGATTTTGAAGCTGGACGAGACGATGACGACATGAAATTCTGAAATAAAAAATGTGTGTATTATTATTTTATTTTGACATTAACACTAAACCGCTGGAACAACAAACATTATACATTAAACATAATACAAATACATTTTAGATTTAGAGCCACGTGAGTAAAACTGAAGAGGCTCGCTTTAACAGAGGCGTGTGTCGGAGGTCAGTGAGTTCACACAGAACACGGATTAGGGCCCGAGGTCAGAGGTCACGCATGAGAGGCCCAGTGTCTAGACTGGTTCTTTTATTTACAAAAGGAACACAGCTCCTTCATAGGTTTGAACATGAGGCAGTGGTAAAGCAGCCGTTCAAATCCAAGTAAAACCAGGTCAAATCCAAGTAAAACCAGGTCAAATTCAAGTAAAACTAAGTCAAATCTAAGTAAAACCATTCCAGATTCAATTAAAACTGTTTAAATTCAACTTAAACCTGTTCAAATCCATCTAAAACCAAACATTTGATTGATTTGATGACCTTTAGTAAATATTTATAATGCAAATTTCTGCTTTTCTTGATGCTATTCTCTCTTTTGTTGTCATCTTTTAAAACATAAGTCTAGGTTTTTAAATTGTGAAGCCCTAATCTCTTTTATAAAACCCAATCCCACGTCTTTGTCCCGTCTCTGTCGACCCTCTTCCCTGAAATCGTCCGAGGAGGAATGCACTGTGTACTTTTAACCCTTCGAGAGTCTTTTGTGAGTTTATCCAAAGCGGATCCCACTGACGTCCGCTCGGCACAAAGAAAGAAAAACCTGCTCTGAGACTTTTGAAACTCGACCCTGATAATCCTCATGAGCTCATCTGTGGAGCCAACGAAGACCGGATCTGGTCTTTGTTCTGGACTGAAGGAACCTGGTTTAGATCTGGTTTTGACCTGGTTTAGACCTGGTTTAGTCCTGGTTTAGTCCTGGTTTAGTCCTTGTTCTGACCTGGTTTAGTCCTGGTTTAGTCCTGGTTTAGACCTGGTTTAGACCTGGTTTAGTCCTGGTTTAGTCCTGGTTTAGACCTGGTTTAGTCCTGGTTTAGTCCTGGTTTAGTCCTGGTTTAGTCCTGGTTTAGTCCTGGTTTAGTCCTGGTTTAGTCCTGGTTTAGTCCTAGTTTAGACCTGTTACCTGGTTAGCTTATACCTACCCCTAAAAAAATACTTTCTCATTAATCCATAATTTTATTCAAATAACATTTTTAAAACACATTTCTTACAATTGAAACCATAAAGTGAAACTCTGAGTCTTTTGAGCAAGGCACTGAGGCGTAGTGAGCTCTAATCTCTCTGAGCTCACGTCACCGTCCACACAAAGGCAGAGTTACATAACCATCTTTATGTAATCTTTAATAATCCATATGTGCTCGACACGGCTACAGACCGACCCAGACCTAATCCAGACCCAGATCTAGACCTGGACTGGACGGGTCTTAGTCCGCAGTCGGTGAAAAGGAAAAAGAGTTTTTCTTTTCAAAAGATATTAGTTTGAAAAATTGTAATTCATTGTAAGACCATTGGTTTGTCATTTATCATAGATTCATAAAGTTCATTTATTGTATTGGGTTAATCAAAACCTTCTAATCCCAGAACAAACAGGTCTATATCAAGACTAAACCAGTCTTTCATTGTTTTATTGAATTTCAAGAACCATACGTCTGCATCTGGACATGGATTTAAAACGACACGCCCAGATGCCTACTTTTAAAACACTAGAATGAACGAGGAAACAATAGAATGGTACATATAGATTCAAGTATCAGTAACGCACCTGTCGATTACATTATGGTTATATGAAAGAAAACCAGTCTCATCCTCTCTGGTCTCAGACTGGGGTCTTGACGGAGGACCCTCTAAAATGAGGTCAGACACAGTGCATTAAACATTTCAGCTGTATTTAAAGAACAGGTCTGAGCAGGTTTTCACACAAGTGTTAAATAAGAACAGCTGTAAGTGCTTTATCCTCGAGGCAACTGTCAAACTGACTTGAACCATACTTTTCTGGGCTTTTCTCTGTTTAATGCTTAAAATGTAATAAGTTTAAAATGCTTTATGAATCCAGCTAATATTATATGAACTATTTTGTTCAAAGGTTAAAAAACATGCAGATATCATTTTGTTAAAGAATTAATAAGGATTAATTCTGAATACCGTGAATTTGTAATAATTATTATATCCTAAATTTACATATATTTACAAAATTTAAGTAGCAACACCCATTAGTATCCACTGAATATATATGTTTTGTTAAATTTACCACATTTTGTTTTGCACGCATTAAAATTAATTAAATCCAATTAATGATTTTTAAAGTTTACAAGGACATATTATTTATTATTATATTATTTACAATGAAGGAGTAAACAAACCAGTTACATTAAGAAGAATCACAACTGTGACTGTAATTGTGATGGTTTTGGGCAATAATTTTTAAACCAAATATCTGTCTTGACGGCTAATGCTGGGGTCATGTGTGACACTGTTCGCCTGAGACGTGGACAAACCAGGACTAATGTCCACAGAGACTGTGCTGGAATGAGTTTTGTTGATTGTACATAAAAGCCTTAATAAATGCATAGGATTAACTAAAAAGGCTATATATATATAACTGGAAACACTATAAATGCTCTAAAAAGCAATTGCTTTCTACTCACAGTTTTGAGAGCCTCCAACAACCAGTCTGTCTGTCACTAGCCCCTCTATGGAGCACGATGGGAGTGAGTGCATTGACCAACAGAGCTCTCAAAATGCCCAAATGAAGCTAAAAAGAGTTGATGGCAACAAACTGACAAGAAAATAAAAACTAAACTGATCTTAATGAATGCTAAAAGATGCCAATAACTGATATAACGTTGGAAAAATGGTTCCAAAGCAACCAAAACTGTGCTAAAAGCTAACCTAACAATGCTAATGGGGGACTAAAGAGCAATGGACACAGGAATAATGCTGTTTTTTTGTTTGTTTGTTTTTTACATTTTTAGTACACATAGGAACTGTAGACTTGTGTAATTTATAGTTTCCATATGTCTTGCTGGCCATGAAATAAATGATAAATAAAAATATAAATAAATACATCTGAAGAATATTAGTGCAAAATGTTATCTTAAAGAAATTGCATAAATTCAGCAAAGATTTTTTTCGCTGCAGCCACTTTGACTTTTTGCCTGAAGACTATTGAAGGTGGTATACGACTGAAATAACTTGAATAACTAATTTTAGTCTTGTTGATCCTGTCTAAACCCCAGAACTGTAGCCACGACTTAAGCTTTAGTAAACAATGGCTTTCCTTGTGTGAACTTTTAAAGAAGTGGAAAATTACTACATCTTTACAACACAAGGTCGAGGTCACAATGAGGTATTTACAACAGAGTGGAATTAAACTGAGAGAAAACACGGCTCTTAAATGTGGGATATAGTTCACACTGATATGAGGCGTGCCTTTGTGATATTGAGCTCCCTTTGATAATGTGTTTTATTATGAATCAGCAATGACTTGCTAATTTTAGCTTTGATAAAAAGACGTATGTAAAGTAACCATATTCAAAAGTTGTGTAAGCACTTTTTTTTAATAGAGTAAAGCTGTGAGAAAAGCTGTCCTTTGTAAATTTTCCATATTCCTCATAGGATCCATTTTTATACATTAACTTATTCACATTTTAACTGTTAAAAATGACTAAGGACTAAGATGGATGCTGTTTATTTTACATTTTTGCGTATTTTCAATCTATAGCATTGGTTATTAGTTTAAAATTCAACCAGGTAACTTTATTTAACCACAAAGTCATGATTCTAAGTTTTGGCGTCGTTTTACCGCCGACTTTTCGAGAATCTCTAAAACTGTGCTCCTTATTTGGCGCCACATACGATCTTTGTCAGTTGCCGTGGTGACAGCGGGTGGGCGGGAGTGGGCGGGGCCTGACCGGCAGCAGCGTGGCTTCTGATTGGTCCATCTTGACAACGGCAGCGGTATATAACCATGGCTACGCAACGTCAACGGCAGCTCTCGTGTAGCACATGGGAAAGAAAGAAAAAAGGAAAATAGAGACTCCAAAACCTGTCTGCTGATGGTTTTTTGACGAAGAGGAGAAGGAATTAAGCTGATTTTACATCGAAAAGGCTGTGTGAGTGAGAGGAGGACACTGCAGCATCGCTTATCTGTGAGTAACCGGGCTTCGTGGGCAGCTGTAGCCGGGGAACAGTGCGAGGCGGTGGGATAGAATGAGGTCAGTGAGGGGCGTAACTTAAGCTAATGGAGAGTGGTCCGATAAAGAGAGTTAAACCCGTTTTGCAGTAAGGATAATGCAATGGCTAGGCGTTATATATATATAAGTTAGGTTAAACACGTGCAACATATGCCTAAAGTGTTCCAAAGTGGCTTAAATGGCTAAATTGTGCTAAAAGAGGCTAATTGGAGCAAATTCTCAAGGAGATGAAAACAAAAGTGAACATTATATATGCTAATACTTGACAAAAGGTTGCATAGAATAAACAAAATTGTTCCTTAGGGTCTTCAACTTATCAGAGAGTAGCTAAAACTCCGTCAAATACTAAGAAAACAATGCTAACTGGAGACTAATTGGTATAGTACACAGAGATGCAGCAGTGTTAATACATTTTATTGCACATGTTAATAGTGTAATTGTATAATTCATGGTTTGCACTGTGGCCGGAGCTTCTCGGTGCATGTCTGTCTGTTCCCGGCTCATGGTGCCTGGAGGTGGGCCAAAGCTGTGGGTGGGGGGTGGTCCCTGGTCTCCTTTTGCACTCGGTCACACCTCCCAGTTTCATAAATATGACTCAGTACAGGCTCCTAGTGTTGGATAACGCGTATTTGAGTCCATTCATAGAAGTGTGACTCATGTTTAAGCCTTGAATTAAGTTTACAGTAGCTCCAAACTACTATAGAACATAGGATTGCTTTATTACACTTTAATAACATGACATATTCATTTTCTATACACCATTATACCCATATATAATAGCATATGTATTGTACAGTATTTTACATTTGCAATAATTTAAATGCTGGAGGGGCAAAATAATACAAGAACTAGTACAAATAAGTTTATTTAACCTATTGTAGTTATTCTATTTCATAAGCTACTAGCCACTTAGCATATCTACTAGCCAACATTAATTATGAATACAAACCCAAAACAAAACTAGATCAAGTATGTACACAAGTTATAACATTGGAGTAACATGTTTTCTTGCATTAATTTAACTGGTATTGTGTTATAACATATAAATAAAATGCAGTTGACTTGGTGCGTGCAAAATCTTAAATCGACCGTTTTAATAAATAGACAGGTGTTTATGCCTAGCCCTAGATATTAGACATGTTTAGAGCTGCAACAAGTCATTAAATAATTAATTATTAAAATAGTTGGCAGACAGTTTATTCATGGATTAGCTGTTTCTATATTAAGCTTGAGAAGAAGAAGCCATCGCATGCACAGCTCGATCACTCCAGAACAATGTGCAACCATAAATATCTCAATAATATATACGATAAAAATAGAAAGTAAAAAATTCTATAAAAACAGAAACATATTTGTTCAGATAAATAAAACTATAATGCAATATAAACCTAACCACTGTTTATTGCTGTTAAACAGTGCTTCTCAAGTGGTCTCATTGTGGGAGCCAAGTTAATTTTCAAAAATAAACTTGTAAACTACTTTTTTACCTCTATACCTTTTCAAACCAACGTCAATATGCAATAATTAAAACGTAATCTTAATAGTATATTTGGAGTTTGTTAGCCACACACATGCACCAGTTAAGAAAGAAATTAAAATGAAAAGATTTGCTACTGTCTTTTTCTTTAGAAGTAATATTTGGGATTTGTTGTGTTTTCTTGTGGTTTATCTAAATGTAACAACACTTATTTTACAGATATTACAGTCGCTAACATTTCAGTTTAGTCTCGTGTGTTACTCATAAGTTTCTTTATCAGTGGGGCCTATACATTTCATACGTGTTCCTGGAAAGTGTCTTACTGAGAGAGGTGTGTCCGAACTGGAAAAACGTCCACTCGAGTCAGTAATTAGTGACGTCAAAGCTGGATGTAAACAGTGGGTCTTGGTAGCTCCGCCCACTTTTACCTTTTATGGTCAGAGTGGAGATAATTACAATCCCATTAAGCGTCTGGAGCTGCAGATGGCACCGGGTCACTGTGTTAAAGGCCTGTAGGCCACTCACTCTGAACTCACTACGTTTCCCATAATGCACCTGTCTTGGTTTTATCCTGGTGTAGTCTTGGTGGTGTGGTCCTGGGATAATCCACATTAGTCCTGGTTTTGTTCAGTATCAGTCCAGCTTTAGTCTTGGGTCAGTCCAAGTGTAGTTCTGTGTTTGGTTCTAGGTTTAGTCCTGGTTTAATCTTGTTTAGTCCAGATTTGATCCAAATGTAGTCCTGGTCTAGTCTTGGTTCGGTCTTGATTTAGTCCTGGTTTAGACCTGGTTTAGTCCTGGTTTAGACCTGGTTTAGACCTGGTTTAGTCCTGGTTTAATCCTGGTTTAATCCTGGTTTAGTCCTGGTTTAGTCCTGGTTTAATCCTGGTTTAGTCCTGGTTTAGACCTGGTTTAGTCCTGGTTTAGACCTGGTTTAGACCTGGTTTAGACCTGGTTTAGTCCTGGTTTAGACCTGGTTTAGTCCTGGTTTAGTCCTGGTTTAGACCTGGTTTAGTCCTGGTTTAGTCCTGGTTTAGTCCTGGTTTAGTCCTGGTTTAGTCCTGGTTTAGTCCTGGTTTAGTCCTGGTTTAGACCTGGTTTAGTCCTGGTTTAGACCTGGTTTAGTCCTGGTTTAGTCCTGGTTTAGTCCTGGTTTAGTCCTGGTTTAGTCCTGGTTTAGTCCTGGTTTAGACCTGGTTTAGTCCTGGTTTAGACCTGGTTTAGTCCTGGTTTAGTCCTGGTTTAGTCCTGGTTTAGACCTGGTTTAGTCCTGGTTTAGACCTGGTTTAGTCCTGGTTTAGACCTGGTTTAGTCCTGGTTTAGTCCTGGTTTAGTCCTGGTTTAGACCTGGTTTAGTCCTGGTTTAGACCTGGTTTAGTCCTGGTTTAGTCCTGGTTTAGTCCTGGTTTAGACCTGGTTTAGTCCTGGTTTAGACCTGGTTTAGTCCTGGTTTAGTCCTGGTTTAGACCTGGTTTAGTCCTGGTTTAGACCTGGTTTAGTCCTGGTTTAGTCCTGGTTTAGACCTGGTTTAGTCCTGGTTTAGTCCTGGTTTAGACCTGGTTTAGTCCTGGTTTAGACCTGTTTAGTCCTGGTTTAGTCCTGGTTTAGACCTGGTTTAGACCTGTTTATCCTTTTAGTCCTGGTTTAGTCCTGGTTTAGTCCTGGTTTAGACCTGGTTTAGTCCTGGTTTAGTCCTGGTTTAGACCTGGTTTAGTCCTGGTTTAGACCTGGTTTAGACCTGGTTTAGTCCTGGTTTAGACCTGGTTTAGTCCTGGTTTAGTCCTGGTTTAGTCCTGGTTTAGTCCTGGTTTAGACCTGGTTTAGACCTGGTTTAGTCCTGGTTTAGACCTGGTTTAGACCTGGTTTTAGCTCCTCTGTTCTTCGTTCCTGAGTAACTCTACTGAATGAGTCTGTGTGAGCATGACTCTGCAGTTTGTAAAAGGAGCTGAGTCATGGTCAGAAGCACGTGTTTACATCAGTGTAATCTGAGCAGCAGCATCTTAATTATGTAACGGTTACTCAGGCTGGAACAACAGTTCCCATAATGCACTGCAGGAGGTCATTCAAGTTTAATACAAAGATTGAACTACAATAAAACCAGTAAAAAAACAAAACTCAACCTAGATCTGGGCCAAAAGCAAGACTAAACCCGGGCTAAACTAGGACTAAACCTGGGCTAAACTAGGACTAAACCTGGGCTAAACCTGGACTGAACCTGGGCCAAAAGCAAGACTAAACCTGGGCTAAACCTGGACTAAACCTGGGCTAAACCTGGACTGAACCTGGGCCAAAAGCAAGACTAAACCTCTTTTGAACATTACATTTTGTGCATTTTCCTCATTATTTTCCAAAATCTATAATAAAACAATTGAATTACATTAAATGAATTGCTCCGCTGCAGATGCACATGTTTCTTTGTTTGGATCGAGTTGCATCATCGGGAATTGTTTTATTTTTCTGTGAAACGTGCAGCGGCAGTGATACGTGAGAAACGAGAGAGACACCTGAGGAAGAGGAAAGTGCAGAGTCATTGTTGACAGGTGTGGTTGTGTTTTTGTGGCAACAGGTGAGGCCTGATCTCCTGCAGAGGCTCAGACTCAGGTTTCATGTTTGTTTACAGACGCATTCTGTCACAGAAAAGAGAGTTTGACATTTTTAATGAAGAAAAAAATGCAAATGAATGTCTGTTAATTATCTGCTGAGTCATGATGCCAGGGCTAAACCAGCACTTAACCAGGATTAAACTGGGGCTACACCTGGGATGAAGTTGGACTAAACCTGGGCCAAACTAAGACTGCACTTGTACAAAACTAGGACTAAACCTGGTCTGGAAGCAAGGCTAAACTTGGGCTGATCTAGGACTGAACCTTGGCTAAAGTTGGACTAAACCTGGACAAAGTGAAGCTTAAACCTGTGCAAAACGTGGAGTAAACCTGTGCTAAACTGGGGCTAAACCTGCGCTAAACTGGGTCTAAACCTGTGCTAAACTGGGTCTAAACCTGTGCTAAACTGGGTCTAAACCTGTGCTAAACAACGCTAAACCTGCGCTAAACTGGGGCTAAACCTGTCCCAAACTGGGGCTAAACCTGTGCTAAACTGGGGCTAAACCTGTGCTAAACTGGGGCTAAACCTGTGCTAAACAAGTCTAAACCTGTGCCAAACTGGGACTAAACCACAGACAAAAAAAAGAGTTTTGATAAAAATGCATAACCATTAAACGGCCATGATGTATCAAAAGTGTTATTACATATGTTAATAATAATATTAAACAAGTTATTATTGCTATTGTAACACACTCTTAAAAACCTGAAAAACATACCTTCTTTGCAAATGTAAAGATGAAATCCTAAAAACTGGCTAAACCTGTTGTGATGTGTGGGTTATTAGATGTTAAATGGTGTTACATAAGAGTCCTGGCCTTGAAGCAGACTGTAGCTGAATGTGAGCTACGTGCAGAGACCCACTGGCCCACTTCTGTCTCCTGAACGTCTGAATAACGTCTGAATACACTCTGTTCCCTCGCTTCCTTTTTTTCCCTTTTTTTTTTTAGGCTGAATATGAGCCTTTGTCACCTGCTCTTAAAGGAAGTCTGACATAATGTACAGCTATTTGAGTTACTGGGTTACGCAAGTCAAAACAAAAAAACACAGACTGAAAAGCTGCAAAACCAAATCAATAATTCACATTTAATGCAATAATCATGAGCTATGGTAAAGTACAGCCGGGAAGGTTATTTTAAAATGCTAATAAATGACTTCTAAATGGTTCCTTAAAGTCTGTAAGTCATTAATAAGCTTTTATAAAACAAGATATGAGACTAACCAGATCACAAAACAAACACTGGGCTCACTATTTGGCAAAGAACTAATGTTTAAGCCCTTCCTTTTAAATGCAGTGTGCTTTATTGGCTTTTTTGCACAAATCTAACTTTGCAGCAACAAAATCTGATTTTAAAGATTGGTTTCATAATCATAAGCGAGCATTATTCTGTTTTTTAACACCAGTTGTGAATGTGGAAGAGTGATATAAGGGTCAGTAGTGGAGTCCTGTTTCTCTGCTGCAGAAATATCAAAGCCTCTGAGTGTTATACAGCTGCTGCCCTGAGGTATTTTAATACTCAGATAAATGAGAGCTAATAAAAACTCACAAGGTCTCTCCTCTGAAGCCGGACATACTCTGTTTCAAAGAGAACCCCAAGTCACACTGGGTACTAAGTAATATTTGCTCTGGATTACACAGGTTTTGTGATTGCACAGCCCTAACCAAACCTTCTGACATGTTAGAATTTGACCATGAGCGTGTCGGGGTTACTGCCTCCTGTGACCCCCGTCCACACACAAACCTGAAATCCGACTCAAAAATTGTCGTACAACCAGAAATTAAAGTATGTGTCCACTTGGGCTGATGCTGCATTCATGTGTCCTTAGCATTTCACAGCATTAAGCCTTCGTTAAAAAAGAGAAATGAAACTAATGTTAAACCTGACTCGATTGTAGCCGATTTACTCAATAATGATTGAGTTGTTAATAAATATGAACTGTAATACACCGACTTTAGGAGTTAAAAAAATGTAAACACCACAAATTCCGAACATTGCATTCATTAATCGACGACTACACCTTCGGAAAGCACTTGAACACATCATAAGACAGACTGAGCTTGTTCTTCTAAACTTTTTACGACATGAACAGAGCAGAATAACAGACAGACAGGAGCCAGTGAGTCTGTCTCTAAACACTCTTCAGGTTTTTCTGTTTCTGTGTGTTACTCTGTGTCTCTGACTCTGGAGCATGCTCAGTGTGTTTGACCTTTAACCTGCAGCTGTAATCCCACAATGAACCGCATTATCCAGGTTAAAACTCTTTAAAACGGTTATAAGCAAACTAAATTAATAATTTAAAAAAGAGCTGAAGGGCCAAAGTGGATTTTATACAAAGTCCGAGTTGAACCCAAACCCTTTATACAAGTTTAAATATAAAACCAGTTTAAATATAAAACATATCCTCTGTTTTAAATGACTATAGTCCGTATAAAAAGCAGGAACAGTTCAAAGTAACACATTACAACATTATAAATAAAACGTTTATATTAAAATGTGACGATAATAGCTTTTTTTGGATGGACCAGAGCCGTGACATAAAAAGACAACGCTGTAGGAAACTGTTGCAGCTTCTGGATTTAAAGTTTATAAAGATGGGAATAAAGCAGAAACACTCTTCTTCTACTGTTTACTGCAGCAGCCTCACGTCAATAAACTCCAGGATTTATCTACTTCTTTATTGTTCTGTTTCGTGTTTTTGTGCCGAGGCTGAAATGAATGAACCGAGTGACCACAGTGACCTCAGATAATCATTAACTCTTTAGACTTTTGTCCCAAAGACTCACATTAACCACAATCCTATAACTATATTAATTATATTCCTCCATTTTGTTTCTACAGATAAAATGGAGACCTACGACAAAGAGATCGACTCCGGAGACGTTATTCCTGTGGTTATCATCGGTAAAAACTCACTTTCACTCTTCTTTTTTTCCCACATTGTGTGTTTAGTTTTTTTTTCTGCAGAGTCATTCCTAGCTTTAGGGACTTTAACAGCACAAGACCCACAATCCATTCTTCTTCTTCTTTTTAGTACAACAAAAGGTCAACGTTAAAGATCCTCTGTTCTTCTCAGTCACGGATCAGTCTTGTGTTAGAACTAGTCACAGGGTTTCCAGAAGTTCATCAAAATCTGTGAAAATGCATTTTTTTTTACTTCATTTAAAAACCTTGGATAAAATGGTTGAAAAGATTGCAGTCTGATCACCTTTAGATGTATTTGCTGCTGCTTTAAAGACTTTGAAAGAAAATTTGCCTGAAAGTGCTGTTTGTATTTTAACAACAAATTATTTTTGAATAACTACAGAATAGGGCTGACAAAAATACATTTGAAAATAGATACAAAAATAAAAAGTTCTTTTTTTTCCCAGAATATATGTAAGTAAATGTACTACTTTCTATTTTATTTTAAATGTATTTTTTCCCAATTTTTCTTTTTAATTTCTTTTTCTGGTTAATGTCGTCACAAAACAACAACAGCAGCAGCAGCAGCAGTGTGCGTTATCTCCAAAGTGAAAACTAAACAGTAGAGTTTCTTATTAAGAGACACTAATAGCTCCGACCACATGGGTAATTTGCATAAATCAACAAATTATGGCAGGCTCTTCCTGTTTATCAACTTCCTGGATCTCAGAGGTGATTATTGGTGTCTGATGTGAGAAAGACTGACCTGACATTACCTGAAATAAAGAGCAGCTTATTATGCAACACTTAAAAAAGAGCTGGGAGCATCCTGTTTCAGAACAGAAATGGGATTAAATAAGTTGACTGGACATCAAATGTATGAAGGAATACTTTGGGAAACTAATTAAAATAATGATGAATTTAAACAAACAATAGTCCGGCTCAAAAACTAAGCTTGTACAAGTTTTTATTTAATGGGATTTGGGTAAGAACTTCTGAAAGAGAAAATGGCCGCCTGCCAAAACAGACAGAGTCCAGCTGATAAAGGTCATATCGGTTTGACCACACTTTGGGCAGATCTTACCGACTAAACCAGGTCTGAACCAACATAAGGCCTCAGACTAAATTATGCACATTAAACTTTATGAATATTTATAATCTTTCATAATATTAAACAAAATAAAAAATGGATGCAAATGAACAAAACTAACTTAATAAAAGGGTTTGTTGAACTTTAGGGATTGACTCGACATGTGATTATTTAAGCTCTAAGCACAATGATGGCAGAATATAATATAACTCTGGACGAGGCCTGGGACGGGATGAGATTCTGACGTTATGACAAATTTGAAGGAAAAATATCAGAACTTGGGATGTAACGATATGAAGCGGTCATGATACGGTATTATCACAGTACGGTATTTATTTAAAGTCAAGTAACGAACAGAAACAGACACCATTTCTTATGACAGAGTTTCATAAATATCAAACTCATTATAAAACCTAATGAGTCAGTTTATTGTAAATATCACAACACAATCATCTGCCTTTATAAGCATCAACATCGTATCAGCTTGAATCCTGGTAAACACTAAAACTAAAACATTACATCTGGAAAAAACCTCACCTGAGACTCTGAACAAAACCTCTTGTTGCTCGTTAGGCGTCTCTGTCGTCACGGTAACGGTCAGGTCTCACCTGTCGCCTGTGTTTGTCGTCCAGGTAACGGCCCGTCGGGGATCTGCCTGTCGTACCTGCTGTCGGGTTACACCCCCTACGTGTCACATGACGCGACGCACCCGAACCCCCTGCTGCAGACGAAGCTGAGGGAGCGGCCGCACCTGTCGCTGCTCGAACAGGTAACGAACTGAGACGAGACTAAAGAACGTCTAAAGAGAGAAAAAGAGTCAGGCTCTCCTCCAAAATCAGTCTAGAGACCTCTCCTGCTTCTCTTTTATTAAAAAATAAAACCACAAAATACTAATCCATTTGACCAAACTGAAGTTTAGAGTTTAGCGTTAGCTTAGCTGTGACTTCAGCGTCAGGACGACAATTATCTCCTCCTCGTTAAACATTACGTGATTGAATTGACAGTATTTATCTGTGTTTTACGTTGCCTCCCTTTTCTCTGTTGATGCTTTTCTTTTTTCAGCTGTTTCTCTGTTAAAAGACATATTCAGATGAAAATACACTTTATCTGCAGCTATTAAACTTCCTGGAACGTCATGTGACAAGTGTCGACCAATGGGAGCGCTCTCATCTATTTCAATCCTTTTATAATAAACAGTAGATGGATCATAAAGACTGTTTTCTATTGATTTTACTATAAACTCTTTGGGTTTAAAATATTTTCTTGAAAAAAAAAAATAAGGTAGAGTGTGTTTCTAGGCTCCACTCATTCTATAGAAGAAAAAAAAAACATATCTCTTCTCTTTTGTCTTTCTTTTCTGATGCATATTGATGAAAGTGAACAGTCAGTGAGTCCATTCAGAGCTGGAGCTGTGGTGCATTCACTGACCAAACTAATGACTGTTCGACCTCACTGACTTATTTTGAGACCATTTCAGTGACTTTAGTGTAAAATGTGCTGTTGTTAATAGTTGTGTTGCTCCTGTAGGATCTGGAGTACCTGTGCGAGGGGCTGGAGGGCCGCTCGTCCAATCCCGTCGCGGTTCTGTTCGACTCGCTGCTGCTGCCCGACAGCGACTTCGGCCTCGACTGCACCTCTCCTTTAACCTGGAGATACGAGCCGGAGCGGGCCATTCCTCACCTGGTTTTAGGCCGAGGTCCTCCTGGAGGCGCCTGGCACGTACGTACAACCACTTTTACTCACAGATTATCTCACTTTTGTTATTTATAAGGATTTAAAAATGTCTGAAACCAGCTGAGAGACTGTATTTTGTTTTCATGACAAACTTGGCCTTCGAAAGTTCAAAGCAGCAGCTGAGAAAGAGGAAGGAAGTATTTGTGAAACGTCTGAGAGATAGAAGTGACTCCAGAGAAATGAGGCAAGGACAAGTGGTGCATGATGGGAGTTTATCAGGTTCAGGGCAAGGTTTTAAAAAGATAAAATTAATCAGTCGAAGTGAAACTGTAGTGTTTATTCTTTTCTTAAAACCAAATCTCAGGTTTTATTTCAAGGCTCTATGGGCAAAATTTATGAATAAATCTAGAACAAAACCCAGTGCCAGTCCAGAAATAAACCTTAAAAAAAAAGTCCTTTCTTACATTTTATTATCAAAAAAATTGAAGTGTTGAGCTTTTGAAAAAGGCCAAACAGTAAAAAACAAACAAAAAACCCAGAACAAACCGGCTCAGGTTTTATTCTCTATTTGCTCTTAAACATATTGTAACAAGAGTAAACAGTACTGTTCCTTCTCTTTTCTTTGCAAACTCAGTATAAATTACCTTCTTGAGTTGCACATTAAACTTGATCAGATTAAAAATGCGTCTAAAAGGTCAAACTAAAGCATAAACATGTCAAACACAAACCTTTAAGAAAATGTGACTGTGCGAAACTCAAAGGTTCCTCATTTACTTTCCTTTAACCATGAGGCAACATTTCTACTGATTTTATTCAGAAATGACGCTAGTGATTTAGAATTTGTCTAAAAATAATCTACAGTTTTAACGAGGGCAACATTTGATGAAAGGAAAATTTACAAGGACTCTCTTCTGTGCTTCTGGAATAAAAATAAAACCAGGTTTTAAATGGATTTGAACAGGTTTTAAATGGATTTGAGCAGGTTTTAGATGAATTTGAACAGGTTTTAAATGGATTTGAACAGGTTTTAGATGAGTTCGAACAGTTTTTACATGGACTTGAACAGGTTTCAGATGGATTTGAACAGGTTTTAAATGGATTTGAACAGGTTTTAAATGGATTTGAGCAGGTTTTAGATGGATTTGAACAGGTTTCAGATGGATTTGAACAGGTTTTAAATGGATTTGAACAGGTTTTATATATATTTGAACAGTTTTTACATATATTTGAACAGTTTTTACATATATTTGAACAGTTTTTACATATATTTGAACAGTTTTTACATATATTTGAACAGGTTTTACATATATTTGAACAGTTTTTACATATATTTGAACAGGTTTTAGATATATTTGAACAGGTTTTAGATGGATTTGAACAGTTTTTACATGGATTTGAGCCTGTATATAAAGCTGTATAAAGGTGCTGCTGTCTGAGCCTGTTCTTTGTTATTATTTTCTGTTGTGGAGCAGATTATGTGATAGTGTCTGTGTTTGTTTTGTTTCCAGGCGATGGAGGGCTCCATGTTGACTCTGAGTTTGGCGAACTGGATGGAGCTGCCTGGACTCAAACTCAAAGACTGGATGAGAGAGAAACGCAGGTACAACACTGGACTCTTTCAAACCAACGAAGGGGCTCCACTTTAACTAATAACCATCGAAATATTTACTTTGCAGTTGATAAACCCATCCGTTCTTTTCACAGTATGAAAGTTCCTTCCTGAAACATCCAAATGCCAATCTAACAGAAAATAAATGAGCCTGTAGTCTTCAGATTTGCTCTTACTTCTTCACATTTTAGACCAGAGCTAAACCCTGGAGTTTGTTGTTGTCGACAAATGTTTTCAGATCCCTCAGATTTGTTTTTCAAATGAGCTCAGATATCGAATGCACTGTTATTTGCATGAAACGAAGACAGGCAAATGTAATGTATTTGTTTGCATAACTTGACACTGCAGTGACTCACATTAACACTATTAACACATTAAAATATATTGTTGAAGCCCAAATATAAAATAAACACATTCTAGAATTTGGTATTTATTTATTTATTTTTTAAACTGTAGATGTCACTTATTAAATAAACAAACTAAATCTCTAAACTTTTTACTGACTTTAAGTCTCAAAACCACTATCTGTTTTAAATGTCTGTAAAATAATGTTGTCTTTACTGTTTCTTTTTAGTGCCCTTTATTTTTATAAAAGTGTTGCATATTAGCACCAGCTGCAAACGCTATGATACTTACAATGAATCGCAACTACAAAAACAATTAATGAAATTTGTCCTAATATGAATGTACGGTATTTCCAAATAAATTAATATTAAATGGGAGTTCAAGGAAAATATCATCGAGAAATGGTTGTAATTTGTACAAACACTAAGAAGTTTACTATTTAAAAAAAATGAGTAGCGTTATTAAAGTAAACAGGGCAATATCTTCTTTTAAAATCAATGGGAGAAAAACCTCACTGTCTATTTTCAGCTACTTACCGTATTTCAACATTTCGGCTTAATTCAACATTTAAACGATTCATGACACTTTCATCTATCATACTTGTATTCATGTTTCTGATATCTGACATGGTTTTTGAGTTATAACGGTTTAATTTTGACCACGTTACAGCTTTTTAAAGTCTGGCAGGAGTAACCATAGCAACCATCTAAACTTGAATTGTTAAAACACTTTTTTTGGGTATATTTTGGACAAAACCACACTTTTTTTTCATGTTATACATTTTCCAATTGGTATTGATTTATTTTTTGATCTATTTTTTTGTAGAAATGTGCGTAACGACCGAGCGACTCCGGCGGAAATAGCCTCCTATTACCAGCACTACGTTTCCCAGATGTCCTTGGAGCAGAACTTCGCCTGCGGGACGACGGTTACCTCGGTAACCAGGGTGCACGGCGAGGAGGGGGCGGGGCCATGTTGGAGAGTGACGGGAGTCCAGCGGCGCGAGGGGGAGGAGCTAGGAGGTTAGCGTTAGCGCTAATTTTGACAACAAACTTTAATTTAGTTTCAGTCATAATTTAGTTTGATCCTTAGAAGTTTTAGTCAAAATATAATAAGAATTTAGTCGACTATATCTACAATAGATTTAGTCACTAAAATATAAAGTGTAATGCATTTTCCAAGTTTTTTATCTTTTAATTGGATGTTTTTATTCGTTGACGAAAGTGTTGATACATTTAGAGTTTTCATTCTCATTGATTACTTTTTTATCCAGTTTTTGTTTCGTTTTCAGACACAAAAATAGATGAAAACTATGACAAAAATTATTCATCAACAAAATTTACACAGATTAGCATTTAGTCAGTGTTAGCTGTTAGCTTTAGCGGCTTTAGCATGTTTTTCAGACTAAACCCAGAAGTAGACAAGAGCTAAACTGAATCTAATATAAACCTAACTCCTGTCTCTTCTTCTTGGTTCCAGACGGTTCCACGGTCTCAGACGAGGTCCCGTTCTCGGTCTTGGCCCATAACGTGGTGCTGGCGACGGGGACTCACGACATTCCCGCTCGGCTCGGCGTCGAGGGCGAGTCCCTGCCCTTCGTCTGCCACTCGTTCTGGGAACTGGAGGCGGCCATTTCCCGCGGCGAGCTCGACCAATCGTCGGAGCCGGTTCTGGTGGTGGGGGCGGGGCTTACGGCCGCCGACGCCGTTCTGGCCGCGCACCACCTGAACGCTCCGGTTTACCACGCCTTCAGACGATCTGTGACCGACCCGGGGCTCATCTTCAACCAGCTGCCCAAGCTGCTCTACCCCGAGTACCACAAGGTGATTTATCATGTTTAAAGGTCAAAAATATACCACAAACTCAGGTGCACTGTGAGAATACAGACAGATAAACATAAATAACTATTATACACTGTAATTCACTCATACAACACACATTCAGTTTGAACTCAACACTCTTAATGGAATTGAAATGAGGAAACCAAATTAGACAGTTTTTTGGTTTAGGAATGTCGCCGATCAAAGAAATAAGACATTTTGCCTCAACTTTTACAGTTTGTTTATTTGTTTATTTATTTGGATCCTCATTAGCTGTTCTTTAGAGCCAGCTACATTTCCTGGGTCTGTAAATAAATCACCAAATCTGGAAAGAATATTACAAGTACTCTTGTTAAAAAAATATTAAAGTAAAAGTATTCATTTAAAAAACTAGCTCAGCGGCTTAACGGTAAACTATTGGTTGATAAAACACAGATGAATGCTGGGTAAATTTCCTGCAGGCATCCCAGTTTCTGCATGACACCGGTGTAGGATAAACTATGGCCTAAGTCTATTTGTCTGCATAATTTAAAAGGTCTTTGTCACTTTTAATCAGTAACAAGATGTACTTTCAACAGTAGCAGATGACAGGGTTTAAATTATACTCAATTACAAGTAAAAGTACTCTTACAATTTCCCAAAAAACTACTCCTTTACAGTAACGTGAGTACTTTGTTACTTCCAACCCTGTAAATCACTGTAACAAATAAAATCAATACAAATATATAGCATTTAAAGGTTCAAGAGTATCCACATATTTCATACGTCTGTGTTCAATTACAACACAACAGTGAAGAGAGAACAAAAAGAGAAGGAAATGTAGTTTGTACTCGGTTTTGGAACCTTTTGAAACTAAATTTAAACTGTAAGACTCAGACAAAAGATAAAACAGATTATTCAAAGCAGAATTACAGAATGTTATTGGTGTCAGTCACATTATTCATATCGAAAAGAACAGCTTCAAACACAATCATTTTAGAAGCGTTTACCCTTTAAACATCAAAATAATTGATCAGATCAGAGCCTTAAATCAAACTCGAGCCGAGAGACATCAATGAACGCATTTATTTGATTGTAAAGCTAATTTGTTTTTTTGTTTTTTTATTATAGTTATTTTATAATGTTCTTTTGATTATTTTTTACTCAGTGTCATTCCTGAGCGTTGTTAAAATGATTTCAAATCTGAGACGAGACCGACAGCTTAACAATAGAGGTCTCAGGTTTTAGGATTCATCTCAAATACTTCACTTTCACCAATAATGTGTTCTCTGTCGCCCTCTGCTGGATCATACAAATACTTCTGAAAGGATTTAGAAAAGAAAAAGGAAAGAACGATGTGAGGAACCGATAGATAAAGAAGAAGAAAAGTACTCAAGTAAAAGTATCACATTAAATTCTTAAGTGAAAGTATTGAAGTACTTGCTTTTGAATGTGCTTCAAAGTATAAAAGTATTTGACTGCATCATTATGCGACTAATTAAAGTGAAGTTCACATTTGTTTAATAGTTGGACAGATCTGGAGGAAAAGCTCCTTGTATAAAGCTGCGTTCATGTGTACTTTAAAACATTTAATGAACCGATGAAACCTTTAATTTAAGAAGAATTTAAAAAACTCCATTTTACTTGTACTTTTAAAACCAAAGAAAAATGTGGTGAAGTAAAAAGTACAGATATTTGTTGTAAAATGTAGTGGAGTAAAAATCAAAAGTACCTCTTTTTTAAGTTGATTTAAGTAAAGTACAGATACTACAAAATTGTACTGGAGTATTTTTACTTAGTTTCCATGATTGTTAATGCTCGTCCTTCATAATCATCAGTTAAATTGTTTTTGATGGTTTCTGGAATAGTTTTAAAAGATACTGATGAGAACGTAGTAAATAATATGCTTCACTTTAGATTCATTTCACTCTTTTTTGAAAAACAGTCTCAGTGAGTTTTAGAACATCATTAATTAATTAATCATCGTCTTTACTGACTCAGTGTTTCTGTGTCCTCCAGGTTCACCAGATGATGACTCAGCAGCAGCAGCACACCTCCTCCTCTTCCTCCTCCTCTTCCTCATATCCCGGTTACCTCAGTTTCCCCAAACACCGCATCGTCCGGTTCTGCCCCGACCGGAAGTGCGTCCTGGAGTCGGACTCGGGGCAACAGTCGGCCATCGTCGTCTCCAAAGCCTTGGTCCTGATCGGCTCCCACCCGAACCTGTCCTTCCTGCCCGAGTCCGGCCGGCGCCTGGGGATCCACCCCGACGAACCCGTGTCGTGTCGGAGGAACCCCATCGACGTGGACCCCTTCACGAACCGGGTGTCGGCGGCGGAGGGGGCGGGGCTGTACGCCATGGGCCCGCTGGTGGGAGAGAACTTTGTGAGGTTTTTAAAAGGAGGAGCTCTGGCCATCGTCAGCGATCTTCAGAAGAGACGGAAAGACGAGGACAGATGGGACGCAGACTGGGTTTTAAAGGGTTAGAAGAACTGGGCTCGAACTTGTAAAGGACAACGTGGCTGCTCCGAAAAACGACGAGAGACGAGGAAAGATGGAAGACAGTGCAGCCTAGAGACATGCTTTTGATTCAGACTTTCATCCAAATAAGGATTCTCTATCGTCCAATCAACAGGCTGCAGACCTGGTGTTGTTTTAGATAAAAATAATATTCTACTGAAAAATGCATCCTCCAGGAATCACACTTTAAACAAACAGGTCAATACAATACAAATATATCAAAGAAATAAATCCATTAAACAGTAAAATATAGTGTAAAAGTAAGTGTAAAAATCTTGTGAAAATGGGTAGAATAGAGAACAGTCTGAACGTTTTTTAAGCCTCATCTTTGGAGGAACAAGCAGGAGTCGGTCAGTGGAGCTGTAAAAGTCATTTTAAATCAGTTCTGTTCTGGACGGCAGCAGCAAAGAGAGGCCAGGACTTCGATATGGTCTCGTTTACGGTTCTAGAGAGAAGTCAAAACACAGAAGGGGATTTCTGAAGATGGACAGAGAAAAGGTGGTTTGTGTAGGTTCTAAATGAGACTAATCCAGGTTTAAAACAACAGGACTAACCTAAGAAACCAGACTAAACCAAGCCTGATCACAGACTAAAAACAGGACTAGACTGAAACTAAAGGTAGAACTAAACCAGGACTAAACTATGTACGAGTTATTGGACCAAAATGAGCCCAAACCAAGACTAAAACCAGGTCTAAAAAAGACTCGGACATTTCGAAGTTGTTGCAGCTCAGAAAAGATGAGACCAAACCGGATTTACATTTACCACAGAATCCCTTAAAACATACTAAAAGTTTAATTTGGACATTGATTTACAAGAAGGCAGCAAGAGATGAAATTCGGTTGAAAATCTAGAGAAATAAGAAATGATCTGCTGACAGTCTTTAAATGTGTGATCTGTCAGTAATTCAGCTCTATCTCAACGTAAAAACAGCACTTATTTCTGATTCTGTGTGTTTCTCAACGACTCTAAATTAAATCCGAGGAGAAAACGTGCAGTTATTGTTATAAAACTCATCTTGAACCGAGGAAATAAAAGGGCGTTTGTCTTTTTTGTGACTTAAACTACAGCTGAAGGAATATTTTTCAATAGAAAACGACTGAATCAAAAACAGACTAAAAGCACTTTCCACACTTTTCATCAGTGTCTCTTTTTAAAAAACGAAAGCTAAAGAAGTTGGAGCTTGACTTTTCCACAACATTAATGCACACTTTATAAATATATCCAGGGGCTTCTTTATTTTATGACTGTATATTTAACTCACAAAACCAAATCGGGTAATGCTAAAAGGCTAACATGTAAAAAAGGAGAGAAAACTAACTAATTTTACAAGAATATGGTACATTTTTATTGTAATAAAGTGATCATATTTGGGTTTTTTTTAATGAATTGGTAAATCTATCTCATAACACTATTGTTTCTGAATGAATTCACGTCTAATTTTGTTTTTATATGGATCTGAATCTGTATTTTTGTACATTATGATTAATAACTGTGTACATTTTATTAAAAAGCTTTTATATTTAAAATTGTCTGTTTACTTTTAACTTTTGCAAAACAATTTTTGTGCTTTTTAAAAAAATGTTTTTACTTTTTTTGTATTTTCCAGGAACAACATCAACCTATGACTATGAATTTCCCCATGGGATAATTTAAAAATATATATATATATAAATAAATAAAATGTAATGGAATGTTAAGGAGTTAAATTTATTCTTAAAAACTTTTGAAAAAATTAAAAAAAAAAAACTTCATTGTTTTAAGAGTCACAGTGAGAGTCTATTATTGAACAGTGGCTCATGAAAAAAATAAGGAAAATATTTAAGAAAAATTTGTGGTGCTTAATATTTACTTAAACAAGGGATTTATTTTTATTTAACCTGATATTTTACGTATTAATAATCACTTTGGCTCGTTTTTAACACATCAGTTTAAGTTACGTTAAGCTGTATGTGAAGTTATGTCTGGTGCATTGTGGGTATTTTATTGAAACAGTGGAGACTGGGAAAAACAATGCAGCAGGTGAATTATAATGTTCTTTAAACTGCATTTTCTATTCACAGCCTTTTTTTAATGTAGTGTAACATTGAACAAAATGGGACTCATTAAAGAACTGCCCAATACACACAAACAATAGTAATTTAAGCTTCATTTAGATTATTTTACTGTGAAACATTAGTAGGGCCCTCGGCTTTTTATACAGTTATTATTGTATATTTTATTAGTTTTTAGCTTTCACTTATTCATATAGAAATTATATTTAAGGGGACACTATAAACCAAATTAGGCTCAGCCAAAAAAAAAAAAAAAAAGGATTAGTAAGTTACCAAAATGTTTTTCATAGCTTTATTGATAAAAAAAACAACAGATGGCACTATACTCAGTTTATCAAATGTAAGCACAATTTAAACCAGAGTTCAGATGCATTTTCATTACGTAAAGGGATCAAATATAATTCCCTTTACGTTAGCATTAGCAAAAAAAGTTCTAACCACTTCATAATTTTCATTAAAGTCATAAAAACTAGAAGAGGCCAAATGAATATGACAATAATAGATCCTATATTCCATAAAAAACAGTAATGCAGCCATAAAAATATATAAACTAGAAACAAAAGCACCCCCATAAACCTGCTCTAATGTGTAACACCATGCTTTTCTCTGGTAATTATTGGTGATTTATGCAGTAACATTAGCATCATTAGCAACATTAGCATATTCATTTAGTGTTGTGCTATCTTTGACATCATCTAAACTTAAAAAACTTGATTAAGAACCTACTTTGTTGTTTATTCTCACAAAAATCTAACAGTTGACGACTAATTTAACACAAAGGATATGAGTCAGACAGTTTAAAAACAGCAGCACGTTTATGTTGTACAAATGGACTCTGCTCCAACAGACATCAGTGACACTGGAGACTGGTCTTGGCCTCGACTCGGTCTCGACTCGGTCTTGGCCTCGACTCGGTCTCGGTCTCGGTCTTGACTCGGTCTCGACTCGGTCTCGGTCTTTCTGTCACTCTCAGACCTCGATTCTCTGAAAGCTAATCTTAAGTTGTTTAAGTTTCACCTTCTCTAGAGTTTTTCTCGTCTCAGACTGACTTCCCTTCGAACCCGTCTCGTGCACTTTCTCCTCACACTTGTCACTCCTCGCGTCGCCATGCTTCTTCCTCTTGTGCACTTTGACCTCCCCCGACCGAGCGAAGGCCGCGCCGCACTCCCCGCAGACGTACGGCTTCTCGCCCGTGTGCGTCCTCATGTGCACGGTCAGGTTGTGCTTTACGGCGAACGTCTTCTCACACTGCTCACACTTGTAAGGCCTCTGACCAGTGTGAACGAGCATGTGAGTGCTCAAACCATTTATACCTTTAAACGCCTTCCCACACCGCTCACACTTGTACGGCCTTTCGTCAGTGTGGGCGAGTTTGTGCTTCGTGAGGTTCCCCGAGTTACGAAACTCCGCCCCACACTGGTCGCAGCTGTACGGCTTCTCGCCCGTGTGTATTTGTTTGTGCTTTTTCAAAGTACTCGGACACTTCACCGACACCCCACACTGGTCACACGTGTACGGTTTATCCTTCTGATGCACTTTCCGATGTTTCCTGAGAGAACTCCGATCCGCAAAGCCCCTCCCACACTGCTCACACTTGTGCGGTTTTATCCCCAGGTGGATGTTTTTGTGCTGAACGAGGCTGTCGTATTGAGCGAACGTTTTGGGGCACTCGTCGCAGGCGTATCTTTTGTCTCCGGTGTGGACTCTCATGTGCGACGTGAGGTAGCTCGTCTTGGTAAAAGCGAGCCCACACTGGTCGCAGCTGAACGGGCGCTCGCCGGTGTGAGTGCGCTGATGCTCTTTTAGATGCGACAGTTGAGTATAACACTTGTCACACTGGTCGCAGGCGTAGGGTTTCTCTCCAGTGTGGCTGCGTTGGTGCATAATGAGCAAGTGCTTGTGTCCGTACGCCTTCTCACACTGCTCGCATTTGTACTTTCGCTCCCGAGTGTGGACGAGCTGGTGTATTTTCAGATTGTATGCCTGAGCGTAAGCCTTTCCGCACAGTTTGCAGACGAAGGGCTTCTGTCCCGTGTGAAGGAACAGGTGCGTCTTGAGGTTATTGGGGTCTTTGAATCTCTGCCCACACCGGTCGCAGCTGTGCCGTCGCTCCTCGCTGTGGACGAGCATGTGCGTCTTCAGGTTGGAGGCGACTTTGAAGGCGACGCCGCACTCGCCGCAGCTGTAGGGCGACTCTCCGGTGTGAAAACGCATGTGGATTCGGAGGTGGCTGGGAGAGGGACAGCTCAGGCCACACTGGTCACACCTCGGCATGATGAGGGGTTACGGAGGAGTTTGTACCGATGAAGCGTCTGGCCGGTGTTGCCTTGGGTCTCTGTAACAAAAAGAGGAGTAAAAATGGAGTAAAGGCTGCTGGAAAATGGTGAATAAATCAACTCAAAAACACACATTCACACGTATAAACATATTGTTAGATCAGGAGTGTCCAAACTTTTTACAAGGGCCACATTTGATGAGGAGCATTTACAAGGGCTGACACTCTCTTATTCCACAAGCACAGGTTTTACATGGATTTGAAAAGATTTTACTTGGATTTGTGCTTTTGTTATTTTTTTTCTGTATGTTTGTGGGTCTTTTTATTGTTTAAATAATAATAAAAAAGATTTTAATTGAATCTGGACTTGTTTTAGTTGGATTTGAACAGATTTTAGCTGGATTTTAACAGGTTTTAGTTTGATCTGAACAGGTTTAAGCTGGATTTGAACACTTCTGCAGTATCTGGGATTGTTAATTAAGTGTTTAACATCAGAAAAGAGTTGAGATAATCCAGAGCGAGCCTTTTGTAAAGAAAGAAACACAAAGAGACAAAGGTAAACTCCAGGTGTGAATGAGTCGACACTCACAATCAGATAAAGAGCTTTGAAATGAAAAACAAACTCCTTCTAAAGACAAAGAGACGAGAGACAGACGGCTTTATTTTATTCAAATGAAGCCTGTCCTTTGTGGTGAGCTTTTCTCTGATAATTAAAAGCCTTGAGAGAGAAATAACACCCACATTATGAAAGGTCTGGAAATAAAACTGAAATAATACATTGGTGAGACAGATTTTAACTGTTTATGTGAAAAAGAAAGGTCTTCATTACACAAAACTAAACCAGATTTAATCCAAGAATAATCCTCTAAATCAAGCAAAACTGAACGAGAACAGTGATCCTATAATAAACTAAGATTTAAAAAGGACTAATAATATGTCTAATGCAAGCCTCAAATCAAGGCAATAAACTGGGATATTAAGAGTAAAACCAGAATAAATGGACTTTTACTAGACTCAGACCTGCAGTGTCCCATTGTTAAAGCCAAAAACAAAACTATACCAGAATAAAACAAAGCCAAAACAAGAACCAAGACCAGGGCTAAATCTCAGCCTAAAAGAGGGTTAAAAGTTACAAAAAAAAAACAAAAACTACTTTAAACAATGCAAGACTAAAGCAGGCAAACAACAACAACAAAAACAGGGTCTAATGCAGTAAAAAAGATTTTATATGAAGTACTAAAAGCAGAAATACACAAACTTAAATCCAAGAATAAAACAGCACTGACTCCAATAAATGATGCCTAAACCCAGGACTAAACATTAGGACAAACGTGGCATTAACAAGTCCCTCCAGAATCTAAAGTTTTAACCAAAAACAGTGAATATAAAGCTACGTTTTAAAGAGAAATGTGGACTCACCTTATGATGTTAAAGTCTTAAAAGTGTTTCTGTAGAGTCTCCTAAACACAGAACACGTGAGGTTTCTACAGGTTTTTAAATGTCTTCTTCTTCTTTTATTTTGTTCACAGATGCCCTCTTGTGCTGATGCTGCCTCTCACTGGTCGGGTTTGGTATTGCAGCTGTTTTATTCTGCAGAAAAACAAGTTAAAGTGAGTAAAAAGTGACTCTAAAGCAGTGGTAAATGCTCTTTGATACATGCAGTTTCCATAAAAAGAGGAAATTAATCTTGAAGATAACTTTTGTAAGACTCAAATGAAGATGAAAGCTTCCATTCAAAATTTAATAATAGCTTTCAAGTGTCACAATTTTCAGTCTCTGCAAGGATTCTTTTTTATGGTGTTTTTGAACTATTGGTGCTGTCAAAAATATAAAGTTTAGCCCACCTTGCCCACTGATACCAGCCGTCCCTGGTTGTTGTTGTTTTTTGTGTGTGATGGTCTTTTTTTTATTGAAAACAAAGGGACCACTGTGAATTGTTTTGTTTCCTCAATAAAAAGATAAATGTAAACTAAATATATTTAAATAAAAAAGAGTTGGAGTCAAGACATAAAGTGACTGCAATACCCGAGCTGACCAGTAGCGGCAGTGACGTGTAGGTGGGCGTGTCCTCTGCCAAAAAGACAAACGAAGAAGAAGAACCCGCCTCTGTTTAAAAACACTGAGTTTATCTTTGTTTATCTCAGACTCAACACAAAAAGACTCAACTCAAAAAGGTAAGTCCACGTTTCTCTGTAAAACTCGTCACGGTTTTTGGTTTGGCTTGACTCTGAAGGAACTAGTTTATATCACGATATTTACAGGTGATTAAGTTTTGAAACAAGCAGAAGAAATAAAAGGAGAGAGACGTAAACAAGAGTTAGCTTTAGCTTTTACAGTGAAAAGTTACAAGTTACTGTGGTTTATCCTGGTTTTTGTTCTGGTTTAAACTTGGATTTAGCTTTAGATTATATCCACTGTGTATAATGTGTTTAGTTTTTATTTATTAACCAGTTCCTTCGTTGTGTAGCATATTAAAGTTATTTAGGTCTGGTTTATTCTTGTATCTGGTCAAGTTTTCTTGGATTTAGGCCAAACTTTAATTATATAAATTCCTGGTTCAGTTTTGGTTTATTCTTGGATCTGTCTCTGTTTGTTTTAAATATGATTTAAACCAGTGCTTCTCAAACTGTTGCTTGGTCTTTGGGCCTTAAATATAAAAATATAAACAGGAGAAAAAGCTCTTTTGTTTTGACCATTATCTTTAGCTTTATTCCTGGTTTAAACCTGGCTTTAATTCTTTAAGGCCTTTTTTGATACAGATGTGAATATTATAAATCAAACAGACCCATGTTTAATTACTGTTTATTTTACTGGGACGACACTTCTATGTTATACCAATGTTTAAGTATTTTAATATTGTTTTTAGATGGGACTCGGTAATAAATATTTCACTGGCTCAAAACAGTATTTGGTCCTGGTTTAGACTTGTACTTAGTCCTAGTTTAGTCTTTGTTTAGCCCAAGTTTAGGTTTAGTCTTTCATTTGGTTTAAGAAAGTGTTTAGTTCTGGTTTTAGCTTTAGGTAAAGTCGATTTATTCTTGTATTTATCCCTGATTTCAATCCCAGTTCCAGTTTATTTAATTAAGGATGTTGTTGACGTCTGTGTTGAGTTTAACGAGGGACATGTCTCTAATGTATTTACACTCATTTACAAATCAATAGTGAAGACTGTCTGCCCTTTCATCAAATGTGTCCCCCTTCGCGCCCCCGCCTCTTTTTCAGCTCCACTTGTACTTTTTATCAGGGTTTTAAGGCGTCACTTGTTTTAGTTTAGATCTTTACAGATTCAAACCAGTTTAATGAGTCACTAATTAGTTTTTCAAATTCTTTTTCCTTTTATCCTTTTGCAGAGAAACATGTCCACCACCACCATCTTCCGCTGTCCCCACTGCAACAGGAGGTTTTCGGGACAAGAACACTTCCTGGCCCACGTGAAAACCCACCTGGAGGTGAAATGGCACAAATGCGACCAGTGTGAGAAGCGTTATGATTTACCGTCTTTATTAAAACAGCACATGCGCAGTCACACCGGAGAAAAACCCTTCGTCTGCGAGGTGTGTGGGAAAGCGTACTCAGTGGCGAACAGCCTAAAAACGCACCGGTACACTCACACTGGAGAGAAACCATACGCATGTGACCAGTGTGACAAGAGGTTTACAAATTCAAGGGCCCTGAACATCCACAAAAATATCCACTCTGAAATAAAGCCCTACAGCTGTGACCAGTGTGGGAAGAGCTTCAGAACGACAGTAAATCTTAAATTACATAAACAAATCCACTCTGGAGAGAAACCGTACAAGTGTGACCACTGTGAGAAGAGTTTCAGAATGAAATTAGGTTTAAAACTACACCTGAACACTCACACTGGAGCGAAACCGCACAAGTGTGACCAGTGTGAGAAGACATTTTCACAACCCTCAAATCTTAAAGCACACCAGAGAGTCCACTCGGAGGAAAGGCCGTTTAAATGTGACCAGTGTGAGAAGTGCTTTAAGTTTCAGTCAAATTTATACCTTCATAGATTAAAGCACACTAAAGAGAGAATGTTCTCGTGTGAGGTTTGTGGGAAGGTCTTCTGGTCGCCGTCTGGATATCGGTATCACAAACTAAAACACAAAGAGACGGGGTCCATCCAGAGCCAACCGGACTCGGAACCAGAACCGGACTCGGAACCAGAACCGGACTCGGAACCAGAACCGGACTCAGGACCGGACTCAGGACCGGACTCAGGACCAGGAGAGGTTGGTGACAGTTCCAACTGAATTCAGGAAGTGACAGACAAACTCACGAAGAAGGGAGAGTGAAAAAGTGAAATGTGGAAACAGATTTCAGTCGGGTTTTATTTTTTTTATTGTCTCTATTTTTCTTGCTGCTCTACGACAGATGTCTCTGTGAAGCCGAGCATTTCCTAAAGAGCGTTATAGTGATTTAAATCATGTCTGTAATAATTGTATATTAATGATAACAGGTCTCTATAGGCCCTGCTCCAGTCTGATTATTGTATTTCTTCAGTTCAACTGTAAAATGAACCTCTGCAGAGACACTTTCACCACAGTAAAAGAACGAAGACAATCACATGGTCCACTTTTAAAAAGAGTAAAGAGAAACCAAAACTTACACAGTATTTGTTTGGTGGAGATTTTCAGCGTGAAAACAAGAGTGTCAATCTTAGCAAATTGCGTCTTTTTATAAATAAAATATCCAAATCATTTTCGGTTTTAAAGTGTGTTGTGTAAAATGTGTAACAGTGGAATGGAACATTATTGTAAACTGATTTGTATCACACTACGTTCTAAATGAATCTTTTTGAGAAATTAAAACCAACATTAAACATGCCTCAAATGTCACGAGTCTCTGAAACCTATTCAGTAAATAATGCTCTGTACAGACACAGACAATTACAGATGGTTTATTATTAAATGTTGAATCACATCCACATTGTGAACTGTTTTCAGGTTAATTTATCCCAATATTTATACACTCACCACCTACTCTTCTGTATTAAATCACTGAAGGACTATAACAGAGAGAATATAGAGAAGTGTTGTACTAAATATTCAACTGCACTCCATTTAATTGGCCCAAACAAGATCTAAACTAAAGAAATAAATCTTATCTAATATGATCTAAACATAGCCATTGTAAATTTAGCACAGACTGTTGGAATAAAATGACCTAAGAGCTCTTTTATTAGATACAGATGAACAGATAAATACTTAGATCCAGAGCTTGCTCAGTTTAAATTGATTACAAATAGATTTTCAAATGCAGACAGATTTTTATACCAAAATAAGAGCCTCATAATCCTAAAGCTGTTCTTTCAAAACAAATCTCACATATTATGGAATAGTTTGCTTAGTTAGAGCAAAAGGAGGAGAATAGACAATTTAAAAATGAATAAAAGATATTAAATCAGTCTCCAGAAAATAAAATCCTAAATTATTAAGTCATCCAAGGCAGTTTTTTGTCATTGTTGTTGAAAAGTTGTAGTCATCATTCCTGACCACAAAGTGGCGCTGACTCCGCCTAAAACAAAAGAGAAGAAGAAGCTAACTTTTGCGGGAAGTTTGAGTTTTTACAACAAAATTCTACAAGAATTTCCTTCCAAGACGCATTTTAATCATGGGGTGAGCTGGTTAAAAGTGACTGTCACTGCTATTTTTATAGTTCAAGCTTATACTTAATGGTTTTAACTCGTGTAAATGTCGTAAAGTCGTATTGCTGTTAGCAGTGGTTAGCAGCTAGTTAGCAGCCGTTAATGCTAATGCTGTTGATGAGCGCTATAAACAAGACAAGAACTTCAATGGATAAATTATCAAATGTGAATTAAATGGAGTAAACATACGCTCGCTCCTGGAGAATTTTATTAGAAAGAGCTGACAATTAAAATATACAAATTTGATCTGACTATTCGAGATAAAAAGTTATATAAATTGCAGTCAGGCTGATTTTATTGTATATTATTTAATGTCGTTTTCAGTAACAGTATCTCTTTTCTTTCAGAGATCTTTTTAATGTATAAGTAAAGTATGCTGTCTTGTGTTTCAGTCCCAAAAAGGTCAAAAAACCTCAACAAGAGCCTCCAAAAGATAAACAAGTGAGTCCATGAAATCATACATTAATATCCACCTCTTTTGACTGTTATGACTTTTAAAAGTATATTTTTCTTTGGATGTTATGATTAAACTTAAACTATTTGCTCTATTGCTTGTTGTGCCTAATTATTTTACTTTTCTGTTAATGTTTTGTAGATTATTTGAAGAATAGTAGTTATTTATTTATGTATTTTCTATGTTTGTGCAGAAAGCCCCGACAGTGGAATCTGGAGAACTGTCGGCCATAGCTACAGCCAGCTTCATCGAGGGCCTGCAGCAGAACTTTGGTAATTTATCTATTTATTAATTCCCATATATTCCTTATTTTCATTCACAATGCATAAACAATAATCTGTATATCTACATGTTCCCAGAGGTTTTGGATATATTCGATTTCACTTTTACTCTTTTACACATTGCTTTATGATGTGGTTTGAAGAAGATTGTGGTAATGGAAGGTCCTGGAAAAGCTTGAAATTACGTCTTGAAACTGCATGAAAAGTGCTTGAATTTGCCTGATCTCTTTTCTCTAGGTTCCCCACTCCACAGCACGGCTTTAGAAGAAGACTTGAACGCTGCTGAGGAGAAGCAGAACGACAAAGGACGAGAGAAAGTGGGAAAAAAACAAAGTGCTGGAGCGAATCGAGAGGAGAAGGAAAACAGAAAGGAGCCAAAGCCCAAGTCAAAGAGCAAGAAAACAGTTTCAGCCGTGAACGGGAAGAAGGCTGTGAAACGGAAAAGTGCTGGGGACACAGCTGCAGTCAGGTGAGGTTATTCATGAAGGTGGATTATTATTTGGCCCAAGACCAGAAGCACATTGTCTTTGTAGTGTAAGGTAAAAAAGGTGCTGTAGTAGTTTTTAGTCCAGAATAAAATGTACGGTGGCTTTTACTTAATAACCCAGCCTTAGTTCTATGGAAAAATGTCTTAGTTCTGCAGAAAGTTGAAGAAGCAGATGAATTATTAGATAAAAGATGAGATTATTCGATCATATGCAGCTTCATTTTTTATTTAAATGTGTCGCTTGGTTTCTTTTCTGAAAAAGGCCGGTCAAAAAACAGAAAGTACAGAGCAAGAAGAAAAGCACTGAATCAGAAAGTGGGAAATCCAGGGATTCACAGTCACAGGTAAGACATCTTTGCATCTACCTTTAAATTAGACCTGGGGTTGTTAAAAAAGAAAAAAACAGACAGATTTTGAGTTAGAATGAAAGCAGGTTACATTAGTTTTTCCTTCAGGAGGAGTCTGTCAGCGGCCCTTCTCAGAGCAGGAGAAATGTGTTTTCCTCAGACGAAGAGGTGGAGGACACCAGCTGGGTACGAACTCTCAGGAAACTCTGTCTGTTGTTATTAAATGTCTGTTTATGTTGGCTTTCCTGTGAATCTTTCAGAAACCGAGTCCAAAAAAGACCACAGTGCACAGCTTTGGTCGAAAAAAGTCCAGGACGTCTTCTTCAGATAAATCCAGGAAGTCTTCATCAGGTGAGAAGAGGATTTAATATGTAATGATTTAAATGTTTAGATTGGTGAATATATTAGACTAAACACAGGTTTGATTTTTATAAAGTAAACTCTGTCTTGTTTCTGTTGAAGGCAGTGGATCTCAACCAGAAAAGTCCAGCAGAAAAAATAAGAGACAGAGACGCAGCGGGACAGAGTTAGAGGTGGTTCTGGAGGCGTTTTTAGATTTCTGTGAACAGTACAAGTGAGTTTCCAGGTCAATACCGAATCTAATCTAATGCAGCTGAGTTTTAAATAACGATAAATCTGTCTGTTTTTAGGGAAACGGTGGAGTCTAAAGCCGTGAAACAGGCTCTGGATTATTTCTCTTCAAATGTGAAAGAGCAGCTCATGGAAAAGGTTTGAATGTTTGATTGTGTATATTTTTTATTTTGGGGCTCTTCATGTTTAAAATCTCAATGAAACGATGTGTATTCATAAATGAAAAAAAGACCACTTCTATAAGAGACTTTACTGGGTTTTAATTAGATTTAGTTAGACTAACAGAATTTAAGTAATGGACTTTTATGGCTTTTATCTGTGTTTTGTTGGTCTTATTTGAATTTTAACAAGGTGGTTTTAGTTGAATGTTTGAAAGTTTTAGCAGGAATTCAACAGGTTTTTGGTGGTTTTAGTTTAACTTTAGCCAGTTTCAGTTGTACTTTAACAGGTTTTAAATAGGAGCAGTCATAATTTCAAGAGATTTAAGTTGGCTTTAGTTGGACTTTAACAGTTTTAAGTAATTTTTTTTTTTTTTTTTTTTACTGGTTTCAATATGTTTCAGTTGGATTTGAATATGTTTGAATCAGATTTATAATGGTTTGAAGACAGTTATGACTTTTAAAGGGTTTTACATGGACATTATCAGGTTTTACTTGGGCCTTATCAGGTGTAAAGAAGTTTTAGTTGGTCTTAAACAGGTTTTAAGCAGTTTAAGTGATTTAATGTATATTGTCTCTTCCTCAGATTTCTACGGCCCAGCAGCTGAAGGCTTTGAGCAGAGAAAAGTCAAAGGTAAACACTTGAACAGTCGACAGAAACCTGGTCCAAACTAAAGTCTGTTTTTACAGTTGTCTTCTTCTGTTTCTGTTGAAGGTGGTGTCTTCGATTCGGACGAAGAGACAGAGACTGTTGGACGCCAAGAACGAACTGATCAAGTGAGAACGGCTCGGACACAGCACAGAACGTTATCTTCCTTTTATCTTCTCTGGTCTTTGGTTTATTTTATTCACCAATGACTTCAGTGGAGTATAACACTTTTTACTCAAGGCCTTTATTCACTGACTTCGGTTATTGGTAATTTACACGGCCAGTAAACATAATAAATGCCACATTTGGTGGTTTTACCTGGGCTTTTATAGGTTTTAAAAAGTTTTAGTTTGTCTTTAATGGGCTTTAAGTAGTTTTAGTCAGAGTTTACATTATTTTTAGGGCTTCAGTGGGTATTGTATAGATTTATTTGGACTATATTCGGTTTTGAGTTGGTTTTATTTAGTCTTTAACACATTTTTAACTCGTCTGTAAAGGCTTTCAGTGATTTTTTTGTTGTGTTCCCTGGACTTTAACAGGATTAAATAGTTTTAGTTGGACTTAAATGGATTGTACTTGTTTTGTTTTTTAAATTTTACTTTGGTTTAGGGTTGTGTTTTATTTTTAAAAGGTCTGAGAGACAGTTGTGGCTGCTGCAGAAAGATAAATCTAAACTGGAGCTGAACCTGGAGGATCTGAGTCGGAGCAGGACTTTCCTCCAGAACGTCAGCGAGCTCCATAAACGATACCTTCAGCACCGACGGACGCATCCCGAAGAGAAAGAGACGGTACGAACTCGGCGTGTTTGTAATAAACACTTGTATATTCACGTCTAAAGCCTTTTGTTTCTCCATCTTTTCTGTTTTCAGTACGGAGCGTCCAGTTTACCGGCTCTTCTTCTCGAGGCCAGACACTTCCAGACGACGGAGCGTCAGCTGAAAGCCATCAACGACAGATTAGAGAAAACAACAACAAAATAATAAATACTGTAACTCTTATAAACACGGAAAACTTTAAGAAAATAGATGCTAAAAACCTATTTGAAAACCTTTTTTTCTCATGGTTTATGGTTTATTAAAATGCACTTTTACACATTTAGAGACTCCCCCTGAATCTAACTGAAAATAAAAGCTAAAAACAAATTCAGAACACATTTCCTCTTGTTTTTTTGTTTTTAAATAACAAATGTCTTAACAAATGTTCCTGGACTTTAAAGTTATATTTTTTGTGTTGGTTCTACATTTTAGGGTCATAAGGATCAGATTTCAAAGTGTAAATAAAATGTTTTAATGGAAATACCCATTGCACTCATCCTCTTTACTCTGGTCTCAATTTAGACCTGGTTTAGTCCTGGTTTAGACCTGGTTTAGACCTGGTTTAGACCTGGTTTAGTCCTGGTTTAGGCCTGGTTTAGTCCTGGTTTAGACCTGGTTTAGTCCTGGTTTAGACCTGGTTTAGGCCTGGTTTAGACCTGGTTTAGTCCTGGTTTAGACCTGGTTTAGTCCTGGTTTAGACCTGAAATCATCCTGGTTTATTTTCTAAACAGTCCATTATTTATGTCTTTGAGAAGTATTCATTAAAGATAATTAAAGAGTCTAAAGTATTATTAAAACCCTTTATTTTTCTTTTTTAACTATATTTTTACTTTTCATAAAACCCTCTTAAACGGTTAGTATCAGGAACTAGCTTCCTTTTAGTATTTCCACAGACTTGTGTCATTTAGTCATTTCTCACCTTGAACAAGTCCAGTCAAGTCTGACAGAATTCCAACCAATCACCTTCCTCCGTTCTGCTTTAGGTCCCGCCCACTTTGGGAACCGCCGCCTCTGATTGGCTAGGGACTTCTGACCTGGACTTCGATTCTTCTCAACATTTCCTTCTTTGTAAATGACTTGAAAGCTACACAGAAGACTTGTCATCGCTTGATCACACCGCTGAATCACACACAGGTAAATCCACGACTGGTAAAGTCTAATTTAATTCGGATTTATTTGAGGAATGTGTCGTTTTCAGCCTTTTAGAGCCGGGACTAGTCAGACCGGTTGTTAACTCCCCGCAGATGGTTGTAAAGTTCACTGCAAACACCTGGATAAAGATTTTCTTCTGTCTACGCCTTAAAGGAGAGGTTATCTAATGTTTAAACGTGTCACAGGCTATTGTCTGTAATTTAGGGATATTTAATAAAGAGGGAGCACGTTTTTGTGTCTGGAATTGACTGTTAACACGTTTTAAATAGTTTTTTACGCGACGTTATTCATAAAACATGGGCGTCATACTAGAAATATTACTACTACTATTATTAGACCTGGTTTAGACCTGGATTAGACCTGGTTTAGACCTGGTTTAATCTGGGTTAGACCGGGTTTAGACCTGCTTTAGACTTGCTTTAATCTGGGTTAGTCCTTATTTCAAAAAAGGTCAAAAGGCCACATTATGTGAACATCCATCTTCATTCAGTGTAACCATAATGTATGTTTGAAATCATAATAATGAAGTCATAATGTATAAATAGCACTTTACAGACTCACACTAAAACTAAAACTAATGAGAGCTTTTTTAAGACTGGCTCTACTTTACCTGTGATCAGTGTATTACCTTTGACCAGAATAAAAGACTGACCAGAGGTAATTACAGAGCTGTGTTTTCACTTTCACATTGAATAACAGCAGAACACATTTAAACACAGACAGGGGCTTAATTTGCTGCAAAATGCTCTGCTTCCTCAGTTTATTTTTATTGGACTCAAAGTTGAAAAGACAAAAGTTGGGCTCCTAATAATAATAATAATAATAATAATAATAATAATAATAATAATCAGACTGTCTTTAAATCCAAAGGAAATGCAAGGATTTCAGTTTGAGCTCAGAATCTGTCGTAAACTGAGAGCCCAGGACAGAACTGAACCTGGAGAAATACCAGTCACTTTTGTGTTTGTGGAACTGTCAACAACATATGGTTCAATAACACAGTGCATTCAAACATAAAGCAGTGTTTCTGTGGTCAATAATCATAGTCCTTTAGAACATATTCACAGTTAAACACTTCTTCAGGATGTATTCACGTTGACGACACAAACAGGAGAGATAAAGGCTTATAGCAGCGTTATTTGTACGACTCACAGATCATGTCTTTCATCAGAAAAGGTTCTTCATTCCGTCGGGTTAAAGCCGTGTTCAGATATGTTAACGGGTCTGTCCTGAGGTCAAAGGTTGTGGGCTACACTTTAATGATCTCATCAGCCACAGTGACTTTAGGATTTGTTTCATGGTTCATTTATTTCACTCCAAAACAGAAAATGATCCCTTCAGTTTTGGCCAAAAAGTTCACAATTAACCTTTTAAAAAGCAGAAAACAACAGAAGAAGGCCTTTCTCTAAGAACACACTAGAGGGCGCTGTCGGGCCAGATGCTAATACGGCAGTTTATCTCGTTACTGTTTCACCTTTGATCTCTGACAGTTCTGGTGAACAGTATCGTTTTGGTTATTTTTTCCTCTCCTTTATGAGGCATAGAAAAGTATTTTTATAGAAATATCCGTGACGCTAGTCCTAAATATATATATATATATATTATATATATACCATCGTTGGATGAGTTGATTGGGTTCAGACCGAGCTCTAGAGCCTCGTCCAGAGGCCACTCTTCAGTAAACAGATGAAGTCAGAGAAGAGACTGAAAACTGGAACAACAAACCAACTGCAATAAGACACTGTACAACTTTGAACACATTTAAACCGATCTCAAAAGAGGAACCAGACGTGATCACTGAGCTGATATTTCAGTGCTGCGTGTTATTCTTATTGTTTTTTTATTTTTTCTTCTCTGTCTATTTTGTGGATTGTTTATGGTGCGTTTGTCTTATGTCTTACATGTTTTTCTCCTGACCTTCCAGAGACTACAGATACTGGCATATTTACATGTACATATTTATATGTTCATCAATATGCACTGTCCCTTTTAAATAAGAAAACTAATATATATATTATTTTATCTATTTTTTCTGATTTACTTTAGTCATACTTTAAAGTAAATTTTCAGCTCACTTCAATTCATTCAGAAACATGTTCCTGCTTTCACGAGTCAAACTGAAACCTGTCGTTTATCTGGAAATAGATTGCATCAGTCACAAACTGAAGAGAAGAATGATCAAACTGAAACTGGAGTCATTTCTAAACACCTCGAACAAACCACAGGGGTCTCAGCAAATGAAAGTACTCTATAATAGTGTAAACTCTGCTGTGATTGAGCCTTTAGCGTCTGAAGCAGGTTCAAAAGGGTTATTTTTGTGTTTTTTTAATTTATAAGTTCTGTAAAAGTTTTATGTTTCCAAAAGTGTAACTCCTTCTTGTTTTTCAGGAAAATGGCCGACGGAGCAGAAAGCTGTGGAGACACTGTCGATGCTTTAAAGCATATATTCACAAAGTAAGTATATATTCCTTTTATTTCACTTGGTTTAAGGATCAGGATTTCACTTGTTAAATGTGTAGAGTTCAATTTTAGTGGGAAACACTTTGAAGGCTGCATTTTCAACAACACAACACATATCAATGCAAATTTAGATTACAACTAGTACTTTTTAGGAGATTTATCAAAAGGTAACAGTCCAATGTAAATTTTGCTGCAGCTTTTGTCTCCTTTGGTCCTTAAAGCCTTGTTTCCACCACATGGTACAGAACGGACGCCTCAGAACTGCTTTTGAATTCTATTTGAAGCAGACTTTTTAAAAAATAAAGAGCTAAAACCTGTTTAAATCCATCTCTGCTTGTGTTTAATGCAGTGAAGACGATAAATACAATATTTAAATTCATGCACTGACTCTGTTTAAAACACTCTGTTTCTCAGAGAAATGTATGTTTTTTGTGATCCTCAAATTCAAACAAAAAACATGATAAAAGACAAAGCTAGTGTTTATTCTCAGCAGCTGTTTGTGGTTTTAAACGTGGTCAGTGTCGTTCGGCTCTCGCTTCATGAATTTAATCATTGTATTTATCGTCTACACTGCATTAAACACAAGCATAGATGGATTTAAACAGGTTTTAGATGGCTTCAAACAGGTTTTAGATGGATTTGAACAGGTTTTAGTTTGATTTAAACAGGTTTTAGATGGATTTGAACAGGTTTTAGATGGATTTGAACAGGTTTTAGATGGATTTGAACAGGTTTAAATGGATTTAACCAGGCAGTGTTAACATTGTATTTATGGTCTCCACTGCATTAAACACAAGCAGAACCTGTACAAACTCAAATATTGAGTCTAAATGAGAGGAAACTGCTGCAGCTATGAATTTAATGTTGAGAAAGATGGGAATAAACAGAAATACGGTTTATTTTGTGTCTCTTTGATGACGTTTTATCTTTATTTTTATTTAACAGACGAATAACTGGCTTTAAACAACACGTAACTCTATAAAAACACCTCTTTTCAAACTAAAACGACCTAAAACCGACATAAACTAATATAAAACTAATACCCCGCTCACGTTTTGCTCACAGTTAATAATCTGATGTGCTTCTGCAGGAAAAGTGCAGCAGAGAACAGTGAGAGTCCGTCAGAGTCCGGCTCTAAACCAGATCAGAGCAGCGACCCGTTCAGATACAGGACGGACTTCCCGAGCGTCGGCCTCTGTCTGCTCATCAACAACAAGAACTTCCACCGAAAAACAGGTCCCTCCTCCGTCTCACTGATCACACCACACACCTGAGAGTCGTGAAGGTGACGGTAGACCCACCTGCGTTTATCTAAAACCACAGTCAACACAATTAGAGCCGTTTCCTCTTTAGATTCTTTTTCAGCGAGTCATTTCTTCAGCTTTTGTTTAAGAAGCAGCTTTAATCTAATCTACTCACACTTACTTTAAATCTCATTTCATTTCCTGCTCAGAGTTTCCTTGTTTTCTAAATGCATTTCTGTGACGTTAAACTGAAGTCTAACCTGTTATTTGTAAATACAGACTGATTTTTCACATATTATTAACTCAATAATCACAAATCTGGCTGTAATTAACTTGTCAACTTTTAGGAAACACACTTTATTTTAAATTATTTAACTTTGTCATGCTTTAACTTTTGTATATCATGTAAATTGCTTTAAGTTTTACAGAAAAGTGTTAATTTTGAATTGTTCTGACTCAAAACTAAGTCACGATGAGCCCAGCCTATGAATGAAAAAATAATTTGACAAATAACTTAAAATTCTTTATAAAATACAGCGTAATATAATAAAGAGAAGGCCATAAATTAGAATTGTTTCACTTTATCAAAGCTATTCTCACAATACTTTTACATTATTTAGATTAAATTAGTCACTTTATTGTCATTGTACAAAAATATACAACAAAATATCACACATGACTTTACTCTTTCCAGGAACCATGTGTTAATCTCTTCATTGTCCTTTTAGCAGCGAGTCTTTGTTGTTTTTCCATCGTTAGCTCCAGTGTTAGCCGCGTTAGCTTCAGGAAACAGAGCTGATGTGTGTGTTTCAGGGATGAGCACTCGGAACGGGACAGACGTGGACGCCGCGGCCGTCATCAAAACCTTCATGAGTCTGGGATTCAAGATGATGGTGTCCACGGATCTGACGGTTCAGGAGATGAAAGACAAGCTGCTGAGCGGTAAACACAGCCTTCACATTCATCTGCCTCCGACGGGACACTCCGGCTCTAATTCACGCTTTATTTTGACTTTGTAAAGTGTGAAAGCTGGGTATATACCGTAATATTACTGCAGACATAGCATTAGTCTAATCTATAAGAGTTAAACACTTCATTTAACCTTCCTTCTGGTGCTGTTTTTGTGTTTTTTGAATTTTATTTCTGCATTTAATTTATTTTTTTTAAACTCAATAGCTCCTCCTGTGTCCCTTCTGTATTTTTTGTGCCATTGATTCTCATTTAAAATGCATTTTTTTCAATATACTACTATTGATATTTGATTTTTGTTTCTTTATTTTTTTATTCCCTGGTGTTGAAATCCCTTAATCTTTCTATGGCAACCATTAAAACCATTTTTTGTGTCCTAGAGACCCAGAGGCAATTTATTCACAAGAGACTTTCCACAAGAAATAAAAATGGATCAGAATTTATGTTTTTTCACAGTTGTAGACTCAGATAATAACCTCCAAAAAGAAAAAAATCATAAATATTTCAGAAATGTTTGTTGATGATGACTGGAGTGTGTGTTAATAATGGCATACAAAAAA
>CM072157.1:24661099-24688181 GCA_036850595.1 Rhyacichthys aspro | reverse complement strand
AAAACCAGGTCTAAACCAGGACTAAACCAGGACTAAACCAGGACTAAACCAGGACTAAACCAGGTCTAAACCAGGACTAAACCAGGTCTAAACCAGGTCTAAACCAGGACTAAACCAGGACTAAACCAGGACTAAACCAGGACTAAACCAGGTCTAAACCAGGACTAAACCAGGACTAAACCAGGTCTAAACCAGGACTAAACCTGGATTAAACCAGGACTAAACCAGGTCTAAACCAGGACTAAAACCAGGTCTAAACCAGGACTAAACCAGGACTAAACCAGGTCTAAACCAGGACTAAACCAGGTCTAAACCAGGACTAAAACCAGGTCTAAACCAGGACTAAACCAGGACTAAACCAGGACTAAACCAGGTCCTAAACCAGGACTAAACCAGGTCTAAACCAGGACTAAACCAGGACTAAAACCAGGTCTAAACCAGGACTAAACCAGGACTAAACCAGGACTAAACCAGGTCTAAACCAGGACTAAACCAGGTCTAAACCAGGACTAAACCAGGACTAAAACCAGGTCTAAACCAGGACTAAACCAGGACTAAACCAGGACTAAACCAGGACTAAACCAGGTCTAAACCAGGACTAAACCAGGACTAAAACCAGGTCTAAACCAGGACTAAACCAGGTCTAAACCAGGACTAAACCAGGTCTAAACCAGGACTAAACCAGGTCTAAACCAGGACTAAACCAGGACTAAAACCAGGTCTAAACCAGGACTAAACCAGGACTAAACCAGAACTAAAACCAAGACTGAACCAAGACTAAACCAGGACCAAACTAGGTCTAAACCAGGACTAAACCAAGACCAAACCTAAAAAGACTAGACCAGGACTACATTTGGATCAAACCTGGACTAAACAAGATTAAACCAGGACTAAACCTAGAACCAAACACAGAACTACACTTGGACTGACCCAAGACTAAAGCTGGACTGATACTGAACAAAACCAGGACTAATGTGGATTATCCCAGGACCACACCACCAAGACTACACCAGGATAAAACCAAGACAGGTGCATTATGGGAAACGTAGTGAGTTCAGAGTGAGTGGCCTACAGGCCTTTAACACAGTGACCCGGTGCCATCTGCAGCTCCAGACGCTTAATGGGATTGTAATTATCTCCACTCTCACCATAAAAGGTAAAAGTGGGCGGAGCTACCGAGACCCACTGTTTACATCCAGCTTTGACGTCACTAATTACTGACTCGAGTGGACGTTTTTCCAGTTCGGACACACCTCTCTCAGTAAGACACTTTCCAGGAACACGTATGAAATGTATAGGCCCCACTGATAAAGAAACTTATGAGTAACACACGAGACTAAACTGAAATGTTAGCGACTGTAATATCTGTAAAATAAGTGTTGTTACATTTAGATAAAACACAAGAAAACACAACAAATCCCAAATATTACTTCTAAAGAAAAAGACAGTAGCAAATCTTTTCATTTTATTTTCTTTCTTAACTGGTGCATGTGTGTGGCTAACAAGCTCCAAATATACTGTTAAAATATCCTGGCGTATACACTTTTTTTTGCCTTAGAAGAGCAATAAACTGACAGCTGAAGTTGTCTACAAATAGTTTATTAAGAGTACGTTTTAATTATTGCATATTGACGTTGGTTTGAAAAGGTATAGAGGTAAAAAAGTAGTTTACAAGTTTATTTTTGAAAATTAACTTGGCTCCCACAATGAGACCATTTGAGAAGCACTGTTTAACAGCAATAAACAGTGGTTAGGTTTATATTGCATTATAGTTTTATTTATCTGAATATGTTTGTATTTTTATAGAATTTGACTTTCTATTTTTATCGTATATATTATTGAGATATTTATGGTTGCACATTGTTCTGGAGTGATCGAGCTGTGCATGCGATGGCTTCTTCTTCTCAAGCTTAATATAGAAACAGCTAATCCATGAATAAACTGTCTGCCAACTATTTTAATAATTAATTATTTAATGACTTGTTGCAGCTCTAAACATGTCTAATATCTAGGGCTAGGCATAAACACCTGTCTATTTATTAAAACGGTGGATTTCAGATTTTGCACGCACCAAGTCAACTGCATTTTATTTATATGTTATAACACAATACCAGTTAAATTAATGCAAGAAAACATGTTACTCCAATTTTATAACTTGTGTACATACTTGATCTAGTTTTGTTTTGGGTTTGTATTCATAATTAATGTTGGCTAGTGGATATGCTAAGTGGCTAGTAGCTTATGAAATAGAATAGTGTAATAACTACAATAGGTTAAATAAACTTATTTGTACTAGTTCTTGTATTATTTTGCACATCCAGCATTTAAATTATTGCAAATGTGAAATACTGTACAATACATATGCTATTATATATGGGTATAATGGTGTATAGAAAATGAATATGTCATGTTATTAAAGTGTAATAAAGCAATCCTATGTTCTATAGTAGTTTAAAGCTACTGTAAACGTAATTCAAGGCTTAAACATGAGTCACACTTCTATGAATGGACTCAAATACGCGTTATCCAACACTAGGAGCCTGTACTGAGTCATATTTATGAAACTGGGAGGTGTGACCGAGTGCAAAAGGAGACCAGGGACCACCCCCCACCCACAGCTTTGGCCCACCTCCAGGCACCATGAGCCGGGAACAGACAGACATGCACCGAGAAGCTCCGGCCACAGTGCAAACCATGAATTATACAATTACACTATTAACATGTGCAATAAAATGTATTAACACTGCTGCGTCTCTGTGTACTAGACCAATTAGTCTCCAGTTAGCATTGTTTTCTTAGTATTTGATGGAGTTTTAGCTACTCTCTGACAAGTTGAAGACCCTAAGGAACAATTTTGTTTATTCTATGCAACCTTTTGTCAAGTATTAGCATATATAAAGTTCACTTTTGTTTTCATCTCCTTGAGAATTTGCTCCAATTAGCCTCTTTTAGCACAATTTAGCCATTTAAGCCACTTTGGAACACTTTAGGCATATGTTGCACGTGTTTAACCTAACTTATATATATATAACGCCTAGCCATTGCATTATCCTTACTGCAAAACGGGTTTAACTCTCTTTATCGGACCACTCTCCATTAGCTTAAGTTACGCCCCTCACTGACCTCATTCTATCCCACCGCCTCGCACTGTTCCCCGGCTACAGCTGCCCACGAAGCCCGGTTACTCACAGATAAGCGATGCTGCAGTGTCCTCCTCTCACTCACACAGCCTTTTCGATGTAAAATCAGCTTAATTCCTTCTCCTCTTCGTCAAAAAACCATCAGCAGACAGGTTTTGGAGTCTCTATTTTCCTTTTTTCTTTCTTTCCCATGTGCTACACGAGAGCTGCCGTTGACGTTGCGTAGCCATGGTTATATACCGCTGCCGTTGTCAAGATGGACCAATCAGAAGCCACGCTGCTGCCGGTCAGGCCCCGCCCACTCCCGCCCACCCGCTGTCACCACGGCAACTGACAAAGATCGTATGTGGCGCCAAATAAGGAGCACAGTTTTAGAGATTCTCGAAAAGTCGGCGGTAAAACGACGCCAAAACTTAGAATCATGACTGTGGTTAAATAAAGTTACCTGGTTGAATTTTAAACTAATAACCAATGCTATAGATTGAAAATACGCAAAAATGTAAAATAAACAGCATCCATCTTAGTCCTTAGTCATTTTTAACAGTTAAAATGTGAATAAGTTAATGTATAAAAATGGATCCTATGAGGAATATGGAAAATTTACAAAGGACAGCTTTTCTCACAGCTTTACTCTATTAAAAAAAAGTGCTTACACAACTTTTGAATATGGTTACTTTACATACGTCTTTTTATCAAAGCTAAAATTAGCAAGTCATTGCTGATTCATAATAAAACACATTATCAAAGGGAGCTCAATATCACAAAGGCACGCCTCATATCAGTGTGAACTATATCCCACATTTAAGAGCCGTGTTTTCTCTCAGTTTAATTCCACTCTGTTGTAAATACCTCATTGTGACCTCGACCTTGTGTTGTAAAGATGTAGTAATTTTCCACTTCTTTAAAAGTTCACACAAGGAAAGCCATTGTTTACTAAAGCTTAAGTCGTGGCTACAGTTCTGGGGTTTAGACAGGATCAACAAGACTAAAATTAGTTATTCAAGTTATTTCAGTGTGAGTACCACCTCAATAGTCTTCAGGCAAAAAGTCAAAGTGGCTGCAGCGAAAAAAATCTTTGCTGAGTTTATGCAATTTCTTTAAGATAACATTTTGCACTAATATTCTTCAGATGTATTTATTTATATTTTTATTTATCATTTATTTCATGGCCAGCAAGACATATGGAAACTATAAATTACACAAGTCTACAGTTCCTATGTGTACTAAAAATGTAAAAAACAAAACAAAACAGCATTATTCCTGTGTCCGTTGCTCTTTAGTCCCCCATTAGCATTGTTAGGTTAGCTTTTCGCACAGTTTTGGTTGCTTTGGAACCATTTTTCCAATGTTATATCAGTTATTGGCATCTTTTAGCATTCATTAAGATCAGTTTAGTTTTTATTTTCTTGTCAGTTTGTTGCCATCAACTCTTTTTAGCTTCATTTGGGCATTTTGAGAGCTCTGTTGGTCACTCACTCCCATCGTGCTCCATAGAGGGGTTAGTGACAGACAGACAGGTTGTTTGAGGCTCTCAAAACTGTGAGTAGAAAGCAATTGCTTTTTAGAGCATTTATAGTGTTTCCAGTTATACATATAGCCTTTTTAGTTAATCCTATGCATTTATTAAGGCTTTTATGTGCAATCAACAAAACTCATTCCAGCACAGTCTCTGTGGACATTAGTCCTGGTTTGTCCACGTCTCAGGCGAACAGTGTCACACATGACCCCAGCATTAGCCGTCAAGACAGATATTTGGTTTAAAAATTATTGCCCAAAACCATCACAATTACAGTCACAGTTGTGATTCTTCTTAATGTAACTGGTTTGTTTACTCCTTCATTGTAAATAATATAATAATAAATAATATGTCCTTGTAAACTTTAAAAATCATTAATTGGATTTAATTAATTTTAATGCGTGCAAAACAAAATGTGGTAAATTTAACAAAACATATATATTCAGTGGATACTAATGGGTGTTGCTACTTAAATTTTGTAAGAAATATATGTAAATTTAGGATATAATAATTATTACAAATTCATGGTATTCAGAATTAATCCTTATTAATTCTTTAACAAAATGATATCTGCATGTTTTTTAACCTTTGAACAAAATAGTTCATATAATATTAGCTGGATTCATAAAGGATTTTAAACTTATTACATTTTAAGCATTAAACAGAGAAAAGCCCAGAAAAGTATGGTTCAAGTCAGTTTGACAGTTGCCTCGAGGATAAAGCACTTACAGCTGTTCTTATTTAACACTTGTGTGAAAACCTGCTCAGACCTGTTCTTTAAATACAGCTGAAATGTTTAATGCACTGTGTCTGACCTCATTTTAGAGGGTCCTCCGTCAAGACCCCAGTCTGAGACCAGAGAGAGGATGAGACTGGTTTTCTTTCATATAACCATAATGTAATCGACAGGTGCGTTACTGATACTTGAATCTATATGTACCATTCTATTGTTTCCTCGTTCATTCTAGTGTTTTAAAAGTAGGCATCTGGGCGTGTCGTTTTAAATCCATGTCCAGATGCAGACATATGGTTCTTGAAATTCAATAAAACAATGAAAGACTGGTTTAGTCTTGATATAGACCTGTTTGTTCTAGGATTAGAAGGTTTTGATTAACCCAATACAATAAATAAACTTTATGAATCTATGATAAATGACAAACCAATGGTCTTACAATGAATTACAATTTTTCAAACTAATATCTTTTGAAAAGAAAAACTCTTTTTCCTTTTCACCGACTGCGGACTAAGACCCGTCCAGTCCAGGTCTAGATCTGGGTCTGGATTAGGTCTGGGTCGGTCTGTAGCCGTGTCGAGCACATATGGATTATTAAAGATTACATAAAGATGGTTATGTAACTCTGCCTTTGTGTGGACGGTGACGTGAGCTCAGAGAGATTAGAGCTCACTACGCCTCAGTGCCTGTGCTCAAAAGACTCAGAGTTTCACGCTTCTATAGTTCCCCCCCAAAAAAAAAAAAAAAAAAAAAAAAAAAAAAAAAAAAAAAAAAAAAAAAAACCCCCCCCCCCCCCCCCCCCCTCAATTGTACCAGGGTCTAAACTAGGACTAAACCAGGTCTAAACCAGGACTAAACCAGGACTAAACCAAGACTAAACCAGGACTAAACCAGGACTAAACCAGGTCTAAACCAGGACTAAACCAGGACTAAACCAGGACTAAACCAGGTCTAAACCAGGACTAAACTAGGACTAAACCAGGTCTAAACCAGGACTAAACCAGGACTAAACCATGACTAAACCAGGACTAAACCAGGTCAAAACCAGATCTAAACCAGGTTCCTTCAGTCCAGAACAAAGACCAGATCCGGTCTTCGTTGGCTCCACAGATGAGCTCCCGGGGATTATCAGGGTCAGGTTTCAAAAGTCTCAGAGCAGGTTTTTCTTTCTTTGTGCCGAGCGGACGTCAGTGGGATCCGCTTTGGATAAACTCACAAAAGACTCTCGAAGGGTTAAAAGTACACAGTGCATTCCTCCTCGGACGATTTCAGGGAAGAGGGTCGACAGAGACGGGACAATTTACTTAGATTTGACTTAGTTTTACTTGAATTTGACCTGGTTTTACTTGGATTTGACCTGGTTTTACTTGGATTTGAACGGCTGCTTTACCACTGCCTCATGTTCAAACCTATGAAGGAGCTGTGTTCCTTTTGTAAATAAAAGAACCAGTCTAGACACTGGGCCTCTCATCAACGTTGACCTCTGACCTCGGCCCTAATCCGTGTTCTGTGTGAACTCACTGACCTCCGACACACGCCTCTGTTAAAGCGAGCCTCTTCAGTTTTACTCACGTGGCTCTAAATCTAAAATGTATTTGTATTATGTTTAATGTATAATGTTTGTTGTTCCAGCGGTTTAGTGTTAATGTCAAAATAAAATAATAATACACACATTTTTTATTTCAGAATTTCATGTCGTCATCGTCTCGTCCAGCTTCAAATCCTGCTTCAAAATGTTTTATCTCTGTCGGTTTGTGAGGTTAGACTTGAATTAATTATTATAATAGCCATAAAGCATATTTTAATTAAACGCAACATTATCTGCTTTTTGCCCGGAAATATAGAACGGTCATACATTCTGTTCTTTATAACTTCAGCAAACGTCAACATTTTCTACTTTTTGGCACCTCTTTGATTTTATAATGGGTTGCTATGGTTGCTAGGGACAGTGAGTTAAAATGGCTCACTCTAGTTTTGCCTTCTTCCAAACCTTTCCATTGCAGCACTTTCCACTTCCACTAATTTAATTCACGTCACAGATTATATATTAAATTGTTGATATTTTTGTCTGCTTTAAGAAAATGTAACCCTCAAAGCTCCATGATTTACAGAATTTTAATTATCAGCTGTAAAGTGTGAGATTACCATTAACTCACAAAAGCTGCCCAGTCTTTTTGCCTCAAATTTTAAAATCTTACACATTTTCAAATCAAAATTTCTTTTTCAGTTTTCATCCAAACGACATAAATCCTACATCCGAGCGTTCAGCGGAGTCTCCCGACGCTCACAGTGAAATTGTTTTACAGATATGATGTTTTGTTTTTAAAAGACATGCATTTGTTTGAGGGCTTTTAAGAGACTGATCTTCGCACCACTTCTAGATTTATAATTTAACATAATGCTTATCCTTCTTTTATTTCTTGTGTCCAGTTAAGTAAACATGTATGGAACAGGAAGAAGCTTAAAATAAGAAATTGGTTTGTATTTTTGGAGCATAAATGAGACACTAAACTGAGTGGGATGTGATATTTGTGAGAGGAATTCATCAATTTCATGAAAGTAGAGCTAATATTTGTCACTTTTCTGTTAAAATAACCTTTTATTGTTATTATTTATACTCTTATATTGATCAAACAATGCTAAAGCCCATGTTTATAGCAGGAAGAGTTATCAGACTTTAATGAACTGTAATGTATTTACTATAATGACTGTCAATACTAGAATAATGTGGGTCACAACAATCAAACGTGACTCATTTTCAGCGCTTCATCAAAAACAGCCATAAACCGTGAGTGACTGCAGCTTTTTCATCATAAACTCATAAACGTGTCCTGGTTCAATCATTTACTTCATCACCACTCGTTATGTTTTCACTGAACACTGACGGAGCTCAGTTACAACTATTGACTATTTTTTGTATTTTCTTTTCAAGTGTAATGTTTGCTGTTCACTTCCAGTTGTTTTTTTTTCTTTGTGACCCTGACGGATAGATGGAGAAAAACTTGGATTATTATTATTGTTAATATTGAATCTAAATCAGAGTAAATCCTGTTTATTCCCATCTTTCTCAACATTAAAGTCATAGCTGCAGCAGTTTCCTCTCATTTACACTCAATCCATGACTTAACGAGCTCTGTAATAAATTTAGACAAAGTGGAACACTACTGCTTTTCGTTTTCTGTAAAGGTTAATTAGTGATGACAGTTCTCAGAGACGGGTTTTTGAGTGACTCGATTCATTTATCATTTATTTGTGTTTAGGGTTTGGTTAAAAAAGTGTGAGATGTAAAAGTCCCGAGACAATAGAGTTTGACCCAAGAACTGAACCAGGTCTAACCTCAGAAACAGAGAAAATGAATGATTGATGGAAAACAGCGGAAGTATCATTGTCCTAGTTTAGTCCTGGTTTCCAAACACCGGATCATCAAAAGAGTTTCTAAGTCTAAAAAAACAGTAATTAGTTTTAGCATTTAAAGCTCCAGTCCCTGATGTTCTTTTCTTGTCCCTGTCTCAGACTCTCCTCCAAAATCAGCCTAGAGACCTCTCCTGCTTCTCTTTTATTAAAAAATAAAACCACAAAATACTAATCCATTTGACCAAACTGAAGTTTAGAGTTTAGCGTTAGCTTAGCTGTGACTTCAGCGTCAGGACGACAATTATCTCCTCCTCGTTAAACATTACGTGATTGAATTGACAGTATTTATCTGTGTTTTACGTTGTCTCCCTTTTCTCTGTTGATGCTTTTCTTTTTTCAGCTGTTTCTCTGTTAAAAGACATATTCAGCTGAAAATACACTTTATCTGCAGCTATTAAACTTCCTGGAACGTCATGTGACAAGTGTCGACCAATGGGAGCGCTCCTTTTTGGAGCATGTGATTGTCCAAGGTTTTCTGTTCCTGAATAGAGGTTCTCATCTGTTACAATCCCTTAGAATAAACACTAGATGGATCAGAAAGACTGTTTTTACACTAAATATTGATTTTACAATAATCTATTTGGGTTTAAACTATTTTCACAACTAGAAGAAAAACATCAGGTGCAGTCTGTGCTTTTTTTGAGAGAGATCAGAACATCAGATCAAAACATGACAGTAAATAGAAATTATACAAAGCTAGAAAAAATAAAATGGACAATATTGAATTAGAAGTAAGGATTGGGCTAGGAATAATTAACACTGATGAAATGGCTCCAAACAAAACCAGGAAGTTGGGTCATGATTCTTTTGGCCTTTTGAAATATGGGTCCCATGAAAAACAAGTTTGGGAATATTAAATATTCAATCATTTAAATAGAAATTAGAACGATTTATACCCTTTTATTTTAATTTACAAATACTTTTTATCTCCATTTATTTACTTTTTATCTCCATTTATTTAGTCTACTGCACTAAAAATTCATACTTATCTGTGTACTCACTAAAAAATAAACTTTAGGTCAAAGTTTACTCTTGGATCCAGGTTTTGTCCTGGTTTAGACCTGGTTTAGTCCTGGTTTAGACCTGGTTTAGTCCTGGTTTAGTCCTGGTTTAGACCTGGTTTAGACCTGGTTTAGACCTGGTTTAGTCCTGGTTTAGTCCTGGTTTTGTCCTGGTTTAGACCTGGTTTAGACCTGGTTTAGACCTGGTTTAGTCCTGGTTTAGACCTGGTTTTGTCCTGGTTTTGTCTTGGTTTAGTCCTGGTTTAGACCTGGTCTAGTCCTGGTTTTGTCCTCTGTGACCTCTTCACTGAGTGTAGAGTTTCTCATAAACATCCGTCTCTTCATGTTTCTCAGGTTAAACGTCACACCTTTAACTCCAGTGTCAGTCTGTAACAGATCGAGGTCAAAGCTCCAGATTCTTTTCTCTAAACTTTGAACTGAACCAGGGGCTAAACCGTGTTAGGACGGAGTTTATGGTTTTAGGAAAAAAATAGAGCCTGAGGGTTTGTGGTAATTCGTCTTTTAGCTCAGGTTTTCCATAAAAACAGGATAATTACATTTATTTGATAAAAAGGCAGTTTTCTTTTGAAGTACTGCCATCTGGTGGTTGGTGTAGACATTGCTTTATTATCAGAATAAAACAGAGTGGGTTTAAACAGCATTTGATTTATTTTAAACACTTAACATCTACTGAAATCATCAGTGTTTGACTTTACATTTCATTTTGTTCATTTTTAAAACTGATTCATGATAAATCCTGCATTTTTATCTGGTCCTGGTTTTAGTCCTGGTCTAGTCCTGGTTTAGTCCTGGTTTAGTCCTGGTTTAGTCCTGGTGTAGTCCTTGGAAATGGTTTATTTAGTAAAGGCTTTGTACTGATTTAGTCCAAGTTCAGGCCTTATTCAGGTCTTGGTTTAGTCCTAGTTTTACTTCTGGGTAAGTCTTAATGTTATGATCTAATACTTCTACTTCTGGTTTAGTCCAGATTTCATCCTGGTTTAGTCCTTGTTTGGTCCACATTTAGTCCAGATTCAGCCCCTGTCTAGTCCTGGTTTGGTCCAGGTTTAAATCTTTGTTTAGTGCTGGATTAGTTCAAATTTAGGCCTGATTTAGACCTAGTTTGGCCCAGGTTTTAGTCCTGTTTTCGTCCTGGTTTTAGTCCTGGTTTTAGTCCTGTTTTAGTCCTGTTTTCGTCCTTGTTTTAGTCCGGTTTTTTAGTCCTGTTTTAGTCCTGGTTTTAGTCCTGCTTTAGTCCTGTTTTAGTCCTGTTTTCGTCCTGGTTTTAGTCCTGGTTTTAGTCCTGTTTTAGTCCTGTTTTCGTCCTTGTTTTAGTCCTGTTTTCGTCCTTGTTTTAGTCCTGTTTTCGTCCTTGTTTTAGTCCAGTTTCAGGACGCTCCTCCCTTCAGCAGCAGAAACAGCAGAGACACGGTGACGGCGCTGGCGGTGTAAACAAACACAGCGTTGTACAATGTATTCGCTCTGATCCGGTCCGAGAGAGTCCTCTGTGTCTCCTCCAGACTCTTCACTAAAACCATTTCACTCAGTCCCACCGTCTCTCCTCCTTTTACCTGTTCTCTTTTCGTCCTCTCTGTTTTCACAAACCCTTTCTGCGTCTCTACGACCGTCTTTACAGCAGACACGTCGTTGTGCAGCGAGTCCAGGCCTCGTTTTAACTCACTTAACCTCCTCTCGGCGTTTTTCTGTCCCTCACTGAGATCTTTTAAGACTAAATTTGACTCCGAGGCAGTATTTGGAGCTTGGTTTTGAGGCGAGGGTCCGGTCTGAGTCGAAGCAGTGAAGCTGAAGTCGTGCAGAGCCAGGCTCATTCGGTCGATGAGGGCTCCTAACTCGTCCTGTTGAGCTCGGTGGTTCCCGGCCTGGATCCGAAGAGCCTCTTGTAAACTCTCGGGGCCTTTCTGAGCCTCCAGCAGCAAAGTCTTCAGCTCCTTCAGAGAAATGTTCACATAAAGAGAGTTAGTGACCTGAATATGGTTTCATTTGGTGTTCAGTAGCTCCGTGTGGATTTAGGTTGATACCAGGTACAAAAATAAGCACAAGAAATGGACTTTTCTGAACCGAACATTGTCCTACATCTGTCTCTGTCTCTGAACTGTAGGCTCTGGTTTTCAAACAGATTTAAGATTCTGCAGGAGACAGAGGCCATTAGCAGCAGATAAACTCTATAAAACACTGCTCTGTCTGAGTGAGGCATTATTATTTTACACAAGTCTGATACAAAAAAAGTCTGCTGCATAAATTCATCAAGGAAAAAAGAGTCAAATAAATGTAATTCTTTAAGTCTCTGTATCAGACAATATCATGCTGTTGATGCAAAAAGTGGGAAATCGTATTATTTCTATGGGAAAAAAACGTTACAAGGCTTTCTAGGTTTTATATTGTATCTAAATCTAATAATATACAATACTAAAATTATGACTGAGGCTGTTTTAATTTAACGTTTTAATGTTTTAAATTGTCCACTTTTACCTAAGTTATCGTAAACAGTTCATTTAGAACTAATAATAATTTATAAAGTACAGGTAAAGGAATATGTTTAACTTTGCAGTGGAGTAGTAAAAACTGCCAGGACCAAAGGATATAGACCTGACCTGCAGTCGGACGCGGTTGACGTAAGTGGAGCCCATGACTCCGATGAGGGCTCCTAAAACCGAACCGAAGATGGACCAGTTCTTGGTTCGTTCGGCTCTGGTTCTCTCTTTCTCGTGACTCTCTCTGACGGCGGCAGAAAACAGAGAACTTCTCCCGCTCCGAGCCCTCCGCCAGTTCATAGGCCGTTCTCAGACGACGGTCCTCCTGGAACCAGAGTTAGACCGAGAGTTTAGTCCTGTTAGTCCAGGTTTCGTCCAGTTTTAGTCCCGGTTTCAGTCCCGACCTGCAGCAGCTTGTGTTCGATCGTGGCCAGCTCCAGATAGTGCGGTTCTTCTCTGGAGACTCGGTCCAGTCTCTCTCGGACTTCCTTCAGTCTCAGCTGCAGCGCCTCCACGTTCACATGAGCCTCTCGCACCGCGGAACCGGGACACCATGAAGTCCGCCTCAGCCTGAAAGACAACACCCAGGGTCAAACTTTCATTCAACACTCAGGGATTACGCTCTCATCCTATATCAAAACTCAAACTACAGCAGCTTTAGAGGGTCAAAACTGGAACTACAGCAGCTTTAGAGGGTCAAAACTACAACTACAGCTGCTTTAGAGGGTCAAAACTACAACTACAGGAGCTTTAGAGGGTCAAAACTACAACTACAGCTGCTTTAGAGGGTCAAAACTACAACTACAGGAGCTTTAGAGGGTCAAAACTACAACTACAGTAGCTTTAGAGGGTCAAAACTACAACTACAGTAGCTTTAGAGGGTCAAAACTACAACTACAGGAGCTTTAGAGGGTCAAAACTACAACTACAGGAGCTTTAGAGGGTCATAACTCAAACTACAGCAGCTTTAGAGGATCAAAACTCAAACTACAGCAGCTTATGAGGGTCATAACTCAAACTACAGCAGCTTTAGAGGGCCAAAACTCAAACTACAGCAGCTTATGAGGGTCAAAACTCAGACTACAGAAGCTTTAGAGGGTCAGAACTCAAACTACAGCAGCTTCAGAAAGTCAAAACAGCTGAGGGTCTGTCTCTGACCTGTGTGACTTTGGTCTGCGCCTCTCGGACCTCGTTGATTCCCACAAACTCCTCGTATCTGTTCCACCAGTAGTTGACTGTGGCACTGGCCGTTTGAGCCGAACTCTGACCCCACTGTCGTCCCAGCGCCGACGCATTCTGCAAAGAGGAACACATTTTCAACAAACTCATTCAGACACCTTTGATAAAGTGTTTGTGATGTAACCTGATAAAGCCAACAAACAAGTCAAGGTCCACTTTAAAACTGTCCAAATCCAGTTGTAGGCTGCTTAAAAGCATTTGTAACTGATAAAGCTCTAAATCCAATGTGTTTTTTACCTGTAAAGCCGTCAGTGTTCTCTCTTTGACCACTTCAGCTCCACTTCTGCTGTTTCCCTCAGGACTTTTAGGATTTGGGTTTGGGACATCGCTGGGAACCGGACCACAGGGACTAAAACCGGTCTGGAGCTGTTCAAAGTGAAGCCTCGAGGCCAAACGCACAACCGGACTCCTCTGTATCTGAGAGAGAACAGTTTTTACACATTTAGGTACAAAATTATATTCAAATTTATACTTCCTCCTTCTGTTAAAATGTTTCAAGTGTATGTGACATATTTCAGATTTAAGTATTGTTACAGAAAAAACCCATACATATTCTTGAAAATATGTTCACAGTTCATACCTCATTGGAATGGATGTCTGAAGGAAGCAGTCAACCTGAAGGATTCACTTAAAAATAGGCACCTGAAAAAAACCAAATAAACCCATCACAAATTTAAGCATAGAGTAAGAAGCTTGAATGATTTAGGGGCTGAAAACATGCTGGAAAGGCTTAAATAAACACGAACCTTTCGGGAAGAGTCCGGGCAGGTGAACAGTTCCTGTTATGATTCATTCACTGTTAGCTATTGGCTCAAATGCTAACTGTCAAACTGTCCTTAAAGCCTGGTATGACTTTTATTCATGTTTCATTGTATCAGGTATCACTTTAAGATATAATTACCGCCATTCGTTGGGTTGTCATGTCACTTTTCGATGTTTTTTGAGGCTAAATTATTAGCGTCCTCACGTCCCACGATGAACTCCGGGTGCTTTTCCGGTCAGGCGCGTCATAGTTCTACTACTTCCGGTATCACTGGGGTCCTGACAGCGCGCATTAAGGAGCACTGCAACGGCTTGTGTTTTCTTGACTATACGCAAATTTTCCCCTTTATAAACTAAACTAACGGGAATAATCATGTCCGGAAGGGAAGGTGAGGCGTTATTTTATTTAAAGACACGCGAAGAAACTGTAGAAATATTTAAATTATATGAAAAATGAGAAGAAATAACGAAGCGTGGCGTCTATTAGCGTAAAAAAGCTAAAGCGAGCGGGAGCCTTTCAACGTTCTCCTTTCACACAGTTCCATTAATATCCCAAATAAAAGCAATGTTTTTCGTACATACTAAAATATATAAATGGAATTGACATTTTCACTTGTTTAAAAACAGGAGACAGTGTGACCATGAGCAAATTTAAACAGTGCAGCTAAGCTAAACCAGTTTATGTTAGGTTAGAATTAAGGCTGCTTTTACAGACAACATTATTACTTGGAAAATCATATCATTTCTATGGAGAAAGCAGCTGTTACAAGGCTTTCCATGCTTTATATTGTGTCTAAATCTAATAATATACAATTTGAGTTACATTATGACAGAGGCTGTTTTAATTCAACGCAGAAAATTGTCCGCTTTTACCCGAATTATTGTGAACTAGCTTAGTTAACAGTTAATAAAACTAACTGCTGTTTAAAAGTAAATAAATTAGATAAAGGCGTTATTGCGAGTTACAGGGGCTTTAATATCACTCACCATTTAAAGAATAAAGATTTTAGTGAAACAAAGAGAGAGAAAAAATTGCTGCTGTTTTCATGGAAACGCCATTTAACCTGACTTTACTGTTAAATATATTGGAACAATAACACATTAAATGCGTAAGCAGCAAATCAGTTGATTAAAAAAAATGTAAATGTAAATTCAGATTCAAAATATGAATTTATTTACGCATTATAAAAGGATAATGTTATAATGTTTGGTTGGCTTTTTTGTTGGGGATGTCTTCTTATGATTTTTGTTTTTATTGTCATTTTAAAATGCCCCACACAAGTATATTCTCTGTCCCACAGTTGTCTGGTTACGAGCTGGTGTCGTTTATGATGCTTTAAATAAAAAAGAAAGAAAATTGTGATTTTAATGGCTATGTGTTGTCTTTAGGAGGCAAAAAGAAACCCCTGAAGGCCCCAAAGAAGCAGTCGAAAGAAATGGATGAGGTCAGTGTCATTTTTTTTTTTTTTACCAGTTTCATACAGAACTCAGCGCCTCAGATGTGTGACAGTGTTTTGTGTTTGACGTTGGCTCTAACTGTGTCTCTTCAGGACGAAGTGGCGTACAAACAGAAGCAGAAGGAGGAGCAGAAGGCTCTGGACGCACTGAAGGCCAAAGCTTCAGGGAAAGGACCTTTAGGTAAAGAATTGAAAACTGACTCATGGAGAGGTTTGTGGTTCAAATAAAAATGCTTTATTACCATTTTTCTCAACATTAATTTCAGGGTCCAAAGCCTATGAATACAAGTCTGTGTAACTTTTGTTTTGACCAGAACAAGGCCGAACAGAGAAAAGAGCAAACACAGTGCCGTCTTTTAAAGCTGTTGCTGGATTTATCAGAAAGTCAACAGTAGCAGATAGTTTAGAAATGTGTCTCAATATTTACTCAGTGTTGTTATGGCGGCAACAGGTTCGTTCGTTTAAATTTTGGTTTTATCTGTTCATGTCTCTGTTCTGCTCCTGTTTAATTCAGTGGTTTTAATTTACAAAGTAAGAGCCTTAAGACCCACTTTGTCTGAAAACACAAACAGCTGCTGAGGATAAACACCAGCTTTGTTTATGCAACATTTCTCTGTCTCTCTTCTTGGAATATGACGCTCATCACAAGAATAAGACAAGCACCAGCCTCATTTATTAATGTTTTCGAACCAAGCATGAAATTTTACTCTGAAGTCAGATTCTTGAACAGTGTGTATCTCTCGTCATTACAGCATTTAAGTCCTTCCAGCTGCAGACCTGAGACCAAACAGCTGTATCAGATATTTTGGGCTGTGACTTTGCTTATATTAAAGTGGCGGAGCTAACTGTACACTACAGAGCAGAGAGAACTACAGAGACCATGATCCTTTGCGCTCAGACTCAGTAGAGCCAACATGGCGGATGGCGGTGTTGTGACTGAGGACCTCCACAAACAAACTTCATGAAAGAGGCTCGTTGAGAAGAGCACAAACGTTTTAAACACAGCTTGTTCTTTTTAGTATTACCCCGTCTTGGGCAGTACTTTTATATTGTTTCCACAAAGCTCTTGTTTTTATTTCTTTTCCTTCTCTTTCTGCAGGCACAGGCGGTATTAAAAGTCAGGGAAGAAGTGAACCCCGCGCAGACGTCCGTCGGCTCCCTGGTGTTTCTCACTCATTCATTCTCCATCAGCTCATGAAATCTGTCTGAAACATTTACAAAGTGAGACGTGTGACCAAACGCTGCTTCTGCCGGAAATGAGAAACATTTTAGTTTTAATGTAAAGAGCAAGGAATAATAAAGTTTTTTTTGTAATTACTGTGTATTAATCTTGTCCTGTCTATTTATTGATTAAGAGAAAACACTCAAGTTTAGAGCTTTGAGACCCTTTAGTGCTGCTGATCTAACATTTACCCTGACTTTTACCACTAGAGGGCAGTCTCCAGAAGTGACTACTTTCAGGTAAAACAACCCTGTGTAGATTTAGCTTCTCTCTTTCGTGACAACAGTAGATTTTCTGTTTCAGACCCTCTGTCTCCTGTTTTACTGGTCTTACTGGTCTTGTTCCAACAGGTTGAGTCTTTGTGAAGCAGCTCCGAGGGGCCTCAGAGTAAAACCCACCACAGACGTGTTATTAACATGTTTGACTGAACTGTCAGGTAAACATCACCAGACTCCGCCCACTCATGGCCTTTTTCCACCTCTTTTTAAATCCGTGTCATATTCAGGAGAAACGTGAGACTACGAGCTTGTATTGTGTTTTCTGTTGTGTTTTTACCATTTTAACTCTTAAGCCTTCATTTTGTTTCCACCTGAGTCCCATGAACATAAAAATGCTCTTTTAAAGATATTATTTGTCAACAATCAATTTTTTTCCAATTTTAAAAATGGATTCCATTATTAACGTCAGTCCTCACCGTATGTAACTTTTTTTTTTATTTTTAACCCCTTAAAAAACACAAAAGAGTTTTTGAAAGTTTAATTTTTGTGCGAAGTTGCGTGTGAATAAATTGCTTCTGGGTTTTTTAATGGTTGCCATAAAAACATTGAGGGATTTAAACAGAAATGACAATGCAATGGAGTATTGAAAAAGATGCATTTTGATAAAGACTCATCTATGAGCACTTTAATCTTCTGTGTCTTAAAATGTAACTTCAAATTGGATTAAAGAGAAAAGAAGAAGTACCACCTCTTACATCCGACATAAAAATACATAAAAAATGTTCCAATATCAATAAAACACAGCTGCGCCCCGACGTGTTTTATTATCTTCATAAACTGTACATTTAAGCATTGAATATTACAGACTTCAGACTTGTATAACAGCTGTATTTATCTCAAGTTTACTGCAAATAAAACATCAGTCTTTTTTTCTTACTGTCGTTTCAAAACCACGGCTGAAGAATGAAATGTTTGCACAGATTTAACTTTGCTCATATCTGAAGCCTGGTAATTATTAAAATAAAAGGTTCAAATTCATATTTAAGGGAAAAACATGTAAATAAAACCAGTGAACGTGGAAGAAAGTATTTTATTGGAAAAAGTGTTGCTTAGAAAAGTTGATTTAAATGAAAATGTCCACATCAAAAACATTTATATGCACGTTAAGACTAACTTTTATTCAGTCAAACACGTTTTTTCTCATTTTAATAAAAGCCAGTGTGTTTCGTGTTGCGCTTGAAAACGTTACTTGAGTTTTTCCATCTGCATTTTGAGCAGCTGGATCTCCAGGTTGAGTTTCTCTCGCTCCAGACGCAGGTTTTCCTTCTGCAGCTCCAGGATTTCACCGTCGACCAGAGCCGGAGCAGAAGAAGAAGAAGGGAGCGCCTGCAGCAGCTGCGCTTCGTCCAATTCCACTGGAAACAAAAACAAACACAACACCGCTGAGAAAAACATGGATATCATCAGGTCAACATCAAAAAACTGCTCAGATTAATTATTACAGTTTGTGTTGATCACCATTTATTTATATAATTAAATGAGATTAACTGATTTGGCCACACATGAACTGTTCACACTCCTCCCTCAGACAGAAGGCTCTACATGAACTGTTCACACCCTCCCACAGACAGAAGGCTCTACATGAACTGTTCACTCTCCTCCCTCAGACAGAAGGCTCTACACATGAACTGTTCACTCTCCTCCCTCAGACAGAAGGCTCTACATGAACTGTTCACTCTCCTCCCTTAGACAGAAGGCTCTACACATGAACTGTTCACTCTCCTCCCTCAGACAGAAGGCTCTACATGAACTGTTCACGCTCCTCCATCAGACAGAAGGCTCTACATGAACTGTTGACACTCCTCCCTCAGACAGAAGGCTCTACATGAACTGTTCACACCTCTCCCTCAGACAGAAGGCTCTACATGAACTGTTCACACTCCTCCATCAGACAGAAGGCTCTACAATAAACTGTTCACTCTCCTCCCTGAGACAGAAGGCTCTACATGAACTGTTCACACTCCTCCGTCAGACAGAAGGCTGTACATGAACTGTTCACGCACCTCCCTCAGACAGAAGGCTCTACATGAACTGTTCACACCTCTCCCTCAGACAGAAGGCTCTACACATGAACTGTTCACACCCCTCCCTCAGACAGAAGGCGCTACATGAACTGTTCACTCTCAGACAGAAGGCTCTACATGAACTGTTCACACTCTTCCATCAGACAGAAGACTCTACATGAACTGTTCACATCTCTCCCTCAGACAGAAGGCTCTACACATGAACTGTTCACACTCCTCTCACCTTCCTCATCATCCGGGATCTTGGATTTCAGAGTCACCTCGACGGGATAATGGTCGCTCACGTCCAGCGCCTGAAAAACAATCGTAAGTGTTTCTGAGAATAAAGAGGTTAGAGCAGGTGATGAGGACAGGTAACGACAGGTAACGACAGGTAACGACAGGTAACGCACCTGTTCGTCCGTGAGACCGTAGGCTTTCTGAAAGTTGAAGGGTTTGGCTGATTTGGGAACGACGGCCTGTAACATGTCGTCTCCATAAACGACGATCCTAAAAACAGTCAAACTGATCTGAGACAGGCCTGTTACAGAGTGATGTCGATACGTAACACACTGGGGTTTAATAATAAAGTCTGTATTCAGTCCTGGTTCAGTGTGTCTCACCTGTTTATACCTGTCGTAGGTGTGTTTATACCTGTCGTAGGTGCGTTTATACCTGTCGTAGGTGTGTCTATACCTGTCGTAAGTGTGTCTCACCTGTCGTAAGTGTGTCTCACCTGTCGTAAGTGTGTCTCACCTGTCGTAGGTGTGTTTATAACTGTCGTAGGTGTGTTTATAACTGTCGTAGGTGTGTTTATACCTGTCGTAGGTGTGTCTCACCTGTCGTAGGTGTGTCTATACCTGTCGTAGGTGTGTCTATACCTGTCGTAGGTGTGTTTATACCTGTCGTAGGTGCGTCTATACCTGTCGTAGGTGTGTTTATACCTGTCGTAGGTGCGTTTATACCTGTCGTAGGTGTGTCTATACCTGTCGTAGGTGCGTTTATAGCTGTCGTAGGTGTGTCTCACCTGTCGTAAGTGTGTCTCACCTGTTGTAAGTGTGTCTCACCTGTCGTAGGTGTGTTTATAACTGTCGTAGGTGTGTCTATACCTGTCGTAGGTGTGTTTATACCTGTCGTAGGTGCGTCTATACCTGTCGTAGGTGCGTTTATACCTGTCGTAGGTGTGTCTATACCTGTCGTAGGTGCGTTTATACCTGTCGTAGGTGTGTCTCACCTGTCGTAAGTGTGTCTCACCTGTTGTAAGTGTGTCTCACCTGTCGTAGGTGTGTTTATAACTGTCGTAGGTGTGTCTCACCTGTCGTAGGTGTGTTTATACCTGTCGTAGGTGTGTTTATACCTGTCGTAGGTGTGTCTATACCTGTCGTAGGTGTGTCTATACCTGTCGTAGGTGTGTCTCACCTGTCGTAAGTGCGTTTATACCTGTCGTAGGTGTGTTTATACCTGTCGTAGGTGTGTCTCACCTGTCGTAAGTGTGTCTCACCTGTCGTAAGTGTGTCTCACCTGTCGTAAGTGTGTCTCACCTGTTTATACCTGTCGTAGGTGTGTTTATACCTGTCGTAGGTGTGTCTATACCTGTCGTAGGTGTGTCTATACCTGTTGTAGGTGTGTCTCACCTGTCGTAAGTGCGTTTATACCTGTCGTAGGTGTGTTTATACCTGTCGTAGGTGTGTCTCACCTGTCGTAAGTGTGTCTCACCTGTTTATACCTGTCGTAGGTGTGTTTATACCTGTCGTAGGTGTGTCTATACCTGTCGTAGGTGTGTCTCACCTGTCGTAAGTGCGTTTATACCTGTCGTAGGTGTGTTTCACCTGTCGTAGGTGTGTCTATACCTGTCGTAGGTGTGTCTCACCTGTCGTAAGTGCGTTTATACCTGTCGTAGGTGCGTTTATACCTGTCGTAGGTGTGTCTCACCTGTCTTAAGTGTGTCTCACCTGTCGTAAGTGTGTCTCACCTGTCGTAGGTGTGTCTCACCTGTCGTAGGTGTGTTTATACCTGTCGTAAGTGTGTCTCACCTGTCGTAGGTGTGTCTCACCTGTCGTAAGTGTGTCTCACCTGTCGTAGGTGTGTCTCACCTGTCTTAAGTGTGTCTCACCTGTCGTAAGTGTGTCTCACCTGTCGTAGGTGCGTTTATACCTGTCGTAGGTGCGTTTATACCTGTCGTAGGTGCGTTTATACCTGTCGTAGGTGCGTTTATACCTGTCGTAGGTGCGTTTATAACTGTCGTAGGTGTGTTTATACCTGTCGTAGGTGCGTTTATACCTGTCGTAGGTGCGTTTATACCTGTCGTAGGTGCGTTTATACCTGTCGTAGGTGTGTCTATACCTGTCGTAGGTGTGTCTATACCTGTCGTAGGTGTGTCTATACCTGTCGTAGGTGTGTTTATACCTGTCGTAGGTGTGTTTATACCTGTCGTAGGTGCGTTTATACCTGTCGTAGGTGCGTTTATACCTGTGGTAGGTGCGTTTATACCTGTGGTAGGTGCGTTTATACCTGTGGTAGGTGCGTTTATACCTGTCGTAGGTGCGTTTATACCTGTCGTAGGTGTGTTTATACCTGTGGTAGGTGTGTCTCACCTGTCGTAGGTGCGTTTATACCTGTCGTAGGTGTGTTTATACCTGTGGTAGGTGCGTTTATACCTGTCGTAGGTGCGTTTATACCTGTCGTAGGTGTGTTTATACCTGTCGTAGGTGTGTCTCACCTGTCGTAAGTGTGTTTATACCTGTCGTAGGTGTGTCTCACCTGTCGTAGGTGTGTTTATACCTGTCGTAGGTGTGTCTCACCTGTCGTAGGTGCGTTTATACCTGTCGTAGGTGTGTTTATACCTGTGGTAGGTGCGTTTATACCTGTCGTAGGTGCGTTTATACCTGTCGTAGGTGTGTTTATACCTGTCGTAGGTGTGTCTCACCTGTCGTAAGTGTGTCTCACCTGTCGTAGGTGTGTTTATACCTGTCGTAGGTGTGTCTCACCTGTCGTAGGTGCGTCTCACCTGTCGTAAGTGTGTTTATACCTGTCGTAGGTGCGTCTCACCTGTCGTAGGTGTGTTTATACCTGTCGTAGGTGCGTTTATACCTGTGGTAGGTGTGTCTCACCTGTCGTAGGTGTGGTCGTTCCTGTTGCTGGCCGTGGTGTCCTCCTGGTCTGAGATCAACCAGTGGAAGTTCTTGTCGGTGCGAATACGGATCGTCTTCATGTCTTTTTTGGAAACGTACGAACCGTCGGCGTTAAAGTCTCCGAGAATCATCACGTTCTGGACGAAAAAAGAACAGATAAATTAAACACTGACAGTAAAAAGGGACAAATAAAATGTGACAAGAAGCTTTTTTAAAATCTAAAAGCTATATGTTGTAAAATAAAATAAAAAAGTGGCTGCCTTAAGAAATTATCCTTTCACAAATTACTTTAAACACATGTAATCAGACGGTTACCAGTTGCCAAAATCTTATTTTGGCAAAATTTTGTATTTTTGTTGGACAATGTCATTAGTCCATTTAACACGAATTGTGGTCTGTTTCATTTTTTGTTTCTTAAAAGTTGATTTCAAACAAAAAAGTGTCTTTTTAACTCTGAATGCTCATAACAAAGTGAGAAAATGTGTCCTTTTACATCAGTTTTCCATTTATTTCTGACGTCCAGAAACACATCGTAGAGTTTGTCGAGCTCCGTCTCTGAGTCTTCAGGCGTCGTGTGAACTGGCATCAACACCAAGTCCTGAAGTTCTGGAGATAAACGGTAAATTTAAGTAAAGTTGTGTTGATTTTGTCTGCATTACACTTTATACTCACCTGTTGTGGGGCATTTGAATCTCAGGATGTACGGGTCTCGGGAAAAAACGTCTTCTTTCAACGTTTTAGTGTCGTCAAACTGATACGAGCCGATGAAGTTCAACAAGTCGTCCCTAAAAAACAGCAAAAGAAGACAGTTATTTCAGCAACAGTCTGAAAGTATGTATTTATTAATTTAGACCAGTTCATTCAAATTTTGTAAATGATAGCGCTTTGGGAGTTCCATTTTCAGAAAGAGGACAAAAATCTCTGTGTTTTTAATATATAATTTGTGTATGTGAGTAAAATAAGTTGGAGCTAAAAGGGCTGAAAAGGTTTGACTCTTAACTGTCCCTAGCAACCATAGCAACACATTATAAAGTTAAAAATGCCCTAAAAAAAGTGACAAAACTTAAACTATAATCATTAAACAATCTTTAAAGGTACAAAAAAGTTGTTTAGTAAATATCTCAAATTCTTGGGACTTGTTTAAAGTTTGATTGGTGTAAAATATTGAAATTGGTAAAAGTTATAAAGGGCAGAAGAAGTGGAAGAAAAGTCTTTTTTTTTCTAAATTTTTACAAGGAATGGATGGGATTTTTTTAAGTCATTAAAAGGCATCAGAAATATATTAAGATAGTAGATAGTAGAAGATGTAATAGTAACATTGTCCCAGACGTTACATTTTTTAACATTATTTTTTAATTTTTTAACTTAAAAATTGATTGTAATAATAATAATTTTAATAATAAAGATGCAAAAGATTTAACTGTGGTTAGTGGTTTAGAAATAACACATTTGGTTAGATGTTCTTCTGTAAAGTTTCTAATAGTTGTAGTGACCTGTAGAGGAACATGAACTGCTCCTTGTATCGCGATCGTCCGAGTCTGCGGCTGATCTGGAGACTGTAGTGGTGCTTTCTGTTCGCTCTGGAGTAAAAACACAGGTCCGTTTCAGTTTGAGAAGACGTTCATGTGACGTTTAAAAAGTCGGGTACTGACTTGTTAATGGCCTCCAACAGGGTTTTGATGGAGGCTCCGCTGCTGTCCACCACCTCCAGGATCAGGATGATGTCGTAACGAGACACGATCTGGAAAAAAAACAGATCTCAGTGATTTGTAAACGTCTCGGAATGTTTTATTTTTGTCAGATACAGTTTTTGTTTCTACCTTTGCTAAGATCCTGATGATATTTGGATCTGAAGCTTTGTTTCTCCCAAATTTCTGGACGTTGAACGATGCTATTTTCATGTTGACTGAAAGAAAAAGACAAGAAAATTAATTTATATAACACATGCCACTTGTTTTATTCCATCGAGAGGTATCTTTAATGGCTTCCACTCTGTTCCCTCGACATAGGAGCTCAATTAAACATTTAATAAATAAAATTCTGCCTTAAACTTATCCCACCTGAAGTGATTTAATGATGCCGAGATCACTTGTAAACATATAATTACTTTTAATAGAACCAGGCAAACATATAAAACTGCACAGCTGCCATAGTTGTTAATGTTAGCGTTGGCTATACACAAGACGCAGTCCACACTCCAGCCGTAACATCAACAGAGATTTAAAGCTCCATTTTTGTCAACTACATGCCTCTGATGCATTTTTAAAATCTCCATTTTGTGTGAACAAAAGGTCTAAACGCAGAGAAAAGTATGTGTTAATAAAAATATTGATAAAAGTGTAGCCTGGACCTAAGAGACTGAGCAGCACCTTGAGGCAAACCCAATGCTTAATTACCTGACGTTGGTTTCAAAAACAGAAAGAAAGACTTACTTTAAAGAAAGAGTATGTGAAAAAAATCTGAAATAAAAAAATACTATTATCTACTATTAATAAGTTCAAAAAAATTGTCCAGATTTTTAAACTAGGTCTGAAGGGAGCCTTAGATCTTAAAGTTCCAACGTTATTTTCCAGTTTAATGTTTCCTGTTAAATACCTTCGTTCTGTTGTAAATAAAGCGTAAACCTGTGACGACAGAGACGTGTTTTTTTACGGTCGACAGCTCAAATATTTGCTGCTGAAGAGGATCAGGTTTCAGAGTTATTTTAATCCTTCTGCAGAGACAGGTTTATGTTCCGCCTCGGGGCTGGTTTTATTCTGAGGAAGAGCAGCTCAGGTGTGAACAGGTAAATGTACGGATCATGAAAGTCCTGTTCACTGCAGTAAAAACTGTATTTAAAATATAAAATGTCATTATTTAAGCCTGTTCACTGCTTTTGTGTCTAAATAAATATTTATTTTAGAAAGACATTCATGGATTATTCAAGTCTTGGTCCTGGTTTAGAATTGGTTTAATCTGGAGTTGGTCCCAGTCCTGGTTTGGTTTGGTCCTGGATCTGGTCTTAGTTTGGGCTCATCTTATTCTTGGCTTTAATCCGGATTTAGAGCTGTCTTAGACCAGGTTTAGTCCAGGTCTAGGTCTTGGTTTAGTCCTGGTTTAAAATCGGTTTACACTTGGTTTAATGTCAGATTTAGATTTAATCCTGGTTGCTTTAGTTTTTTTCTCATTTCAGTCTGGATTTACTTTTAGTTTTTATTTAATCCCAGTTTAAACCTGGTGCAGACTTATTTTAGATCTGCTTTAGTCTTGTTTTAGGTCTATCTTAGTCCGGATTTAGTCTTTATAGTCCTGGTAAAGACCTGGTTAAGTCCAAGTTTAGTCCAGGTTTAGTCTGGTTTAAGTCAGTCTTAGTTATGTTTCAGTTTGAGTGAGTTAGAGATGGTTTAGTCCGAGCTAGTCCTGGTTTAGTCCTGGTGTAGTCCTGGTTTAGTCCTGGTGTAGTCCTTTTGGTTGAGCTGTAGTTAAATCCTGGTTTAATTTTGCTTTGTTCCTGAGTTTAATGTCCTGTTTTAGACCTGGTTTAATCCCAGTTTAGCCTTTAGTCCAGTCCTGGTCCAGTCCTGGTCCGGTCTCACCTGTCTGACTCTGTTCTGGTCCGGTCTCAGGTAAATCCCCTCTGTCCTGTTGAATCTGCCGGAGTCTGTTGTGTAACTGAGACGAACCACAGTAAAGCCCTTCAGAGTCTGACCACAGGACGACGCCATTGGTCCAGAGCCGGCCAATCAGATCGCAGGACACACCCGAGCCCCAGACGAGGCTTTGTTTACGGCCTCCAGGAACCAGACCAACCGTAGGATATTATCACCTGGATCTGTTCTTAGACTCTTTTAACTCCACAAAAAACAAACAAAAGCAAACAGAACTAGATTAAAACAATATAATCTGAGTCTGGTATAAATGTAAATATGCACAATATTCAGTAGTAACGCTGAACTCTAAACTTCAGTTTGGTCAAATGGATTAGTATTTTGGAGGAAAAACTGGTCTGGTTTTATTTTTTAATAAAAGAGAAGCAGGAGAGGTCTCTAGACTGCTTTTGGAGGAGAGTCTGAGACAGGGACAAGAAAAGAGTCTTTAAGTAAGAAGTGGACAGAATCTCCACAAACTCGTCTGGACACAGTTAAAGTGAAACTAAAGAGACGATCCTCTTTAGAGTCAGGACTGAAACTGTTTCATTCCACTTTAACGACTTCCTGCTGTTTGTCTTTAACAGAACTGAGCTCAGTCTGAGGAAACGAGGGATAATAAAGACCAGCAGGAAAACTGGTTTAGTCCCGGTTTAGTCCTGGTTTAGTCCTGGTTTAGTCCTGCTTTAGTCCTGGTTTAGTCCTGCTTTAGTCCTGGTTTAGTCCTGGTTTAGTCCTGCTTTAGTCCTGCTTTAGTCCCGGTTTAGTCTTGCTTTAGTCCTGGTTTAGACCTGGTTTAGTCCTGGTTTAGTCCCGGTTTAGTCCTGCTTTTTAGTCCCGGTTTAGTCCTGCTTTAGTCCCGGTTTAGTCTTGCTTTTAGTCCTGCTTTTAGTCCTGGTTTAGTCCTGGTTTAGTCCTCGTTAGTCCTGCTTTAGTCCTGCTTTAGTCCTGCTTTAGTCCTGCTTTAGTCCTGCTTTAGTCCTGCTTTAGTCCTGCTTTAGTCCTGCTTTAGTCCTGCTTTAGTCCTGTTTAGTCTTGTTTTTAGTCCTGGTTTAGTCCTGCTTTAGTCCC
>CM072157.1:24587856-24660999 GCA_036850595.1 Rhyacichthys aspro | reverse complement strand
TAATACAGGTGAGCAGAACCCCTGTTTGTAATACACAAAATTTCTGCTATTGAATACTGTAACATTTTGAGTGGAGTAGATTGTTGAATAAAGTCCTAAAACTGTTAAAAGTAGTCACGAATAGTACGTGGTTGGACCACGGTGCGTTTGGAACGCAGTTAAGGCCAGTTGGACTGTGCCCAAAGCGGTGGACCGCTAGTTAAAGTTACAGTGCGTTGGGAACGCAGTTAAGGCCAGTTGATTGTAGCCAAAGCGGTTGGACCGCGTTAGTTACAGTGCGCTCTGAACGCAGTTAAGGCCAGTTGACTGAGGCCTAAAGCGGTTGGACTGCTAGTTGGCAGCCACGGTGCGCTCGGGAACGCAGTTGGCCAGTTGGATCATTTTTGCGGTTGGACCGCTGAAGCTGGGGGTGCGATTGGATCGCTGTTCGCACGATGGTCGTAAGTGTATTTGAGTGTGTATAATATTTTATGTATTTGAGTGTAATATTTTATGTTTTTTGAGTGTAATATTTCATGTTTTTTGAGTGTAATTTTGTGTAAAGTACGCGGTCGGACCGTGTTACAAAGTTCGAGGAAGCTCGAGCGCGCTCACGGAAGTCATGAGAGTCCGGTAGATTTTATTGAAAACGTCTAAAAATTATTAGAATTAAAGCCAGTTGAGAGAAAAAGACCAAGGTTAAATTCTAATCTGATTAATTTGAACCATACACCAAATTTGATTGATAAATCTGCCTTCTTCTATTTTGGTGTGGCACTTCCTGGTCTACGAGGATCGTAACAGACTTATCTGTTTCGGGTTTTGGGTCTCTTTTTTGTCTGATTGTGTTGAGATTCATCCACCGCGGTGAATCTCCAAGTGTTTTTGAGTTCGTTTTAAGAGGTTTTGGGGTTTTTTTGAGCAAACTGTGTGAAAAATTAAAGACTGTGGAAATGGATGATGAGTTTCAGCGTGAGTGTGAGGAGTATGGGTGTGAACCGCACTGGAACCAGATGTTTGCTGGAGTGGCGCGCCAGATTCTCGCCTGTTTAGCGCCCACCATGTGTGAAAAGCTAAACGGTTGCAGAGTGTGGGTTGTTTCTGAATAAGACTTGGGGGGGGAGGGGGATTCCCAGTCATAGTATCTGGTTGAAATTACAAGTTTGGAAACGCAGTTAGCGAAAACGCTGTTTGGAGAGAAAAACAATGAAAACCTGGGTATGTTGCAGAGAGGGAAAGAGAAGGTGTTTGTGAGAATCAGAGAAAGGATTATACTGTGGTACATCAAGTGGTGATGGCGGCGACGGCCCTGGCGGCCGTAGACGCGGGATCTTGCCCTAAAAGTCCAAAAACCCGTTTGTGGACGAAACTCCGTACAATGGCTTCTCGCCCTACGCTGTGTCCAGCAGCACCGGCATGGAACAGGAAGGACGGCGCGCTCGAGTCAGGGGCGGAGTTGTGTTCTGATTCTCCCCCCGCTTACTCAGCGGAGTCCGACACTGCCCCCATGTATCCGGTGCTGAGCGTAGCAGGCAGAGTCATGCTTGACTGTGAAAAGGGAGACAAAGTTGGTTCATTTCCGGATAATCTTACGGATGCATTGGCGCAGTTCCTCAATAAGACTGTGATTGAGAGAGCAGTTAAAAAACATCAAGAGGAATTACAGAAACAGGTGACGGAGAGTCACGACCAACTTCATGAACGAATGAGGAAGTTAATGAAGGATCAGGCGGCGTAATGGCAGATAAGAACACCAAATTCATCACTTAAGAACCCAACTGGTCGTTGGTGGGACCGACCCCACGACCCAGACTATAGACCCCCACCGGCACAGACAGAAATAGCAGAAAAGTGGTTAAGAGCAACAGACACTGTATTTGATACACCAGCCCAAATTCAGTATGACAAAAGGAGGAAGCGGCTAAATCAAACCCGAATTTGTGAGAGCCGAACCCACACCCTATTTTACACAAGAGAAGCGGTTAAATCAAACCCGAATTTGTGAGATTCAACCCAAAACACATATGTATAGAGAAGACGCAGACCCCTGTGGGGGTCAAACCACTTCCTCACTGCTGTATCCCGACAACTCACAATTGTTCACACTGGACCAATGGTTTCCTCAACACTACAAGACACACAACATTCAAGCTCACAACACTATGGGGGGGAACAGATTGCATATGAACAACGTCCAGAGGGGGGCAGAGAAACGGGTCGTCCTGGGGGCTTCCATCAGATGCCTCTGGTGGGGGCTCCGGGACGCAAACATTACAAACCATTTTCACTGACAGACATGCAACATGTGAAGGACAGTTTGGTCCTCTGGCGGAGGGAGGTGCAAAGTGGATCTTCAAAATGACTGCATTGTTTAATGGACTGGACTTGACTGTAGCTGACGCCTGCAGAGTTATAGCCGCTTGTTGTACACATGCCGATTGTTGGTGTGCTGGCTAGGCCAACATACAACGTTATGCACGCGAACCCCCCTGGCTTGTGCAGCTGAGGCGCTGTTTGGCGCCGTAAGACAACAGTTCCCTACACCATTGACTGCAATGCCCACTGTGTTTCCTTCACTGACGGGACGGACCCACTGACATATTATGCTGACGCAGTACAGTCCTGGATCACACACACTGGCAACAACCCTGCACACATGGACACTGCATTCATGACTAAAGCTTTTAGAAATGCAATTGTGACTGGACTTCCTTCTTCTGTCGCCACAGCTTTAGAAGACGACCCAGACACTTTTGTTTGTGACGAAACACGATTCAAACACCTCCTGCAACACAGACTCACAAGACATAACAAACAAGTTAAAGCACATGACTTAGACGTGACAACAATGCAAAACCAACTGGTTAAACTCCAACTCTCTGAAGCCAGAGAAAAAGTAAATGACAAAAAGAAAGAAGAGGAAAATCAAAACACAGGGTCTCAAAATCAACCCCAAAATCAGGGGATTTATTGGCAGAGTGGATCAAATGGATGAGGTAGAGGAAATTGGGAGGTAACAATAGTTACAGGGTAAATAACAGACAGAGGCACCAGGAGGGACCTCCCAGGTGTGGGGCATGCTTTCTGTGCGGGGACTCAGGCCATTGGGCAAAACAATGCCCCCTAAATCGTCAGAACCAGGAAAACTACGGACCACAAGGTGGACACAGGGGTGGTCCGGCCCAGAGAGGGTTCAACAATGGCCCTCGAGGTGGAGGCAGAGCTCGACCCTTCCAGCAAAAGTCGCTGACAGGAGACTGCTGATGTTGGCGGACTCCGAGCCACTTTCTCATCCGTCTGCATTCCTCTGCCGCCGTCAGCTCTCTCCCAACGCTCCATGCGGCTGACTGGTTTCTCGGGTCAACTCCAACATCTGCCATTCACCATACCCCTACACACTGAACTGGCCGGCTATAAGTTCCTCCACCAGTTCATACACTCCCCGGACACTCCTGTAAATCTCCTCGGACGTGACATTCTTCTGAAAACTGGTGCGACAATCCTGTTTGATAACAATGGAATAACAGTGACATTTCCGAACAAAGTCCGATATGCCTGTAATATCACCCTTTGTGGAGACGAGGGACAGTGGTTGGTGCGGTCTGAGGTTCCCCAGAGACTGCTGACATATACTGGTGTGCCCTGTCCCCTGAGAGTCCTTCCTCACACGGTGTTTTTTTGGTCTATTTAATCTGGAAAAATTTCATCCAAACTTTGGGTGACTATAATCCTCCAATTGATCCATTACATTGTACATTGTTTTACGACAGAAATCAGACTGTTGTTTATGCTGAGATGTTTAGGTCAATTGAGGGTGAAAACTGGGAACTAACCTCTTCTGTCATTTATGTTGGTCCAGAAGGTGTTGCAGCTGACTGTGAGTTGACTCCTGAACAGCTACCGTGGTACTGGATGGGAGACACCTCGGTTCCGCACATCTCTCTGGCCCTGGGACCTGGTCATGAGGCGAGAGAGCTCGGCCCCATGGTCAGACGGCTGAGTGGAGAGACAGACTGGACTAGCACGACTACACCTGACGTTATGTATAGTCCATCACAGAAATCACATCGTATCACTTTCACCCAACAAACACATGACCTGTCAGTTCTAGAACATCATGTAGTGTCTAGAGACCACGGACGTGAACTCACAGACCATGAACGGACTGCAGACATTTTGACAGAAATACCTGACTCACTATGGACTTCCTCTCCTTTTGATGTGGGTAACTGTTCAGCAATATCTCCAATTGTAATTGAACTAACCTCTTCTATTCCCATTTACAAGCCTCAGTATCCTTGGCCTGAGGCAGCAGACCAGGGCATGGAAGACACCATCTCGGGGTTATGGGACGCTGGAGTCTTGGAAGAATCAACTTCTCCATATAATACTCCGTTAAGACCTGTACCTAAAGCGGACGGTGAGACTTACAGAATGGCTCATGACTTGAGAGCCATCAATGACGTGACAAAGACTCCACTTCTGGCTGTACCTGACCCTCATAGATGTCTGACTACTTTAGGCCCTGACTTGAAATGGTTTACTGTGATTGACTTGGCAAATGCATTTTTCTGTCTTCCACTGGCTCCTGAATCAAGACCATTCTTCGCATTTAGGTACAAGGGTTGCAAGTTGCAGTACACACGGCTACCACAAGGCTTTAAAAACAGCCCAGGTATTTTCAATCAGACACTTCTGCACATGTTGTCGTCATTTGATATTGTTCCAGGTTGCAAACTGGTGCAATATGTGGATGACCTCCTCATTGCTGCTCCTGACGCTGACTCCTGTCTCCAGGTAACAAAACACCTCCTCATACGTCTACATGAATTTGGGTTCAAGGTTTCCAGGAAGAAGCTTCAATGCTGCAGAACCACTGTGACATTCCTGGGCAGACGTCTCTCTGCTCATGGTTTGTCTATGTCTCTGGAGCATCGATCTTCTATCCTGCATCACAAAAGACCGGAGACTGTAAGAGAAATGTTGTCATTTCTAGGTCTCTGTGGGTACAGCAGGAACTTCGTTCCTGACTTTTTGATAAAAACATCACTTTTGAGAAACCTCGCTAAAGAACAGGGTTTTAAAAATTTCTCTGCCCAACTGACTTGGACTTCTGACCATGACGCAATGTTCAGGACTCTTGTGCAAGACATGTCCGCAGCCTCTACACTGGCATCGCCTGATTACACTCAGGATTTCCACCTGGACATCTCCTGCAAGGATGGACTCGTGCACGGCTGTCTCTATCAGAAAGAACATGGACACAGACGAATCCTCATGTACGCGAGTGCATCACTGGACAACGTCGAACTGAGACAGCCTCCATGTACTCAACACGCGGCTGGTCTGGCTAGACTGGTCGACAGAACTGCACATCTTGTTATGGGGTACCCCTTAATCATACACACTGACCATAGTGTTTCATCCTTTATTTTGTCCTCAGCTTTCACTATGTCCGCTCTTAGACAGGAAAAACTTCTCAGAGTCCTCACTGCCCCCAACATCACCTACACACACGCCACGACCAATGTGGCAGATCACATGTCAACAGGTCCGCATGAATGTGCTTTTGAAGTGGCAAAAACTTCTCTGATTCGGCCCGATTTACTCACTGTTCCTATCACTGACAGTGTTTGGAAATTCTCTGATGGTTGTTGCTGGAGAGACAGTTCTGGTTTCCTCCATGCAGCGGCCGCATTTGTGACCCGCACTCCTAACCCTGATGGTTTTACTTTCCCAGGTACAGGTGTTCTCCTGAAAGGCTCCCATCTCTCCGCTCAAGCCGCTGAAATCTATGCTCTCTGTATGACACTTGAAGACTCTGTTGGTTGCTCTGTGACTGTTTTCACTGATTCCGCTTATGCTTATGCAGCAGCTACTGTTAATCTTGCAGAATGGAAGCGCAATGACTTGGAAAGTTGCCATCATTTCCTTCTTTACAGCTATCGGCATTGTGCTGCTTGTTCTCTTTCTGCTTGTTTGTTGCTGTATTCCATGTTTTAGAGTTCTCCTGTCTCGCATGATTACTTCCCTCATGCCTAAGGGCAACTATGCTGTTATTCTGACCCCGACACCTGAGGAAGGTGAGCCTCTGGACGGGTCTTACTTGACCACTCTGGCGTAAATCATGTTTTATGTTTTCTTTTGCCTTTTATATTTTATATTTTATATTTTATATCTACGTGTTGGTAATTTTATGTTTGAACTTAGAGGTTTAGTTGTTTGGTTTACTCTTGGTTTAGGTTTTGTTTTCGGGGATTTTGATATATTGTTTTACTTCTACTTACATTTTGGTTGTGTTCTAGTTTCACTAGAACATGAGGGGAATGAAGGGATATATACATTAGAATGAAGGGACATATACATTAATATGAAGGGATATATACATTAGAATGAAGGGACATATACATTAATACTATGTTTTATAACAGCTTATTTTATTACAAGTTTTACATTAATACATTGTGCTAAAAACTGTGTAGGCGTCCACTAGTAGTGGCGTGATATTGTACAACATGCTTTGTTCCTCTGTTCAGGGAGTGTATCAGACCACAATGCTCAAGGCCACACCAACGGCCTTCTGGAAAGATACTATTGGAAGAGAAATGACCACTGGAAAAGTACCACACTGGAAAAATACTGACCACTGGGCCAATCACGAAGAGACACGCTTGTTTAATGCTAAAAAAATAACAGCCCATCTCTAAGGTGGAGCTTAGATAAGGTGTACCATAAAAATCTGTATTCCATGATTTTCTTTTGTTCTTCCTTGTGCCTTTTGTTTGTACTGGTTGAACCCTGCAGCTGTAGAAACATTGTAAAAGGGCAATACAATTCTTGGACGTAAATCTCTTGATTCCTGGTCTTCTTTTCCGATCTCAACTGAACACGCACAGCTGCTCTGGGCACTGAGAGCAGGTGCCTAACAAGAGTCACACTAATCATCTGAAATATAATCAAAACTAATGTTTGCTTAAGGCTTGTGCATTGTTCGGGACATTTTTGTCCCTCCAAGGCATATTTTCACTTTTCATTTGGCCATAATTTTTAATAATAATACACTGTGGGCAAAAACCTCCACTAAATTGTTTTAAAATATGTCAAATAATATATTTTTTTCTTTTTGCTTAACCCTTTTGCCCCCCTCAAATTTTCCATATATTTTTTTTTCATAAATCTCTCTCTCTAAGCCACTTCAGATCTGCTCAAAACTACTAAATATTCAATAATTTTCAGGATTTTAACCCTTGTGCTGATTAGAGCCTTGTGTATGTAAAAGATTAGCAACGAAATTGACACCTTTGTGGAAAATGTCCTATTGACTTCCATTAAAACCACTTTTTTTTTTTTTTATCTCACTGCTATTATACTATAAAACTATGCATTCTCTTATGTCAGCATTACTTATTAAAGAAAAGTAGTGATATTTGACATTTTTACTGTATTCCAGCAGATTCAACTGTTTTCCCATGTTAGGCCCATGCATGACATTCGTGTATTTTTTTTTTTTTACTACATTATACTATGGAGTCATGTGACTACCAGGGGGCCAAGAGTGATTTGTTTGTCTTTTAAATCAATTTTTTAAATCAACATCTGATTCATCAATACAAATATTTATTGTGCAATTACAACAACACTGAAAACTTCAACAACAAAAGAACATACAAAATGTGAATAAAAAAGTTTGAGAGAAACAGATAAATGGATTGAGAGAGTGTGTTTGTGTGTGTTTAGTTGAGTTCAATTCCAGCAGCAGACCAGCAGGCCCTGCAGCATGTGACCTGGTGCTCTCTACAAATGCACCTGTTACACATGCAACTTTGTTACTAACAGTAGTTTTTGTTTTGAAATACATCAAAGGAGGGAGGCCAAACATCAAACACATAGATCAAAAGATGCCCTTTTTCTCCTGAAATGATCAGTGCTGACACACACACTCTCTCCCTCTCACAGTCTAAATACTTATACCAGGCGTTGCTGATCTTCTCGTTGGTTTCTCATCAGTTGCCGTGTTCCTGTGCTGTGCTGTCATTGGTTGGACAGCCATCTTCTTCTGGTACCGTCAGCGCGGCCCTGACTGTCTGTATGCTATCATTAAATATAGAGATAAACAGTCAAAAGCAGTTGGGGAGTAAACTGTTTTGGACTACATGACAGAGGAGGTGAGCAGTCTCAGTTTGAGCAGCTGCCTGAGAAACTTCCCCAAACCACTGTTAGGAAAAACAACAGATGTCATGTGAAGTTCATAATGGGACGTAAAAAGGGCATAATCCTAACAAAAGTCATGGTTTTATAGTGTAATGGCTGTGAGATGTTGTGGTTTTAATAGAAGTCAATGGGACATTTTTGGTGTCAAGAGGGAGTATCTGACACTACATAAAAAATATTAATGCAATCAAATCAATTTTCGTTCTAATCCTTGATATATCCAAGACTCTACCAGCACCAAAGAAAGTGAAATTCCTGAAATTTATTGAATATTTGGTAGTTTTGAGCAGATCTGAAGTGGTTTAAGAGATTTATGAAAAATAGCAGAAAAAATATGAATGTATGCTTTTAGAGCAGTTTTTTGTGCCACGAAGGTGTAATGCACCAGTGTTTAAAGGCTCTTACTTTGTTGTCAACATGAAAAGGCTGCAGGGAAAGAAGGACACTTACTTTTTGTTTTTGTTTACTCTGTGTAGACTTTTTGTGGTTGTGTGTACTCAGTCACATCAAGGTCAATGTGCAAATGTCTCTCTCTCTCTAGCTAACATACACACACACCGACACACAATTATATGCTAATATACTTCATATAACTCCATATAAAAACCAGAACCTAAGCTTCCTAAGCACAGGCCTATGTAAAGTTCTCTGGCCCTCTTCCTGATTCGATCCTGTCATCATTTAACCGCTGGTTAGCCAGGTGGTGTCCGGAAAACAGCGTGGGCTTTATAGACCATTGGAAGGCCTTCTGGAGAAAACCTGGTCTCATTCGTAGAGACGGCATCCATCCTACTTTGGATGGAGCGGCTCTAGGTTAGGATTGGGACCAGGACACAGAGACAGACACAGTCTTACACGGTTCTCTGTTTCATCTTTAGGACTGTCACAACCCATAGAGACTGTGTCTGTCCCCCAGTGCACAGACTCCATTATAACTCAAACAAAGCCCCCAGCAGAAATATACAAATCTAATTTAAATGCAGAGAAATGCAATAAAGAAGTCAAATGTGGATTACTAAACGCCAAGTCTATTTCATCAAAATTGCTACTAGTCAATGATTTAATTAATGATCATAAAATAGATTTAATGTCGTTAACAGAAACATGGCTGAGAGTAATCTCACACTCCAGTTTATTAATGAGCCCCAGATCTAAACAGTCCTATTGCTGATTAGTCAGTTAAAAGTCCTGCCCCACAGCTCCGTCCTGTCGGGTCATTTTTTAAATTATCTTTCAGTTCACGCTTGAGGACTAAACTCTTCCTCTGGACAGACCCCAGTTTAGAAGAATATTATCTGATAAAACTGTTTCTGAGTTTAAAATATGTTACAATATTAGCCAGTATTTCGCCAGTTAATCCAGAGAGCAGCCCCACAGCCCCAGTCCCAACACAACAGATAAGTTTGTTGATACAGCCATGTGTTCAATGCAGGACGCTCTCAATAGTGTGGCGCCACTAAAACAGGGGGTCATTAGAAATAGTAATAGAGTATCACCCTGGTTTATGCAGAAACCCGGCTCCTCAAACAAGCCACACGTAATTCAGAAAGGCAATGGCGTCACTCCAACTCCGAGGATTCATATGCAAGCCCTAACCTTGCGCTGCAGCTGGATTCTCGCGAGATTTGGGAGTTTCCAAAACTCTTGTAAATCCATCTTGTATCATGCCAACCAAACCGCTTGAGTCGCGAACCGTGGACTCACCGGACTCTGTTGACCAATGATGTTGCAGCACTAACAGGTAGAGGCGGGTTTTTAATTTGAAGAAAGCAACTAGTGCTCTCTTCTCCTCTTTGTTATCAACATGGCTACGCCGAAAGACGTTAGTGTTGACGCTGCTATCGAAACATTTTTGTCAGAAGTAGAGAGTATTTCTTCTTTGAAAGAAGCGCAAAGAGTGGCACGTCATATCGTTGCTGTGATTGATTAAAGAAACCTCATGATAAGCGGATACTAGTCGGTGCTTCATCCAATCAACACCAAGTTTTTGAGAGAAGGCGCCTCCCTTTTGCAAACGCTTTCAACGGGAGCCTTCCCAGATGGTACTGCGAAATAGATTATGTTCTGTGGAGCAGTTCTATCTGGCAGAGTCAGGTTATGCAAGCCCTGCGTAAGGCTAGAAAGGGGGTCGGCAACCCGCGGCTCTTAAGCGCCCCTCTAGTGGCTCCCTGGAGCTTTTATAAAAATGTATGAAAATGGAAAAAGATGGGGGGGGGGGTATTTTTTGTTTTAATATGGTTTCTGTAGGAGGACAAACATGACACAAACATTCTTAACGTTTTCCAATTCTGTAAAAATCTGTATAATAAATATTAAATTTCAACATTTCTGTCAACAAAGATTTGCGTCATAGCCTGCGACACTCGTTTGAGCGCGGCGCGGTGCCAGTCAGGTGGCTGTTGTAAACAAACCGGCGGGTGTGTCATGGGCCATGGATCCCAAAGGGAAAAAGAGAAAGACAGCTGATGACATTAACGTTGTGATGGAAGTTAAACTTAAAGCACCAAATACCACATACCGGATGTGACGTAAGGAAAACGAAACTGATTGTAGTTGTCAACAAACCACAGCGTACACCAGTATGGCTAGAGAGAGAAGATACATCGGTGACGGTGAATAACTTCTGTTGTTTTTGTCAAAAATCTGAGGACACAGGGTGTAATATCGAGTTCGGTGCTTATTTCGATCGTAGTAAGCTACCTAAACCTGCTAATCTTTTGGTTGAAAAAATTGTCGCGCAAAACAAAATCCCTCCCCCGTCGCTACGATTGGTCGGTAAGAGCCGGAGCAGAAATCGGGGGGCAAATTGGACAATCCCAGACTGACTTTCTCTGTTTGTAATACAATGAGAAAGTTGTCTGGCTGGACAGGCTACAAATATCGTACAGCAAAGTAGTCACGTGGTGCGTCATTTTCTCCAGGATGCGCTGCAGGGAAAATAAACATTTAATCATGAATGCTCATTATGTATTTGTAGCCTATTTAGTCATTTGATGTCGTGATAGCAGGCTAATATAGCTAATATACACTTACAGCCTGTGTTGCCTTCATATAAGGCTTATATAAGGCTTTTAATTTTTGCGGCTCCAGACAGAATTTTTTTGTTTTTTTGGTCCAATATGGCTCTTTGAACATTTTGGGTTGCCGAACCCTGGGCTAGAACTAGGTATTATTCAACACTCATAGAAGAAAACAAAAATAATCCTAGATTTTTGTTCAGCACTGTAGCCAGGCTTAGCTGAAGTGACTTCCTACAGTTCTTTAAAGTCAAAGTTGTTACCGTATTTTCCGGACTATAAGCCGCTACTTTTTCCCACGCTTTGAACCATGCGGCTTATACAGAGATGCGGCTTTTCTATGAATTTTTCTTCAGCCCTCAGGGGCTTACTGCCGTGTTACAGGCACTGTTCAGAAACAATCAGTTCAGGTATATGAATAAACACTTATGGTACAAAATCTTTCTATGTAAATATATTATTTCTCAACCTGGATATCGGCGGCTTATAGTCCGGTGCGGTTTATATGTGAGAAAATATATATTTCTTTTAAATTTTAGTGGGTGCGGCTTATATTTAGGTGCACTCTATAGTCTGGAAAATACGGTACTAATCTTTGATATGTCCAAGACTGTGATAAAAGCTCAAACATTTCCAGTCCACAATCCCTTTTTATATTGAAAATGAGTCTTTTTGTGTGTGTGTGTGTTTTTTTCCCCTAAATTGATGACATCATGTATGAAATTGGCAATAAAAGAGTTAAAATCTTGGAAATATTTTAAATATTTAGTAGCTTTACTTTGAACTGAGGTTATAAATAACAGGTTTAAGCAAAAAATTTGAAAAGTATATTCATCTGATATATTTTTAAAACAGTTTAGCCTTTCCGCCTTTCGGAGCGACAGGGCACTGCCTTTTGTCTGGTGTCTTTGGCTTCTGGGCATGTTGACAGCTGCCTCCAGTGTGGTGCCTCTGGGGCTACTCTCATTGCGCCCAGTGCAGATGTGGCTGAAGCACCTACACTTGGACCCAACATGGTACGTGCGCAGGTGCAAGAAGATACGTGTGTCACCCCAGTGTCTCGTCTCCCTGTCTCAGTGGAAGGACAAGGGTTGGAACACACAAGGCGTTCCTCTTGTCGGTTATCTATGCGGATGCCTCCTCCACGGGTTGGGGTGCAACGTGGCAGGGCCGCGTAGCTCCAAGGGACGTGGCCTCAACATCTGTACTCAGAACACATCAATGTTTTGGAGTTAATCTCTGTGCATCTGGCCCTGTGCCATTTCCTCATGGAGCTGCGGGGCAGACACGTGCTCGTTTGGTCTGACAACATGACTGTGAACCACATGGGAGGGGTCCATTCGGAGAGACTGACGCAAGAGACTCGGTGGCTCCTGACATGGGCGACACTCCATTTTGCCAGCCTGAGAGCGGCCCATGTTCCTGGGGTGCTGAACCGGGTGGCGGACTGTCTGTCCCGGCAGAGAATGTTGCCAGGGAATGGAGGCTTCCAGACACTCCGGAGAGTCCTTCAAGAAGGACCCAGACTCTTCCTGGTGGCCCCTTACTGGCCAGCGAGGACATGGTTTCCGATGCTACGCAGGCTCTGCCGAGGCCCACCCATGCGCCTCCCCTCCAGGACCGATCTCTTGTCCCAGATGGGGGACGAATGTTACATCCCGGTCGTCTCCAGCTCTGGGTCTGGCCAATACAGGGCCCGGACCAGACTTGAGCTTGACAGTGACGTTGGAACATACTATGAGAAACGCTCCAGCACCGTCCACGAAACTCCAGTACGACAGTCGATGGAGATTATTCGAGAGGTGGTGTTGTGACAGGGGACAAGACCCTGTACGATGTTCTGTCTCATCCATATTGTCGTTTCTTCAAGGACTTCTGAATCAGGGACGGTCTCTACGTCTACCCTGAAGGTGAAGCAATGTCCTGTCGGCATACTGAAGTTGATGGTAGAACTGTTGGCGGTAATAAACATGTTTCCTTGTTTTTGAAGGGCGCCCGGCGGCTACACCCACCTACACGCCCAGTGGTGCCTTCATGGGATCTGACCACGGTGCTGGATGCCCTGAAGTCACCGCCATTCGAGCCCTTGGCAGAGGTATGCATTACCCCTGGCGGTCATCCAGGATTCATAGAACCGCAGTTACATTCGTAGCTCTCATTTTAAACGATAAATCTTGGTCTAATATTACACCAAGATTTCTGACAGTTGAACTGGAAGCTACACTAACACCATCTAAATTGACTATTCGGTTTGATAGTGTGCCTCTTAGATTCCTGGGGCCTTGTATAATCGCCTCTGTTTTTTCTGGGTTTTGGAGAAAATAGTTTAATGTCATCCAGGTACTTATGTCTTTCACACACACTTCTTATTTGTCCATAGGACTATTTTCATTGGGTTTAATTGATAGATACAACTGGGTGTCGACAGCGTAGCAGTGGAAGTTAATTCCATGTTTTGTGATTGCCTAAGGGGAGCATGTATAATGTAAAAAGTATAGGACCTAATACAGAGCCCTGTAGTACTTCATGGCTGACTACTGTGCACACTGATGATTGCTCATTAACTCTAACAAACTGGTATCTGTCTGTTAGATAAGATTGAATTAAGAATAGCACTTTACAATTGATATTTGTATATTCTGATAAATATAAACGCCAGCACACATGGTCACATGGTCGTCTCACCCAATCAAGTGCTTGACCAAAAATGGGCATGAAGGCTCAAGTGTTGGTTGACCTCTAAGTAGTATTATTAATAGCCTTCTTTTACTATTTTAGTGTGCCAGGACTGCTCCTATGTTTGAGTAAGCAGATCTAAACATTTTTCTTCTCTCTTTATTTTGCAGCCCGGAGTCCTGGTGATGTACTTTCCATATACAAGCGTGTCTTGGATGCCTATAAGCGACTTGGAAGTATGCCCAGAGCTTTCCAGGGTGTTGGGATTGACCATAAGGCAATGGCCCTTTCAGCTCCACTGGCTGAGGTCCTGATAGCTGATCCTAAGTTCCTCAAGTCTGTAACTTGATTTTTTTTTTTTTTTTTTTTTACTTTATTTTTATAGTTTTTACACATCACAAATTCAAAGGACATTTGGTATGCTGTAACAGAGTATTACCATTAGAATGTTTTTTCTTACTTCTTGTATTGCTGGCAACAAATCTGGGTTTAGAGTACTTTTATGTAGCTCTTCTAACATTCCTAATTTTGTCTTTTCTTGTCCATAGATTTCTCACTTGGCTCTTTTAAGTCCTGTTGTCTTGGAAATCAGTTTCCCTCTTATAACTGCTTTGGGAGCATCCCACAGAATAACTGGGTTGACATGCTCATGCTTACCGTGGTGGAGGGGTTTGAGCGCCCGAATGATTCTAGGAGCTATGTTGTCAGGGGCTACGTGCCCCTGGTAGAGTCTCACAAGGCAAACAGGTCCTAGGTGACGGATCAGACTAAGAGCGATTCACAAAACCCCTTATGGACAAAGAAACATCGAGGCCCGTGACGTCGCCCGGTATGGTGCACCCGGGGCCCCACCCTGGAGCCAGGCCTGGGGTTGGGGCTCGCATGTGAGCGCCCGGTGGCTGGGCCTTACCCCACGGACAGTGACACCTGGAGGGGCGTGATTGGGAGGAATGGCCCCCCCGATCTGAACCCGAGTGGTGTTCTGTTGTTGGACTTCTGTGCTAATCACAGTTTGTCCATAACAAACACCACGTTCAAGCATAAGGGTGTCCATCAGTGCCTGTGGCACCAGGACACCCTAGGCCGGAGGTCGATGATCGACTTTGTAGTTGTTTCATCTGACCTTTGGCCATATGTCTTTTACACTCGGATGAAGAGAGGGGCGGAGCTGTCAACCGATCACCACCTGGTGGTGAGTTGGATCCGATGGCGGGGGAGGAAGTCGGAAAGACTTGGCAGACCCAAACATATTGTGAGGGTCTACTGGGAACGTCTGGCTGAGTCCCCTGTCAGAGAGGTCTTCAACTCCCACCTCCGGCAGAACTTCGACCGGATCCCGAGGGAGGTTGGAGACATTGAGTCCAAGTGGACCATGTTCTCCACCTCCATTGCCAATGCAGCTGCTCGGAGCTGTGGCCGTAAGGTCTCCGGTGCCTGTAGTGGCGGCAATCCCCGAACCCGGTGGTGGACACTGGAAGTAAGGGATGCCGTCAAGCTGAAGAAGGAGTCCTATCGGGCCTGGTTGGCCTGTGGGACTTCTGAGGCAACTGATGGATACCGGCAGGCCAAGCGGACTGCAGCCCGGGTGGTTGTGCAGGCAAAAACTCTGGTCTGGGAGGAGTTTGGTGAGGCCATGGAGAAAGGCGGTCGGCCTCGAAGAGATTCTGGCAAACCGTTCGGCGCCTCAGGAGGAGGGAAACACTGCTCCACTAACCCTGTCTACAGTGGAGGTGGGCAGTTGTTGACTTCGACTGGGGACATTGTCGGACGGTGGAAGGAATACTTTGAGGATCTCCTCAATCCTACTGACACGTCTTCCACTGAGGAAGCAGAGGCTGGGGGCTCAGAAGTGGACTCAACAATCACCCAAGCTGAAGTCAGCGAGGTAGTTAAAAACTTCTCGGTGGCAAGGCGCCGGGGGTGGATGAGATCCGCCCTGAGTTCCTCAAGTCTCTGGATGTTGTAGGGCTGTCTTGGCTGACACGTCTCTGCAACATCGCGTGGAGGTTGGGGACAGTGCCTCTGGACTGGCAGACCGGGGTGGTGGTCCCTCTTTTTAAGAAGGGGGACCGGAGGGTGTTTTCCAACTACAGGGGGATCACACTCCTCAGCCTCCCCGGGAAAGTCTATGCCAGGGTACTGGAGAGGAGAATCCGGCCGATAGTCGAACCTCGGATTCAGGAGGAACAATGCGGTTTTCGTCCTGGTTGTGGAACACTGGACCAGCTCTATACCCTCCCCAGGGTGCTGGGGGGTTCATGGGAGTTTGCCCAACCAGTCCACATGTGTTTTGTGGATCTGGAGAAGGCATTCGACCATGTCCCTCGCGGCATCCTGTGGGGGGTGCTCTGGGAGTATGGGGTCCGGGGCCCTCTGCTAAGGGCTGTCCGGTCCCTGTACGACCGGAGCAGGAGCTTGGTTAGCATTGCCGGCAGTAAGTCAGACCAGTTCCCGGTGCATGTTGGACTCCAGCAGGGCTGCCCTATGTCTCACCGGTCCTGTTCATAATTTTTATGGACAGGATTTCGAGGCGCAGCCAGGGACCGGAGGGGTCCGGTTTGGGGACCTCAGGATCTCATCTCTGCTTTTTGCAGATGATGTGGTCCTGTTGGCTCCATCAGACCAGGACCTTCAGCGTGCACTGGGACGGTTTGCAACCGAGTGTGAAGCGGCTGGGATGAGAATCAGCACCTCCAAGTCCGAGGCCATGGTTCTAAGCCGGAAAAGGGTGGCTTGCCCCTTCAGGTTGGTGGAGAGTACCTGCCTCAAGTGGAGGAGTTCAAGTATCTTGGGGTCTTGTTCACGAGTGAGGGAAGGATGGAATGGGAGATTGACAGACAGATCGGTGCAGATTCCACAGTAATGCGGTTGATGTACCGGTCTGTCGTGGTAAAGAAGGAGCTGAGCTGCAAGGCAAAGCTCTCGATTTACCAGTCAATCTTCATTCCTTCTCTCACCTATGGTCATGAGCTCTGGGTCATGACCGAAAGGACAAGATCCCGGATTCAAGCGGCTGAAATGAGTTTCCTCCACAGGGTGGCTGGACACTCCCTTAGAGATAGGGTGAGGAGTTCAGTCACTCGAGAGGAGCTCAGAGTAGAGCCGCTGCTCCTCCACATCGAGAGGAGCCGCTGCTCCTCCACATCGAGAGGAGCCAACTGAGGTGGCTCGGGCATCTGTTCCGGATGCCTCCTGGACGCCTTCCTGGGGAGGTGTTTCGGGCATGTCCCACTGGGAGGAGGCCCCGGGCAGACCTCGGTATTCCCCAGAGGAGCTGGAAGAAGTGTCTGGGGAGAGGGAAGTCTGGGCTTCTCTGCTTAGACTGCTGCCTCCACGACCCGCCCCGGATAAGCGGAAGAAGATGGATGGATGGCTGGACATGCTCATTATTGTTTTCTTCTTAATTTCTTGTAATATCTCATTTAATTTCGTCTTTAATTGTTTTGTTATTCACTAAGCACACATTTAGGCTCCACAGTGTATTGTGCTCTCTAGAATTGAGGTTTAGTTTTTATGTCAACAATGAGTGATCTGACAAACTTATTTCTTATATGTTGCATTCTTTAACTTGCAGATTGCAGTTAACACATTAAACGTTCAGATTTGTTCACACCAGGAATTCACACCAAAATTGACAGTTTACAAGCAAATGGTACATTTCTGCAAATCAAACAAACATAAGTTCATAGTGTCAAGTGTCATAGATAACGAATTTTTAGTGATGTCACTGGAACTTTGTCTTAAGTCATGTTTATGTTGTGTTTAAAAGTTTGTCAGATTCAGTTGTGTTTATTGTTGTGTTTAACTACTGCTATATAGTACCAGTACAAATTGTGAAATTGATTAATCCTGATATCCTTACAGCAAAGACTTTGAAATAATTGTTTGTTTGACTTTCCTGGTTAGATAACATATAATAATACTAATTTTTTTAAAAATCAGAGATACTCTTTATTTTACTGTACAAGCACCATTGTATCTAAGAATAATAACACTGCATTCATAAAAAGAAATACATGTATTAAATGGAGTATTAGTGGTTTGTATGTACAATGTAGGTGCAAAGGAGATACACTTTATTTTACTGTACTAGTTCCATTCTATTACAGGAGTATATTACAATTATAAATGTAGTACATTGAGTAATTGTGCCCATGAGTCACCCAACCCAGAAGAGACTGAAGGCATTTGATGCACCTGTTGTCACCGGTATGTACGCGTGTTTTAAAGTACATTCTGGACGGTCTCAATTTGTTGTACATTTGGTCAAAAACATAAGGCTATACTATGGCAAATGGCCATTTTGGGTCACCTCCAATTTGGTCCAAAAGTGATGAAAATGACTTCCTGGGAATAAATAAATGCTCCCAAAGCTATTTTAAGGTGTTTTAAAGCATTGTTGGGTGGTCCCAAATTTGATCAAAAACATAAGGGTATACAAAAAAACCCAGCAATTTTGGTCTAAAAGCGGTTGAAATGACTTGCTGAGTATAAATAAATGCTCCCAGGTGTTTTCAAGCTTTTGCTGGAAGGTTGCAATATGTCCCAATTTTGGTCAAAAACATGAGGCGGTACTATGGGAAAATGGCCATTTTGGGTGACCTCCAATTTTGGCCTAAAAGTGATTAAAATGACTTCCTGGGTATAGATAAATGCTCTCAGAGCTATTTTAAGGCGTTTTGAAGCATTTTTTGGGTGGTAACCATTTGTCCCAAATTTGATAAAAAACATAAGGCTATACTATGACAAAATTGCTATTTTTGGCCAGCTGCAATTCTGGCCAGAAATGTATTAATATGACTGCCAGGGTATAAATAAATACTCCCAGAGCAATATGAATGTGTTTTGAAGATTTTTCTGGGTGGTCACTGTTTCTCACAAATTTGGTCAAAAACATAAGGCTATACTATGGCAAAATGGTCATTTTGGGTCACCTACAATTTTGGCCCAAAAGCGGTTGAAATGACTGCCTGGGCATCAATAAATCCTCCCATGTGTGTTTCAAGGTATTTTCAAGCATTTTTGTGGTCGGTCACCATATTTTCTAAATTTGGTCAAAAACATATGGCTATACTATTGCAAAATGGGCGTTTTTCGTCATCTCCAATTCTTACACAAAAGTGGTTGAAATGACTCCCTGGGCATCAATTAATGCTCCCAGGGGTATTTTAAGCTGATATCATGCATTTTCTCGGAAGCCACTAACAAACCAACTTGGTTAAAACACAAATCTATACTATTAAAAATGGCCATTTTGGGTCACCTTCAATTCAACCTGGAGAGACTCAAACAGAAACAGACACAATATATGTTTTGACATAAGATTTATTGAAAGTATAAATCGTGCTTGAGTACATATTTGGCACTTAGACCCCAGCAGACGTGGAGACGTCATGTGATGAGTGTGAAGAGCTGAGTAGATGCTTTACAGTTCTTCCCCCGGGGCCTAGACACTGGTGGTGGTGATGAGATGAAGAGGTGAGTGAACATGCAGATGGGGTGATGATGAGTGTGTTCCACAGCTGAGGTGGTGATGGAGTGGAGGTGGGTTGCGGCACCGGCTTAAACAGCTGGATAAAGTAGCAGAGAGAAGGCTTTAAATACATAGGCTTCTTATCGATGATGGCTGAAAATGGCCATTTTGGGTGACCTCCAATTTTGGCCCAAAAGTGGTTAAATGACTTCCTGGGCATAAATAAATGCTCACAGAGCTATTTTAAGGTGTTTTAAAGCATTTTTTGGGTGGTAACCGTTTATCCCAAAATTGTTCAAAATTATAATGTTATACTATGGCAAAATTGCCATTTTTGGCCACCTCCAATTCTGGCCAGAAATGTATTAAAAATAACTTTCAGGGTATAAATAAGTACTCCTAGGGCAATATTAATGTGTTTTGAAGCATTTTCTGGGCAGTCACTGTTTGTCCCAAATTTGGGCAAAAACATAAGGCTATACTATGGCACAATGTCCATTTTGGGTCACCTCAAATCTTGGCCCAACAGTGGTTAAAATGAATTCTTGGGTATAAATAAATGCTCCCAGGTGTGTCTCAATTTGTTTTGAAGCATTTTTAAGTGTTTGCTGTTTGTGCCAAATTTGGGCAAAAACATAAGGCTATACTATGGCACAATGTCCATTTTGGGTCACCTCAAATCTTGGCCCAACAGTGGTTAAAATGAATTCTTGGGTATAAATAAATGCTCCCAGGTGTGTCTCAATTTGTTTTGAAGCATTTTTAAGTGTTTGCTGTTTGTGCCAAATTTGGGCAAAAACATAAGGCTATACTATGGCAAATGTCCATTTTGGGTCACCTCAAATCTTGGCCCAACAGTAGTTAAAATTAATTCCTGGGTATAAATAAATGGTCCTATGTGTGTTTCAATGTGTTTTGAAGCATTTTCTAGGTGGTTGCTGTTTGATCCAAATTTGGTCAAAAACATAAAGCTAAACTATGGCAAAATGATAATTTTGGGTCGCCTCCAATTTTGGCCAAAAAGAGGTTAAATGACTTCCTGGGCATAAATAAATGCTCACAGAGCTATTTTAAGGTGTTTTCAAGTATTTCTTGGGTGGTTGCTGTTTGTCCCAAATTTGGTCAAAAACATAAGGCTATACTATGGCAAAATTGCCATTTTTGGCCACCTGCAATTCATGCCAGAAATGTATTAAAATGACTTTCAGGGTATAAATAAATACTCCTAGGGCAATATTAATGTGTTTTGAAGCATTTTCGGCCAGTCACTGTTGTCACAAATTTGGGCAAAAACATAAGGCTATACTATGGCAAAATGGTAATTTTGGGTCGCCTCCAATTTTGGCCCAAAAGTGTTTAAAATGGATTTCTGGGAATACATAAATGGTCCCAGGGATATTTGAAGGTGTTTTCTAGCTTTTCCTGGGCATTCCCGTATGTCCCAAATTTTTTCCAAAACATAGGACTATACTATGGCAAAATGTCCATTTTGGGTCACCTCAAATCTTGGCCCAACAGTGGTTAAAATGAATTCTTGGGTATAAATAAATGCTACCAGGTGTGTTTCAATGTGTTTTGAAGCATTTTCTAGGTGTTTGCTGTTTGTCCCAAATTTGGTCAAAAACATAAGGCTATACTATGGCAAATGGTCATTTTGGGTCGCCACCAATTTTGGCCGAAAAGTGGCTGAAATGACTGCCTGGGCATCAATAAATGCTCCTGGGGTATTTCAAGTTGTTTTAAAGCTTTAACTGGAAGGTCACAGTATGTCCCAAATTTGGTGAAAAACATAAGGCTATACTATGGCAAAATGTTCTTTTTGGGTCACCTCAAATCTTGGCCCAACAGTAGTTAAAATTAATTCCTGGGTATAAATAAATGGTCCTATGTGTGTTTCAATGTGTTTTGAAGCATTTTCTAGGTGGTTGCTGTTTGACCCAAATTTGGTCAAAAACATAAAGCTAAACTATGGCAAAATGATAATTTTGGGTCGCCTCCAATTTTGGCCAAAAAAAGGTTAAATGACTTCCTGGGCATAAATAAATGCTCACAGAGCTATTTTAAGGTGTTTTCAAGTATTTCTTGGGTGGTTGCTGTTTGTCCCAAATTTGGTCAAAAACATAAGGCAAAATTGCCATTTTTGGCCACCTGCAATTCATGCCAGAAATGTATTAAAATGACTTTCATGGTATAAATAAATACTCCTAGGGCAATATTAATGTGTTTTGAAGCATTTTCGGGCTAGTCACTGTTGTCACAAATTTGGGCAAAAACATAAGGCTATACTATGGCAAAATGGTCATTTTGGGTCGCTCCAATTTTGGCCCAAAAGTGTTTAAATGGCTTCCTGGGAATACATAAATGCTCCCAGGGTATTTCAAAGTTGTTTTCAAGCTTCAGCTGGAAGGTCCAGTATGTCCCAAATTTGTTCAAAAACATAAGGCTATACTATGGGAAAATGTCATTTTGGGTCACCTCAAATTTTGCCCAACAGTGGTTAAAATGAAATCTTGGGTATAAAAATGCTCCCATGTGTGTTTAAAGGTGTTTTCAAGCATTTTCGTGGTCGGTCACCATATTTTCTAAATTTGGTCAAATACATAAGGCTATACTATTGCAAAATGGGCATTTTTCGTCATCTCCAATTTAACACAAAAGTGGTTAAAATGACTCCTGGGCATCAATAAATGCTCCCAGGGGTATTTTAAGCTGATACCATGCATTTTCTCGGAAGCCACTGACAAACCAACTTGGTCAAAACACAAATCTATACTATTAAAAATGGCCATTTTGGATCACCTTCAATTCAACCTGGAGAGACTCAAAAGAAACAGACACAATATATATGTTGACTATATATGTTACATAAGATTTATTGAAAGTCAGCTTAGTACATCTTGGACCTTAGACCCAGACGAGACGCTTGTGTGAGGTGAAGAGCTGAGTAGATGCTTTACAGTTCTTCCCCTGGGGCCTAGACCAGGTGGTGGAATGAGATGAAGAGGTGAGTGAACATGCAGATGGGGTGATGATGAGTGTAATACCACAGCTGAGGTGGTGATGGAGTGGAGGTGGTTTACGAGCACCGGCTGAGCACACTCTGGATAAAGTAGCAGAGAGAAGGCTTTAAATACATAGTCTTGCTTATCGAGGGAAAATGGCCATTTTGGGTGACCTCCAATTTTGGCCCAAAAGTGGTTAAATGGATTTCAGGGTATACATAAATGCTCTCAGGGTATTTGAAGGTGTTTTCAAGGTTTTTCTGGGCTTTCCCGTATTCCCAAATTTTTCCAAAACATAAGGCTATACTATGGCAAAATGGTAATTTTATCGCCCAATTTTGACCCAAAAGTGGATAAAATGACTTCCTGGGCATACATAAATGCTCCCAGGTGTATTTCAATGTGTTTTGAAGCATTTTCTAGGTGTTTGCTGTTTGTCCCAAATTTGGTCAAAAACATAAGGCTATACTATGGCAAAATGGCCATTTTGGGTCGCCACCAATTTTGCCCAAAAGTGGCTGAAATGACTGCCTGGGCATCAATAAATGCTCCTGGGTATTTTAAGGTGTTTTCAAGTATTTCTGGAGGTCACTGTTTGTCCCAAATTTGGTGAAAAACATAAGGCTATACTATGGCAAAATTGCCTTTTTTGGCCACCTCAATTCTTGCCAGAAATGTATTAAAATGACTTCCAGGGTATAAATAAATACTCCTAGGGGTATTTTAATGTGTTTTGAAGCATTTTCGGGTAGTCACTGTTGTCACCAAATTTGCAAACATAGGCTAACTTGGCAAATGTATTTTGGGTCGCTCCAATTTTGGCCCAAAAGGAATGGACTCCTGGGAATACATAAATGTCACAGAGCTATTTCAAGGTGTTTTCAAGCTTTTGCTGGGCATTCTCGTATGTCCCAAATTTGTTCAAAAACATAAGGCTATACTATGGCAAAATGTCCATTTTGGGTCACCTCAAATCTTGGCCCAACAGTAGTTAAAATGAATTCTTGGGTATAAATAAATGCTCCTAGGTGTGTTTCAATGTGTTTTGAAGCATTTTCTGGTTGGTCACTGTTTGTCACAAATTTGGTCAAAAACATAAGGCTAAACTATGGCAAAATGGTAATTTTGGTCACCTCCAATTTTGGCCCAAAAGTGGTTAGAAATGACTTCCTGGGAATAAATAAATGCTCCTAGGGGTATTTTAGGGTGTTTCCATGCATTTTTGGAGCTTTCTGTGTATCCCAACCAATTTGGTTAAAACATAAGTCTATACTATGGCAAAATGTCCATTTTGGATCACCTCAATCTTGGCCTGAGAGAGTTTAAAAGAATCATGTCATAATATAATGCTGACTAGCTATGTTTACAAGGTTAAGATATTTTGGATGTTGTTTGTCCTAAATTTGGTCAAAAATAATAAGAATAATATAGTGTAGATTAAAATTTTTATCACCAAAGCACCCTGTCCAGAAACTTGTTCCAAAGCCCTTTTTTTTTTTTCTCTTTTTTTCAAAACACGCCATATGTCCGAAAGGCCCCTCCGTATGAAATAGACCTCTCCCTACGTCAAAAAGACCCCTCCGTACGTTCCAAAGCCCGTCAATATTTCCCAAAGGCCCCTCTGTACGAAAAAGAACCCTCCGTACGTTTCAAAGGCCCCTCTATACATCCCAAGGACCCATCCGTACGTGCCAAAGCTCCTCCGTGTGTCCGAAACGCCCTCCGTACAAAAGAGACCCTCCGTACGTACAAAAGACTCTTCCGCACGTTCCAAAGCCCTCCATATGTCCGAAAGGCCCCTCCGTATGAAATAGACCTCTCCCTACGTCAAAAGACCCCCTCCGTACGTTCCAAAGCCCGTCAATATTTCCCAAAGGCCCTCTGTACGAAAAAGAACCCTCCGTACGTTTCAAAGGCCCCTCTATACATCCCAAGGACCCATCCGTACGTGCCAAAGCCCCTCCGTGTGTCCGAAACGCCCTCCGTACAAAAGAGACCCCTCCGTACGTACAAAAGACTCTTCCGCACGTTCCAAAGCCCCTCCATATGTCCGAAAGGCCCCTCCGTATGAAATAGACCTCTCCCTACGTCAAAAGACCCTCCGTACGTTCCAAAGCCCGTCAATATTTCCCAAAGGCCCTCTGTACGAAAAAGAACCCTCCGTACGTTTCAAAGGCCCCTCTATACATCCCAAGGACCCATCCGTACGTGCCAAAGCCCCTCCGTGTGTCCGAAACGCCCCTCCGTACAAAAGAGACCCCTCCGTACGTACAAAAGACTCTTCCGCACGTTCCAAAGCCCCTCCATATGTCCGAAAGGCCCCTCCGTATGAAATAGACCTCTCCCTACGTCAAAAGACCCTCCGTACGTTCCAAAGCCCGTCAATATTTCCCAAAGGCCCCTCTGTACGAAAAAGAACCCTCCGTACGTTTCAAAGGCCCTCTATACATCCCAAGGACCCATCCGCACGTGCCAAAGCCCCTCCGTGTGTCCGAAACGCCCCTCCGTACAAAAGAGACCCCTCCGTACGTACAAAAGACTCTTCCGCACGTTCCAAAGCTCCTCCATATGTCCGAAAGGCCCCTCCGTATGAAATAGACCTCTCCCTACGTCAAAAAGACCCCTCCGTACGTTCCAAAGCCCGTCAATATTTCCCAAAGGCCCCTCTGTACGAAAAAGAACCCTCCGTACGTTTCAAAGGCCCCTCTATACATCCTAAGGACCCATCCGCACGTGCCAAAGCCCCTCCGTGTGTCCGAAACGCCCCTCCGTACAAAAGAGACCCCTCCGTACGTACAAAAGACTCTTCCGCACGTTCCAAAGCCCCTCCATATGTCCGAAAGGCCCCTCCGTATGAAATAGACCTCTCCCTACGTACAAAAGACCCTCCGTACGTTCCAAAGCCCGTCAATATTTCCCAAAGGCCCCTCTGTACGAAAAAGAACCCTCCGTACGTTTCAAAGGCCCTCTATACATCCCAAGGACCCATCCGTACGTGCCAAAGCCCCTCCGTGTGTCCGAAACGCCCTCCGTACAAAAGAGACCCTCCGTACGTACAAAAGACTCTTCCGCACGTTCCAAAGCCCCTCCATATGTCCGAAAGGCCCCTCCGTATGAAATAGACCTCTCCCTACGTCAAAAAGACCCCTCCGTACGTTCCAAAGCCCGTCAATATTTCCCAAAGGCCCCTCTGTACGAAAAAGAACCCTCCGTACGTTTCAAAGGCCCCTCTATACATCCTAAGGACCCATCCGCACGTGCCAAAGCCCCTCCGTGTGTCCGAAACGCCCCTCCGTACAAAAAGAGACCCCTCCGTACGTACAAAAGACTCTTCCGCACGTTCCAAAGCTCCTCCATATGTCCGAAAGGCCCCTCCGTATGAAATAGACCTCTCCCTACGTCAAAAAGACCCCTCCGTACGTTCCAAAGCCCGTCAATATTTCCCAAAGGCCCCTCTGTACGAAAAAGAACCCTCCGTACGTTTCAAAGGCCCCTCTATACATCCCAAGGACCCATCCGCACGTGCCAAAGCCCCTCCGTGTGTCCGAAACGCCCCTCCGTACAAAAGAGACCCCTCCGTACGTACAAAAGACTCTTCCGCACGTTCCAAAGCCCCTCCATATGTCCGAAAGGCCCCTCCGTATGAAATAGACCTCTCCCTACGTCAAAAGACCCTCCGTACGTTCCAAAGCCCGTCAATATTTCCCAAAGGCCCCTCTGTACGAAAAAGAACCCTCCGTACGTTTCAAAGGCCCTCTATACATCCCAAGGACCCATCCGCACGTGCCAAAGCCCCTCCGTGTGTCCGAAACGCCCCTCCGTACAAAAGAGACCCTCCGTACGTACAAAAGACTCTTCCGCACGTTCCAAAGCCCCTCCATATGTCCGAAAGGCCCCTCCGTATGAAATAGACCTCTCCCTACGTCAAAAGACCCTCCGTACGTTCCAAAGCCCGTCAATATTTCCCAAAGGCCCCTCTGTACGAAAAAGAACCCTCCGTACGTTTCAAAGGCCCCTCTATACATCCCAAGGACCCATCCGCACGTGCCAAAGCCCCTCCGTGTGTCCGAAACGCCCCTCCGTACAAAAGAGACCCCTCCGTACGTACAAAAGACTCTTCCGCACGTTCCAAAGCCCCTCCATATGTCCGAAAGGCCCCTCCGTATGAAATAGACCTCTCCCTACGTCAAAAGACCCCTCCGTACGTTCCAAAGCCCGTCAATATTTCCCAAAGGCCCTCTGTACGAAAAAGAACCCTCCGTACGTTTCAAAGGGCCCTCTATACATCCTAAGGACCCATCCGCACGTGCCAAAGCCCCTCCGTGTGTCCGAAACGCCCTTCCGTACAAAAGAGACCCCTCCGTACGTACAAAAGACTCTTCCGCACGTTCCAAAGCCCCTCCATATGTCCGAAAGGCCCCTCCGTATGAAATAGACCTCTCCCTACGCCAAAAGACCCTCCGTACGCTCCAAAGCCCGTCAATATTTCCCAAAGGCCCTCTGTACGAAAAAGAACCCTCCGTACGTTTCAAAGGGCCCTCTATACATCCTAAGGACCCATCCGCACGTGCCAAAGCCCCTCCGTGTGTCCGAAACGCCCTCCGTACAAAAGAGACCCTCCGTACGTACAAAAGACTCTTCCGCACGTTCCAAAGCCCCTCCATATGTCCGAAAGGCCCCTCCGTATGAAATAGACCTCTCCCTACGTCAAAAGACCCTCCGTACGTTCCAAAGCCCGTCAATATTTCCCAAAGGCCCTCTGTACGAAAAAGAACCCTCCGTACGTTTCAAAGGCCCTCTATACATCCTAAGGACCCATCCGTACGTGCCAAAGCCCCTCCGTGTGTCCGAAACGCCCCTCCGTACAAAAGAGACCCTCCGTACGTACAAAAGACTCTTCCGCACGTTCCAAAGCTCCTCCATATGTCCGAAAGGCCCCCTCCGTATGAAATAGACCTCTCCCTACGTCAAAAGACCCTCCGTACGTTCCAAAGCCCGTCAATATTTCCCAAAGGCCCCTCTGTACGAAAAAGAACCCTCCGTACGTTTCAAAGGGCCCTCTATACATCCTAAGGACCCATCCGCACGTGCCAAAGCCCCTCCGTGTGTCCGAAACGCCCTCCGTACAAAAGAGACCCTCCGTACGTACAAAAGACTCTTCCGCACGTTCCAAAGCCCCTCCATATGTCCGAAAGGCCCCTCCGTATGAAATAGACCTCTCCCTACGTCAAAAGACCCTCCGTACGTTCCAAAGCCCGTCAATATTTCCCAAAGGCCCCTCTGTACGAAAAAGAACCCTCCGTACGTTTCAAAGGCCCTCTATACATCCTAAGGACCCATCCGTACGTGCCAAAGCCCTCCGTGTGTCCGAAACGCCCTCCGTACAAAAGAGACCCCTCCGTACGTACAAAAGACTCTTCCGCACGTTCCAAAGCTCCCTCCATATGTCCGAAAGGCCCCTCCGTATGAAATAGACCTCTCCCTACGCCAAAAGACCCTCCGTACGTTCCAAAGCCCGTCAATATTTCCCAAAGGCCCTCTGTACGAAAAAGAACCCTCCGTACGTTTCAAAGGCCCTCTATACATCCTAAGGACCCATCCGCACGTGCCAAAGCCCCTCCGTGTGTCCGAAACGCCCTCCGTACAAAAGAGACCCCTCCGTACGTACAAAAGACTCTTCCGCACGTTCCAAAGCCCCTCCATATGTCCGAAAGGCCCCTCCGTATGAAATAGACCTCTCCCTACGCCAAAAGACCCTCCGTACGTTCCAAAGCCCGTCAATATTTCCCAAAGGCCCCTCTGTACGAAAAAGAACCCTCCGTACGTTTCAAAGGGCCCTCTATACATCCTAAGGACCCATCCGCACGTGCCAAAGCCCCTCCGTGTGTCCGAAACGCCCTCCGTACAAAAGAGACCCTCCGTACGTACAAAAGACTCTTCCGCACGTTCCAAAGCCCTCCATATGTCCGAAAGGCCCTTCCGTATGAAATAGACCTCTCCCTACGTCAAAAGACCCCTCCGTACGTTCCAAAGCCCGTCAATATTTCCCAAAGGCCCCTCTGTACGAAAAAGAACCCTCCGTACGCTTTAAAAGGCCCTCTATACATCCTAAGGACCCATCCGCACGTGCCAAAGCCCCTCCGTGTGTCCGAAACGCCCTCCGTACAAAAGAGACCCTCCGTACGTACAAAAGACTCTTCCGCACGTTCCAAAGCCCCCTCCATATGTCCGAAAGGCCCCTCCGTATGAAATAGACCTCTCCCTACGTCAAAAGACCCTCCGTACGTTCCAAAGCCCGTCAATATTTCCCAAAGGCCCCTCTGTACGAAAAGAACCCTCCGTACGTTTTCAAAGGCCCTCTATACATCCTAAGGACCCATCCGCACGTGCCAAAGCTCCTCCGTGTGTCCGAAACGCCCCTCCGTACAAAAGAGACCCTCCGTACGTACAAAAGACTCTTCCGCACGTTCCAAAGCCCCTCCATATGTCCGAAAGGCCCCTCCGTATGAAATAGACCTCTCCCTCCGCCAAAACCGACCCTCCGTACGCTCCAAAGCCCGTCAATATTTCCCAAAGGCCCCTCTGTACGAAAAAGAACCCTCCGTACGTTTCAAAGGCCCTCTATACATCCTAAGGACCCATCCGTACGTGCCAAAGCCCCCTCCGTGTGTCCGAAACGCCCTCCGTACAAAAGAGACCCCTCCGTACGTACAAAAGACTCTTCCGCACGTTCCAAAGCCCCTCCATATGTCCGAAAGGCCCCTCCGTATGAAATAGACCTCTCCCTACGTCAAAAGACCCTCCGTACGTTCCAAAGCCCGTCAATATTTCCCAAAGGCCCCTCTGTACGAAAAAGAACCCTCCGTACGTTTCAAAGGCCCTCTATACATCCTAAGGACCCATCCGCACGTGCCAAAGCCCCTCCGTGTGTCCGAAACGCCCTCCGTACAAAAGAGACCCTCCGTACGTACAAAAGACTCTTCCGCACGTTCCAAAGCCCCTCCATATGTCCGAAAGGCCCCTCCGTATGAAATAGACCTCTCCCTACGCCAAAAGACCCTCCGTACGTTCCAAAGCCCGTCAATATTTCCCAAAGGCCCTCTGTACGAAAAAGAACCCTCCGTACGCTTCAAAGGCCCTCTATACATCCCAAGGACCCATCCGTACGTGCCAAAGCCCCTCCGTGTGTCCGAAACGCCCTCCGTACAAAAGAGACCCCTCCGTACGTACAAAAGACTCTTCCGCACGTTCCAAAGCCCCTCCATATGTCCGAAAGGCCCCTCCGTATGAAATAGACCTCTCCCTACGTCAAAAAGACCCCTCCGTACGTTCCAAAGCCCGTCAATATTTCCCAAAGGCCCCTCTGTACGAAAAAGAACCCTCCGTACGTTTCACAGGCCCCTCTATACATCCCAAGGACCCATCCGCACGTGCCAAAGCCCCTCCGTGTGTCCGAAACGCCCCTCCGTACAAAAGAGACCCCTCCGTACGTACAAAAGACTCTTCCGCACGTTCCAAAGCCCCTCCATATGTCCGAAAGGCCCCTCCGTATGAAATAGACCTCTCCCTACGTCAAAAAGACCCCTCCGTACGTTCCAAAGCCCGTCAATATTTCCCAAAGGCCCCTCTGTACGAAAAAGAACCCTCCGTACGTTTCAAAGGCCCCTCTATACATCCCAAGGACCCATCCGCACGTGCCAAAGCCCCTCCGTGTGTCCGAAACGCCCCTCCGTACAAAAGAGACCTCTCCGTACGTACAAAAGACTCTTCCGCACGTTCCAAAGCCCCTCCATATGTCCGAAAGGCCCTTCCGTATGAAATAGACCCCTCCGTACGTTCCAAAGCCCGTCAATATTTCCCAAAGGCCCCTCTGTACGAAAAAGAACCCTCCGTACGTTTCAAAGGCCCTCTATACATCCCAAGGACCCATCCGCACGTGCCAAAGCCCCTCCGTGTGTCCGAAACGCCCTCCGTACAAAAGAGACCCTCCGTACGTACAAAAGACTCTTCCGCACGTTCCAAAGCCCCTCCATATGTCCGAAAGGCCCCTCCGTATGAAATAGACCTCTCCCTACGTCAAAAGACCCTCCGTACGCTCCAAAGCCCGTCAATATTTCCCAAAGGCCCCTCTGTACGAAAAAGAACCCTCCGTACGTTTCAAAGGCCCTCTATACATCCTAAGGACCCATCCGCACGTGCCAAAGCCCCTCCGTGTGTCCGAAACGCCCTCCGTACAAAAGAGACCCCTCCGTACGTACAAAAGACTCTTCCGCACGTTCCAAAGCTCCCTCCATATGTCCGAAAGGCCCCTCCGTATGAAATAGACCTCTCCCTACGCCAAAAGACCCCTCCGTACGTTCCAAAGCCCGTCAATATTTCCCAAAGGCCCCTCTGTACGAAAAAGAACCCTCCGTACGTTTCAAAGGCCCTCTATACATCCTAAGGACCCATCCGCACGTGCCAAAGCCCCTCCGTGTGTCCGAAACGCCCTCCGTACAAAAGAGACCCTCCGTACGTACAAAAGACTCTTCCGCACGTTCCAAAGCCCCTCCATATGTCCGAAAGGCCCCTCCGTATGAAATAGACCTCTCCCTACGCCAAAAGACCCTCCGTACGTTCCAAAGCCCGTCAATATTTCCCAAAGGCCCCTCTGTACGAAAAAGAACCCTCCGTACGTTTCAAAGGCCCTCTATACATCCCAAGGACCCATCCGCACGTGCCAAAGCCCCTCCGTGTGTCCGAAACGCCCCTCCGTACAAAAGAGACCCTCCGTACGTACAAAAGACTCTTCCGCACGTTCCAAAGCCCCTCCATATGTCCGAAAGGCCCCTCCGTATGAAATAGACCTCTCCCTACGCCAAAAGACCCTCCGTACGTTCCAAAGCCCGTCAATATTTCCCAAAGGCCCCTCTGTACGAAAAAGAACCCTCCGTACGTTTCAAAGGCCCTCTATACATCCTAAGGACCCATCCGCACGTGCCAAAGCCCCTCCGTGTGTCCGAAACGCCCTCCGTACAAAAGAGACCCTCCGTACGTACAAAAGACTCTTCCGCACGTTCCAAAGCTCCTCCATATGTCCGAAAGGCCCCTCCGTATGAAATAGACCTCTCCCTACGCCAAAAGACCCTCCGTACGTTCCAAAGCCCGTCAATATTTCCCAAAGGCCCCTCTGTACGAAAAAGAACCCTCCGTACGCTTTAAAAGGCCCTCTATACATCCTAAGGACCCATCCGTACGTGCCAAAGCCCCTCCGTGTGTCCGAAACGCCCTCCGTACAAAAGAGACCCCTCCGTACGTACAAAAGACTCTTCCGCACGTTCCAAAGCCCCTCCATATGTCCGAAAGGCCCCTCCGTATGAAATAGACCTCTCCCTACGCCAAAAGACCCTCCGTACGCTCCAAAGCCCGTCAATATTTCCCAAAGGCCCCTCTGTACGAAAAAGAACCCTCCGTACGCTTTAAAAGGCCCTCTATACATCCTAAGGACCCATCCGCACGTGCCAAAGCCCCTCCGTGTGTCCAAACGCCCTCCGTACAAAAGAGACCCCTCCGTACGTACAAAAGACTCTTCCGCACGTTCCAAAGCCCCTCCATATGTCCGAAAGGCCCCTCCGTATGAAATAGACCTCTCCCTACGTCAAAAGACCCTCCGTACGTTCCAAAGCCCGTCAATATTTCCCAAAGGCCCTCTGTACGAAAAAGAACCCTCCGTACGTTTCAAAGGCCCTCTATACATCCTAAGGACCCATCCGTACGTGCCAAAGCCCCTCCGTGTGTCCGAAACGCCCTCCGTACAAAAGAGACCCCTCCGTACGTACAAAAGACTCTTCCGCACGTTCCAAAGCTCCCTCCATATGTCCGAAAGGCCCCTCCGTATGAAATAGACCTCTCCCTACGCCAAAAGACCCTCCGTACGCTCCAAAGCCCGTCAATATTTCCCAAAGGCCCTCTGTACGAAAAAGAACCCTCCGTACGTTTCAAAGGGCCCTCTATACATCCTAAGGACCCATCCGTACGTGCCAAAGCTCCCTCCGTGTGTCCGAAACGCCCTCCGTACAAAAGAGACCCTCCGTACGTACAAAAGACTCTTCCGCACGTTCCAAAGCCCCTCCATATGTCCGAAAGGCCCCTCCGTATGAAATAGACCTCTCCCTACGTCAAAAGACCCTCCGTACGTTCCAAAGCCCGTCAATATTTCCCAAAGGCCCCTCTGTACGAAAAAGAACCCTCCGTACGTTTCAAAGGCCCCTCTATACATCCCAAGGACCCATCCGCACGTGCCAAAGCCCCTCCGTGTGTCCGAAACGCCTCTCCGTACAAAAGAGACCCCTCCGTACGTACAAAAGACTCTTCCGCACGTTCCAAAGCCCCTCCATATGTCCGAAAGGCCCCTCCGTATGAAATAGACCTCTCCCTACGTCAAAACGACCCTCCGTACGCTCCAAAGCCCGTCAATATTTCCCAAAGGCCCCTCTGTACGAAAAGAACCCTCCGTACGTTTCAAAGGCCCCTCTATACATCCCAAGGACCCATCCGCACGTGCCAAAGCCCCTCCGTGTGTCCGAAACGCCCTCCGTACAAAAGAGACCCCTCCGTACGTACAAAAGACTCTTCCGCACGTTCCAAAGCCCTCCATATGTCCGAAAGGCCCCTCCGTATGAAATAGACCTCTCCCTACGTCAAAAGACCCTCCGTACGTTCCAAAGCCCGTCAATATTTCCCAAAGGCCCTCTGTACGAAAAAGAACCCTCCGTACGTTTCAAAGGCCCTCTATACATCCTAAGGACCCATCCGCACGTGCCAAAGCCCCTCCGTGTGTCCGAAACGCCCTCCGTACAAAAGAGACCCTCCGTACGTACAAAAGACTCTTCCGCACGTTCCAAAGCCCCTCCATATGTCCGAAAGGCCCCTCCGTATGAAATAGACCTCTCCCTACGTCAAAAGACCCCTCCGTACGCTCCAAAGCCCGTCAATATTTCCCAAAGGCCCTCTGTACGAAAAGAACCCTCCGTACGTTTCAAAGGGCCCTCTATACATCCTAAGGACCCATCCGCACGTGCCAAAGCCCCTCCGTGTGTCCGAAACGCCCTCCGTACAAAAGAGACCCTCCGTACGTACAAAAGACTCTTCCGCACGTTCCAAAGCCCCTCCATATGTCCGAAAGGCCCCTCCGTATGAAATAGACCTCTCCCTACGTCAAAAGACCCTCCGTACGTTCCAAAGCCCGTCAATATTTCCCAAAGGCCCTCTGTACGAAAAAGAACCCTCCGTACGTTTCAAAGGCCCTCTATACATCCTAAGGACCCATCCGCACGTGCCAAAGCCCTCCGTGTGTCCGAAACGCCCCTCCGTACAAAAGAGACCCTCCGTACGTACAAAAGACTCTTCCGCACGTTCCAAAGCCCTCCATATGTCCGAAAGGCCCCTCCGTATGAAATAGACCTCTCCCTACGTCAAAAGACCCTCCGTACGCTCCAAAGCCCGTCAATATTTCCCAAAGGCCCTCTGTACGAAAAAGAACCCTCCGTACGCTTTAAAAGGCCCTCTATACATCCTAAGGACCCATCCGCACGTGCCAAAGCCCCTCCGTGTGTCCGAAACGCCCTCCGTACAAAAGAGACCCTCCGTACGTACAAAAGACTCTTCCGCACGTTCCAAAGCCCCTCCATATGTCCGAAAGGCCCCTCCGTATGAAATAGACCTCTCCCTACGCCAAAAGACCCTCCGTACGTTCCAAAGCCCGTCAATATTTCCCAAAGGCCCTCTGTACGAAAAAGAACCCTCCGTACGTTTCAAAGGCCCTCTATACATCCTAAGGACCCATCCGCACGTGCCAAAGCCCCTCCGTGTGTCCGAAACGCCCTCCGTACAAAAGAGACCCTCCGTACGTACAAAAGACTCTTCCGCACGTTCCAAAGCTCCCTCCATATGTCCGAAAGGCCCCTCCGTATGAAATAGACCTCTCCCTACGTCAAAAGACCCTCCGTACGTTCCAAAGCCCGTCAATATTTCCCAAAGGCCCTCTGTACGAAAAAGAACCCTCCGTACGTTTCAAAGGGCCCTCTATACATCCTAAGGACCCATCCGCACGTGCCAAAGCCCCCTCCGTGTGTCCGAAACGCCCTCCGTACAAAAGAGACCCTCCGTACGTACAAAAGACTCTTCCGCACGTTCCAAAGCCCCTCCATATGTCCGAAAGGCCCCTCCGTATGAAATAGACCTCTCCCTACGCCAAAAGACCCTCCGTACGCTCCAAAGCCCGTCAATATTTCCCAAAGGCCCTCTGTACGAAAAAGAACCCTCCGTACGTTTCAAAGGGCCCTCTATACATCCTAAGGACCCATCCGCACGTGCCAAAGCCCCTCCGTGTGTCCGAAACGCCCTCCGTACAAAAGAGACCCCTCCGTACGTACAAAAGACTCTTCCGCACGTTCCAAAGCCCCTCCATATGTCCGAAAGGCCCCTCCGTATGAAATAGACCTCTCCCTACGCCAAAAGACCCTCCGTACGTTCCAAAGCCCGTCAATATTTCCCAAAGGCCCTCTGTACGAAAAAGAACCCTCCGTACGTTTCAAAGGCCCTCTATACATCCTAAGGACCCATCCGTACGTGCCAAAGCCCCTCCGTGTGTCCGAAACGCCTCCGTACAAAAGAGACCCTCCGTACGTACAAAAGACTCTTCCGCACGTTCCAGCTCCCCTCCATATGTCCGAAAGGCCCCTCCGTATGAAATAGACCTCTCCCTACGTCAAAAAACCCTCCGTACGTTCCAAAGCCCGTCAATATTTCCCAAAGGCCCCTCTGTACGAAAAAGAACCCTCCGTACGTTTCAAAGGGCCCTCTATACATCCTAAGGACCCATCCGCACGTGCCAAAGCCCCTCCGTGTGTCCGAAACGCCCTCCGTACAAAAGAGACCCTCCGTACGTACAAAAGACTCTTCCGCACGTTCCAAAGCCCCTCCATATGTCCGAAAGGCCCCTCCGTATGAAATAGACCTCTCCCTACGTCAAAAGACCCTCCGTACGTTCCAAAGCCCGTCAATATTTCCCAAAGGCCCCTCTGTACGAAAAGAACCCTCCGTACGTTTCAAAGGCCCTCTATACATCCTAAGGACCCATCCGCACGTGCCAAAGCCCCTCCGTGTGTCCGAAACGCCCTCCGTACAAAAGAGACCCTCCGTACGTACAAAAGACTCTTCCGCACGTTCCAAAGCTCCTCCATATGTCCGAAAGGCCCCTCCGTATGAAATAGACCTCTCCCTACGCCAAAAGACCCTCCGTACGTTCCAAAGCCCGTCAATATTTCCCAAAGGCCCCTCTGTACGAAAAAGAACCCTCCGTACGTTTCAAAGGCCCTCTATACATCCTAAGGACCCATCCGCACGTGCCAAAGCCCCCTCCGTGTGTCCGAAACGCCCTCCGTACAAAAGAGACCCCTCCGTACGTACAAAAGACTCTTCCGCACGTTCCAAAGCCCCTCCATATGTCCGAAAGGCCCCTCCGTATGAAATAGACCTCTCCCTACGTCAAAAGACCCCTCCGTACGTTCCAAAGCCCGTCAATATTTCCCAAAGGCCCCTCTGTACGAAAAAGAACCCTCCGTACGTTTCAAAGGGCCCTCTATACATCCTAAGGACCCATCCGCACGTGCCAAAGCCCCCTCCGTGTGTCCGAAACGCCCTCCGTACAAAAGAGACCCCTCCGTACGTACAAAAGACTCTTCCGCACGTTCCAAAGCCCCTCCATATGTCCGAAAGGCCCCTCCGTATGAAATAGACCTCTCCCTACGTCAAAAGACCCTCCGTACGTTCCAAAGCCCGTCAATATTTCCCAAAGGCCCCTCTGTACGAAAAAGAACCCTCCGTACGTTTCAAAGGCCCTCTATACATCCTAAGGACCCATCCGCACGTGCCAAAGCCCCTCCGTGTGTCCGAAACGCCCTCCGTACAAAAGAGACCCTCCGTACGTACAAAAGACTCTTCCGCACGTTCCAAAGCCCCTCCATATGTCCGAAAGGCCCCTCCGTATGAAATAGACCTCTCCCTACGCCAAAAGACCCTCCGTACGTTCCAAAGCCCGTCAATATTTCCCAAAGGCCCTCTGTACGAAAAAGAACCCTCCGTACGTTTCAAAGGCCCTCTATACATCCTAAGGACCCATCCGTACGTGCCAAAGCCCCTCCGTGTGTCCGAAACGCCCTCCGTACAAAAGAGACCCTCCGTACGTACAAAAGACTCTTCCGCACGTTCCAAAGCCCCTCCATATGTCCGAAAGGCCCCTCCGTATGAAATAGACCTCTCCCTACGCCAAAAGACCCTCCGTACGCTCCAAAGCCCGTCAATATTTCCCAAAGGCCCCTCTGTACGAAAAAGAACCCTCCGTACGTTTCAAAGGGCCCTCTATACATCCTAAGGACCCATCCGCACGTGCCAAAGCCCCTCCGTGTGTCCGAAACGCCCTCCGTACAAAAGAGACCCTCCGTACGTACAAAAGACTCTTCCGCACGTTCCAAAGCCCCTCCATATGTCCGAAAGGCCCCTCCGTATGAAATAGACCTCTCCCTACGTCAAAAGACCCTCCGTACGTTCCAAAGCCCGTCAATATTTCCCAAAGGCCCTCTGTACGAAAAAGAACCCTCCGTACGTTTCAAAGGGCCCTCTATACATCCTAAGGACCCATCCGCACGTGCCAAAGCCCCTCCGTGTGTCCGAAACGCCCTCCGTACAAAAGAGACCCCTCCGTACGTACAAAAGACTCTTCCGCACGTTCCAAAGCCCTCCATATGTCCGAAAGGCCCCTCCGTATGAAATAGACCTCTCCCTACGTCAAAAGACCCTCCGTACGTTCCAAAGCCCGTCAATATTTCCCAAAGGCCCTCTGTACGAAAAAGAACCCTCCGTACGTTTCAAAGGCCCTCTATACATCCTAAGGACCCATCCGCACGTGCCAAAGCCCCTCCGTGTGTCCGAAACGCCCTCCGTACAAAAGAGACCCTCCGTACGTACAAAAGACTCTTCCGCACGTTCCAAAGCCCCTCCATATGTCCGAAAGGCCCCTCCGTATGAAATAGACCTCTCCCTACGCCAAAAGACCCTCCGTACGTTCCAAAGCCCGTCAATATTTCCCAAAGGCCCTCTGTACGAAAAAGAACCCTCCGTACGTTTCAAAGGCCCTCTATACATCCTAAGGACCCATCCGCACGTGCCAAAGCCCCTCCGTGTGTCCGAAACGCCCTCCGTACAAAAGAGACCCTCCGTACGTACAAAAGACTCTTCCGCACGTTCCAAAGCCCCTCCATATGTCCGAAAGGCCCCTCCGTATGAAATAGACCTCTCCCTACGCCAAAAGACCCTCCGTACGCTCCAAAGCCCGTCAATATTTCCCAAAGGCCCTCTGTACGAAAAAGAACCCTCCGTACGTTTCAAAGGCCCTCTATACATCCCAAGGACCCATCCGCACGTGCCAAAGCCCCTCCGTGTGTCCGAAACGCCCTCCGTACAAAAGAGACCCCTCCGTACGTACAAAAGACTCTTCCGCACGTTCCAAAGCCCCCTCCATATGTCCGAAAGGCCCCTCCGTATGAAATAGACCTCTCCCTACGCCAAAAGACCCTCCGTACGCTCCAAAGCCCGTCAATATTTCCCAAAGGCCCTCTGTACGAAAAAGAACCCTCCGTACGTTTCAAAGGCCCTCTATACATCCCAAGGACCCATCCGCACGTGCCAAAGCTCCCCTCCGTGTGTCCGAAACGCCCTCCGTACAAAAGAGACCCTCCGTACGTACAAAAGACTCTTCCGCACGTTCCAAAGCTCCCTCCATATGTCCGAAAGGCCCCTCCGTATGAAATAGACCTCTCCCTACGCCAAAAGACCCTCCGTACGTTCCAAAGCCCGTCAATATTTCCCAAAGGCCCTCTGTACGAAAAAGAACCCTCCGTACGCTTTAAAAGGCCCTCTATACATCCTAAGGACCCATCCGCACGTGCCAAAGCTCCTCCGTGTGTCCGAAACGCCCTCCGTACAAAAGAGACCCTCCGTACGTACAAAAGACTCTTCCGCACGTTCCAAAGCCCCTCCATATGTCCGAAAGGCCCCTCCGTATGAAATAGACCTCTCCCTACGTCAAAAGACCCTCCGTACGTTCCAAAGCCCGTCAATATTTCCCAAAGGCCCTCTGTACGAAAAGAACCCTCCGTACGTTTCAAAGGGCCCTCTATACATCCTAAGGACCCATCCGCACGTGCCAAAGCCCCTCCGTGTGTCCGAAACGCCCTCCGTACAAAAGAGACCCTCCGTACGTACAAAAGACTCTTCCGCACGTTCCAAAGCCCCTCCATATGTCCGAAAGGCCCCTCCGTATGAAATAGACCTCTCCCTACGTCAAAAGACCCTCCGTACGCTCCAAAGCCCGTCAATATTTCCCAAAGGCCCTCTGTACGAAAAAGAACCCTCCGTACGTTTCAAAGGCCCTCTATACATCCTAAGGACCCATCCGCACGTGCCAAAGCCCCTCCGTGTGTCCGAAACGCCCTCCGTACAAAAGAGACCCTCCGTACGTACAAAAGACTCTTCCGCACGTTCCAAAGCCCTCCATATGTCCGAAAGGCCCCTCCGTATGAAATAGACCTCTCCCTACGTCAAAAGACCCCTCCGTACGCTCCAAAGCCCGTCAATATTTCCCAAAGGCCCTCTGTACGAAAAAGAACCCTCCGTACGCTTCAAAGGCCCTCTATACATCCTAAGGACCCATCCGCACGTGCCAAAGCCCCTCCGTGTGTCCGAAACGCCCCTCCGTACAAAAGAGACCCTCCGTACGTACAAAAGACTCTTCCGCACGTTCCAAAGCCCTCCATATGTCCGAAAGGCCCCTCCGTATGAAATAGACCTCTCCCTACGCCAAAAGACCCTCCGTACGTTCCAAAGCCCGTCAATATTTCCCAAAGGCCCCTCTGTACGAAAAAGAACCCTCCGTACGCTTCAAAGGCCCTCTATACATCCTAAGGACCCATCCGCACGTGCCAAAGCCCCCTCCGTGTGTCCGAAACGCCCTCCGTACAAAAGAGACCCTCCGTACGTACAAAAGACTCTTCCGCACGTTCCAAAGCCCCTCCATATGTCCGAAAGGCCCCTCCGTATGAAATAGACCTCTCCCTACGTCAAAAGACCCTCCGTACGTTCCAAAGCCCGTCAATATTTCCCAAAGGCCCCTCTGTACGAAAAAGAACCCTCCGTACGCTTTAAAAGGCCCTCTATACATCCTAAGGACCCATCCGCACGTGCCAAAGCCCCTCCGTGTGTCCGAAACGCCCTCCGTACAAAAGAGACCCTCCGTACGTACAAAAGACTCTTCCGCACGTTCCAAAGCCCCTCCATATGTCCGAAAGGCCCCTCCGTATGAAATAGACCTCTCCCTACGTCAAAAGACCCTCCGTACGTTCCAAAGCCCGTCAATATTTCCCAAAGGCCCTCTGTACGAAAAAGAACCCTCCGTACGTTTCAAAGGCCCTCTATACATCCTAAGGACCCATCCGTACGTGCCAAAGCCCTCCGTGTGTCCAAACGCCTCCGTACAAAAGAGACCCTCCGTACGTACAAAAGACTCTTCCGCACGTTCCAAAGCCCTCCATATGTCCGAAAGGCCCCTCCGTATGAAATAGACCTCTCCCTACGCCAAAAGACCCCTCCGTACGTTCCAAAGCCCGTCAATATTTCCCAAAGGCCCTCTGTACGAAAAAGAACCCTCCGTACGTTTCAAAGGCCCTCTATACATCCCAAGGACCCATCCGACGTGCCAAAGCCCTCCGTGTGTCCGAAACGCCCTCCGTACAAAAGAGACCCTCCGTACGTACAAAAGACCCTTCCGCACGTCCCAAACAACCCTCCGTACCTCCCTAAGGCCACTGAGTGCATAAAAGACCCTCTCCCTAGGAGGAGAAAGAGCCCTCTGTAGGTTCCAAAGCCCCTACGTATGTCCCAAATAACCCTCCATGCGTCACAAAGACCCTCTATACATCCCAAAGACACCCTCCGTACGTTACAAAGCCCCTCCGTGTGTCCGAAAGGCCCCTCTGAACGAAAAGGACAACTCGATATATCCAAAAGCAACATCCGTACATCCCAAAGACCCCTCCGTACGTCACAAATACACCTCCCTATAAAAAAGTCCATCAGTAGATCTGAAAGACGCTTGTGTATGTTCCAAAGCCCTCCATATGTCCGAAAGGCCCCTCCGTACTTCAAAAAGACCCCGCCCTACATTCCAAAGCCCCTCAGTATGTCCCAAAGGCCCCTCCGTACGAAAAAGACCCCTCCATGTGTTCAAAAGATCACACCCTAAGTCCCAAAGAACCTTCCGTACGTTCAAAAGACCCCTCCGTACGCTGCAAACAACCCTCCATAACTCCAATAGGCCCCTACTTCAAAAAGACCCCCCGTACGTACTCAAATACACCTCGGTACAAAACAAATCCCTCCATGCGTCCCAAAGTACCCTCCGTATTTCAAAAGACCACTCTGTACATTGCAAAGAGCCCTCTGTACGCTCCAAAGCCCCTATGTATGTCCCAAAGGCCCCTCCTTATGAAAAAGAACCCTCTATACGTCCAAAAGCACCATCCATACGTTCCAAAGACCCTCTATACATCCCAAAGACCCATCCATACGTTCCAAAGCCCCTCCGTATGTCCGAAACGCCCTTCCGTTCAAAAAGACCCCACCGTATATCCAAAAGACCCTTCCGTACGCCCCAAACAACCATCCGTACCTCCCAAAGGCCCTCTGTGCATCCCAAATACACCTCTGTATAAAAATCCAATGAGTACATCCCAACGACCCTCCGTACGCTCCAAAGCCCCTCAATATGTCCCAAAGACCCTCTGTACGAAAAAGAACCCTCCGTACGCTCAAAAGATCACGCCCTATGTTCCAAAGAACCCTCCGTACGCTCCAAAAGCCCCTCTGTACATAAAAGACACCTCCGTAGGTCCCAAACAACTCTCCATACCACCCAAAGGCCCCTGAGTATGAAAAAGACCCTCCCTACGTCACAAAGCACCCTCCATACGCTCCAAAGACCACTCTGTACGTCACAAAACGCCTCCATATTAAAAACCCTCCGTACATCCCAAAGACCATTACGCACATCCCAAAGATCCTCGTACGCTCCAATGCTCCTACGTATGTCCCAAAGGCCTCTCAATACGAAAAGACCCCTCCGTACGCCCAAAAGCACCTTCCGTACGTCCCAAAGACTCCTCCGTATGTCCCAAATACACCTCTCTATAAAAATTCCCGCTGTACGTCCCAAAGACCCTCCGTACATCCCAAAGAACCCTCTGTATGATCCAAAGCCCTTCCATATGTCCGAAAGGCCCCTGCGTATGAAAAAGAACCCTCCGTACGTCCAAAAGACCCTCCGTACGTCCCAACCAACCCTCCATACCTCCCAAAGGACCCTGAGTACGAAAAGACCCTCTGTAGGTCCCAAAGACCACTCTGTACGTCACAAATACACCTCGGTATAAAAATTTCTCCGTATGTCCCAAAGACCCTTTGTACATGCCAAAGCCCCTCCGTATGTTCCAAAGCCCCTCCGTATGTCCGAAAGGCCCCTCCGTATGAAAAAGACCTCTCCGTAAATCCAAAAGACGCCTCTGTACGTCCCAAAGCCCCTCAGTATGTCCCAAAGGACCCTTGGTACGAAAAAGACCCCTCCTTATGTTCAAAAGATCACACCGTATTTACTAAAGAACCCTCCGTATGTTCAAAAGGTCACACCGTATTTCCCAAAGAACCCTCTTTACGTTCCAAAGGCCCCTCCGCACGAAAAAGACCCCTCTGTACATCCAAAAGCACCCTCCGTTCATCCCACAGACACCTCCGCACGCCCAAAAACACCTCCGTGTAAAGAAATCCCATCCTTAGGTCCCAAAGACCCTCCGTACATTCCAAAGCCCCTCAGTATGTCCCAAAGGCCCCTCCGCACGAAAAAGACCCCACCGTACGTTTAAAAGACCACACCGTATGTCCCACAGAACCCCCTGTACGTTCCAAAGACCCTCCATATGAAAAAGACCCTCCAAATGTCCAAAAGCACCCTCCGTCCGTCCCAAAGACGCCTCAGTGCGTACTCAAATACACCTCGGAACAAGAAATACCACCTCCGTACGTCACAAAGCACCCTCCAAATGTCCCAAAGACCACTCCGTACATCTCAAAGACCCTCCGTACGCTCCAAAGCCCCTACGTATGTCTGAATGGCTCCTCCGTACAAAAAGTCCCCTCCGTACGCCAAAAAGACCCTCCGTACATCCAAATCAACCCTCCGTACCTCCCAAAGACCACTCTGTACATTCCAAAGCCCCTCACTATGTCCCAAAGGCTCCTCCGCACGAAAAACCCCTCCGTACGCTCAAAATACCACACTGTATGTCCCAAAGAATCTTCCGTACGCTCCAAAGGCCCCTCTGTACATCCCAAAGACTCCTCCGTACATCCCAAAGACCCCTCCGGACGAAAAAGACGCATCCGTACGCTCAAAAGACCACACTGTATGTCCCAAATACACCTCGGGGAAAAAAAACACCGTACGTCCCAAAGTACTCTCCGTACATCCCAAAGACCACTCTGTACTTCGCAAAGACCCCTCCTTATGTTCAAAAAATCCCTTCGTACGTCCCAAAGACCCCTCCGTACATCCCAAAGGACCCTCCGTACGAGACAGACCCCTCCGAACGTCCATAAGCACCCTTTGTACGTCCCAAACACCCCTCTGTATGTCCCAAATACGCCTCCGTACAAAAAGACCCCTACGTACGTCCCAAAGACCCCTCTGTACGTCCCAAAGACCCCTCCGTATGTCCAAAAGGCCCCTCGGTACAAAAAAAAAGAGCCCTCCATAAGTCCAAAAGACCACTCCATATGTCCCAAAGAACCCTCATATCTCATAGCTCATATCTGCAGTCAGCACTACAAGAGGCTCAGCTTTCCAGCTACTCCTTGCCAGTTTTTTCGTTGAAACTAGCAGTGTTAGTAGCGCATTCTTTGGCTCCAGATCTTTGTGGATTTTGCATTTTACTTACCTTTTGTCCAGGACTTTCCTGCCTTGGAACTTACCTGCTGCCTATCTGCCCTCTGGTCTCCTGGTCCTCGTCCTCTGTTCTCCTGGTCTCTTGGTGCTTGTCCTCTGATCTCCTGGTCGTCAGTTTCTTCTACTGCTTTTGAGCCAATCTCAAATAAAGACACTGTTTCACACTCACCTGAGTTGTCTGCTTTTGGGTCCAGTAATCAAATTGTGACATCTATAACCAGTTTAAACCCAAAGAAAGACAGTTAAAGTCCAAGCTAAACCCTTTTGAGCCTGTACAAATCCAACTAAATCCAACCTGTACTTCTCCAACTAAAGCCAGTTAATGTTGAAGATAAGCCCTCCAAATCCTATCCATTTACATTAAGGACTTTAACATAGGCTCTGCAAGAGTCACTGTAAATGTAGGAGCCTCTTTTACATGGCTCAAAATAATTTTGAGAAGTGTTCTCTGTGAAGTGTTTTCACCTGCTTTAGGCTGGGTCTTCGGGTCTGTCTGTCGAACTCTAGCGAGATCCATCCCTTCCATGGACCACCATATCTACCACGATTGTACTATAAGAAGGTAAAATACAAAAAAAAACAAATTTGTGGGTGTGCATTACATACATTATGTACCTGTGGTTAAATGATTAAAGATTAGAGTACACGTTAGCTCAGTACCTTTCACTTATGAATGAACTTGGAATAATCAATGACCACAAAGCAATGATGAGATTGCCTGCCCTTCTTAAATGGACTCTTCACTTTCATTCGTTGTAGATATGCAATACATATCTCTCAATTGACAACATAAAGTGACAAATGGTCAAAGTCTAAAATGTACATTTTTAAAAAGTATGTGCCAGTGTTTTGGCTGCATTCATTTCTGAATCTGAATCACCACAGTATAAAGTTCCACCTTAACCTCACCTGGCCCTGCCCCTGTGCAGTTAACATGCTTTTAACATTAGTAAGAAGAAGAGTTTAAGGGTAATCAGGAGTAATATACACACTTCATTGTTAGTTGTTTTACTGGACAACATTTAATGAAAGAGTTCAAAGCATTGCAAGTTGCGCTGATGCTCGTCACCCCGCGCTCGACTCTATTAGCGTCTGGAGCACACAGACACATACTCGGGCGCACACAGATTGAGTAGGAAAGTGCACCAACATGAGAGTGGGGTGAAGCGCAACATAGATTATAGCCACCATTTTTTGCTCTCTGATGTTGTTAGCCTTAGCCAGCTTAAAGAAAGCCTAGATGTAATGCTTTATGTTTTTTAATTTCTTTGTTATTTATATAAACGTGTAATCACTATATGTGTATATCACAGCAATAGCTTTGAGAGTAAATGAGCCGTATATCTTCGACCCAGAGTCTGATTCTGAGTTCGAAGAACATGAGCAAACACAAAGACCTCGAAGGCTTCTACAAGACGTTTCTGCTTGGTAAATGAAAAACTATTTATTGTGTATGTTTCTATGGTGTAGCCCGTAGCATAGCGCACTGCTTCTGTTTATCGGTGCACATGTGGAAATGACCGTACAATGCCTACTGAAGTTGAGAATGTATATGCTGCCTGGAGACTCCTAAGGTAGCTGGTGTGCAGTGTATTGAAAGAACTATAATAAAGTAGCCTAGCAATATGTAGAGCTATGTAAGTAATGCTTGTTAGTAATACAATAATGTTGCTGACTGTTAGTAAGCTAACACAGTAGCAGCGATGCTTCTCTGTGTCTGAGCTGCAGAGCACGGCACTTGTTGACAGTGCAGGAGAGAGGGGCAGGAGGAGTGTGGAGGAGCACTTCCTGGAGAGGAGTGGTTTATTTCACATATTGACGTCATTGCGTGAAACAGCTCGTTGAAAGGACTGTAGCTCAAACTAAATAAATTACTTAAACATGCGCGAATGAAACAAAACACAACTTTGGGTATGTGTTTGAGGTAGAAACAACGTTAGAACATGGTTAAAAGCTCAGAAAAGTCGATTTCACATAACATGGGACCTTTAAATATGTTGCTGTTTTGTGGTCATTTAATATGAAGATAAAGTCATGTTGCCTCAAGCCCAAATTAGCTGGGACAGGCTGGAGCCCCCCTGAGAGTAAGACTTACATATCCTTTCTAACAAGAAACCTGCTACTTAAAACTCCAAGCTAACTTCTACCTGAACTCATCCACGGCTGAATCGTTCTTTTTCTGTCGCTACAGCTGCTGCTTAATAAAAGAGAGGGTGACACAGCTGTAGCCTCGATGGGTGGGTCAAACCATTTGCAGGCGGGGGTTTCTTTTTTCTTAAAATATTTAAAATGTTTTGTTTTAAATATATCTCATTAATAAATGTAATATTTCCATCCTAATTTAACTGTAATAGAATAACATATATATTTTTAAAGTTCGTCTTAATTTAGGGGTGGCTAATTTGTTATTGTAGAGGCGCTGGAGCACCCCTAAAAGTGGTCTAGCCTCGTCTGTGAGAAACAGCAGTTAGATGCTAGCATGCGGAAGACAGCATGTAAACAGAGCAGCAGAGCACGGCCACGGAGAAGGTACAGGGAGACGAGCTTTATACACTCCACGATATTAAACACAAATAACCTTTAGCCCAATAACAACAGCACGTGAACGCTCTGCCTAAATAACCCATTTAGCACTAATACATAGCCTAAAGCTTTCTGCTCTTCTCGTGAACGGCGTGTGGGTCTGTGCCAGTCCAGGCCGACAAAGGTTCCCTGTTGACGGACAGGCTAATACTAGACCTCAGGACCGGTCAGAGTGAAGTCTGGAACGAACGGGATTGAAAAATCAGTCACGTGCACGTGTCTTGTTGTTTGCGCACGTGTGATGCTTGAACATGGGGCTGAATCAGAAGAGGAGCTTGATTGCGGTAAGCTAGCTGCAGCAACGTCACGTCACACATACAGAACAGTATACATATATAAATATAATATAATATATATATAATATAATAGTATATATATATAAGTATGGCGATGAAACGCGATGCCTGTATATAATAAGCCATTAATGAAAAGACTGAATGCCTTGCAGGTCCTCAGCCAACGTCAGGTGTCTCTGTCAGTCACTTAGCTGATAATGAAGCAGCCCAGCAGCAGCACTCAAGGATGGGCAGGTACAACACAAAAATGACGCTAGCCTAAGTTTAAAACACCCTAATCATTTATTTTTTGGTAGTAAGCAGTGGTGTAGTCTACGTGATACGCAGGTATACGCCGTATGCCCACTACGAAAGCAGCGGGATTTCCGTATAATCACTACAAAACGCACACTGGTGCGTAACTGTGTATGCCAAAAGCAGCCACTTGCTGGTGCACGCTGTTAGATTCAACTTCTGTGTACAACTGCTCCCCTCCCCCACCCCACTCTGTCCCAGGTTCCGGTTAGAGCTTTCTGATTGGTTCAGGGCGCAAAGTGGGAGGGACGAAGAAAAAATACTTTGAGACCACCTGTGTAAAACGAGTCAAATGAAAAGGAAACAAGCGACACTCTTTGAGTGTTTTTTATATGCCTCACACTATATCTGAGAAAACCGCTGAAACGTCCACATTATTGTGAATATTATTATATTGTTAAATTAAGTCTGTATTGTTAAAAAAAAAAAAAAAAAGCTAGGCTAGCGAATTTTTAAATAGGCATCCTTGCTTAGAATGGAGGGACAGAAAGGTTACTTAACACATTTTCTCCATAAAATAGTTGAATAAATATAAATTACTATTTTTTACTTTTATTTGGCTGTTTCTTTTCATTCATCTCTTATTTTGTATTTTTTTATGCGCTTTCAATTGCGGGCATCTCTGGAGGCCTATGTGTTATTAGTAGGCCTAATAACACATAGCACCATCATATCACTTGTTCATATGATGGAGTATTTGTCAGTGACTGTCCTGGCCACATCTATTGCATGGCCTGGCTGTCCTGGGAGTAGATCCTTTCTTCTGTGGTTCTCCCTGACGTTTCTCTTTTTTCCCCGGCTGGGTTTTTTGAGTTTTTCCTTACCCTGATGGAGGGTCTAAGGACAGGCGACGTTGTCCTGCTCAGCCTGTTTGCATTTTACTGTCTGTTTTGTGAAGCCCTTTGAGGCAATTGTTGTTGTGATACAGGGCTATACAAATAAAATTGAATTATTAGTGAGGGTAATGACTGATGGCATTCATTGAGGATGGGGCCGTAGAAGTTTGTTGACAGTTGACAGTATATCCACTACAAAAATGTAGACTACACCACTGGTAGTAAGTACATGTTTGTATGTTAATATTATCTTATCCTGCCTTAGTACTTGCAGTCGTGTTTTAAAACAATGTTATTGCTGAATAAGTCCTGCTTTAGTCTTGTTTTAGTCAATAGACTTAATATTGGTTTTTAGGATATAACTAGCAACATGACCTTAATCTAAAGTAGACTTTAATCTAAGTCAAAAATATATTTTTGCTTGAATATACTCACACATGATTGTTTTGTTAACTTTCAAGACTGGCATTTTGACAAATAGTATTTTGAAAAAACAGCAAAAACAGTTCCTTGAAAACAGTACTTGATACAGTCAAATGGGTTTTTTTGCCATCTGCTGGCCAGTGGTTGTAACAGCACCGAGCATTAAGCATAGTCTTATTGCAGTACATCAGCATATAATTATTTCACTACATAGAAACCAGGGCTGGTCTGAGCCACATGTCCCGGGCTGGAAATGAGTCCCACCCCGGCCCTGAATGGCATCAATATTGTTTAGCAACTCGTTTACAAATGTGCTGTACAAATAAAATTGACTGCACTTAACTGATATTATGTTTGTATTTCAGACATAGAGCCAAGGTCCACAAAGTGAAGACAAAAGAAGAGGCAGCTACTGGCAGACATCAGAGCTCTTGAAGAGAAGGTTGCCAGGTTGAAGGATGAGAGAGATTTTCTTCTCCAAACCCTCAACATGGTCATGACAGGCACAGTTGATTTCTTCATGTGGCGGTTGATAACATACTTGTATTATTCAGTTATCATTTATTAAAATATATACATGGACATTTTATTTTGGGGGTGGATTATTAGCATAGGCAGGTCACAGCTTTTGAGTTAACACAAACACACCAGTTAGGCCAGAGACACAGTGGATGCAGGTAGCTTAGGGGTAGAGTTGGATTGCACGCTAATCATCAAGAGCTCAAGATGGTGGGTGTTTATTAGGGTTATTATTATTGACGAAACAATAAAATAGTCATTTAAAATAATCTCTTTTAAAAAGTCACATTAAACTAAAACGTATAAGCCTACAATATCAACATGGGAAGAAATGATTTAATTTGATAAATGTAGCCCACGTAGGCTGAATGACTAGTCGTTGATGGGATGGTCTGTCACCTCCTAAAGCAGCTGATTATTACGGATTATAGACCTATTTTATCTGTCAATAGCACAAAATGAATACATTTGCAGTGTCAGTGCAGCATTTCATCAAACTTCTCCTCACAGCAGCTAATATAACATTACTGTAGTAATATTGGTGAGTGATAGGAGCTCCATGGTGACACTCCAGGGAGGGGCTTGAGACCACAGAAAGCCTCCGCTACATAATATATCTTCATCGAATGTGTGAGTGGCTTTTAAAATTGTCATTTGTAAACATTATTTTAAACATGTATGCAGGCAAAACTGGATTAAACAAAAGAGAATGGTCTTCTGACTGGAACTCGGGCTCAACTGTGTCTTCCTCATCAACTGATTTCACCAGTGAAGATGAAGACATCACAACGGCCCTGAAGACATCAAGGCAAAAAAGAAAACACAAAGGAAGGACTTCCACCCACTCGCACAAGCAAGAGGTATAGCTTTAAGTTTGCATTTTAATTTGTCCAGAGTCACACTAATCATCTGAAATATAATCAAAACTAATGTTTGCTTAAGGCTTGTGCATTGTTCGGGACATTTTTGTCCCTCCAAGGCATATTTTCACTTTTCATTTGGCCATAATTTTTAATAATAATACACTGTGGGCAAAAACCTCCACTAAATTGTTTTAAAATATGTCAAATAATATATTTTTTTCTTTTTGCTTAACCCTTTTGCCCTCCTCAAATTTTCCATATACTTGACACCTTTGTGGCAAAAATGTACATACACAAAAAAACTGCTATTAAATTGTCATACATTTTTTTCTGTTTTTTTTCATAAATCTCTCTCTCTAAGCCACTTCAGATCTGCTCAAAACTACTAAATATTCAATAATTTTCAGGATTTTAACCCTTGTGCTGATTAGAGCCTTGTGTATGTAAAAGATTAGCAACGAAATTGACACCTTTGTGGAAAATGTCCTATTGACTTCCATTAAAACCACTTTTTTTTAATCTCACTGCTATTACACTATAAAACTATGCATTTTCTTATGTCAGCATTTCTTATTAAAGAAAAGTAGTGATATTTGACATTTTTACTGTATTCCAGCAGATTCAACTGTTTTCCCATGTTAGGCCCATGCATGACATTCATGTATTTTTTTTTTTTTACTACATTATACTATGGAGTCATGTGACTACCAGGGGGCCAAGAGTGATTTGTTTGTCTTTTAAATCAATTTTTAAATCAACATCTGATTCATCAATATGAATATTTATTGTGCAATTACAACAACACTGAAAACTTCAACAACAAAAGAACATACAAAATGTGAATAAAAAGTTTGAGAGAAACAGATAAATGGATTGAGAGAGTGTGTTTGTGTGTGTTTAGTTGAGTTCAATTCCAGCAGCAGACCAGCAGGTCCTGCAGCATGTGACCTGGTGCTCTCTACAAATGCACCTGTTACACATGCAACTTTGTTACTAACAGTAGTTTTTGTTTTGAAATACATCAAAGGAGGGAGGCCAAACATCAAACACATAGATCAAAAGATGCCCTTTTTCTCCTGAAATGATCAGTGCTGACACACACACTCTCTCCCTCTCACAGTCTAAATACTTCTTATGCCAGGCGTTGCTGATCTTCTCGTTGGTTTCTCATCAGTTGCCGTGTTCCTGTGCTGTGCTGTCATTGGTTGGACAGCCATCTTCTTCTGGTACCGTCAGCGCGGCCCTGACTGTCTGTATGCTATCATTAAATATAGAGATAAACAGTCAAAAGCAGTTGGGGAGTAAACTGTTTTGGACTACATGACAGAGGAGGTGAGCAGTCTCAGTTTGAGCAGCTGCCTGAGAAACTTCCCCAAACCACTGTTAGGAAAAACAACAGATGTCATGTGAAGTTCATAATGGGACGTAAAAAGGGCATAATCCTAACAAAAGTCATGGTTTTATAGTGTAATGGCTGTGAGATGTTGTGGTTTTAATAGAAGTCAATGGGACATTTTTGGTGTCAAGAGGGAGTATCTGACACTACATAAAAAAATATTAATGCAATCAAATCAATTTTCGTTCTAATCCTTGATATATCCAAGACTCTACCAGCACCAAAGAAAGTGAAATTCCTGAAATTTATTGAATATTTGGTAGTTTTGAGCAGATCTGAAGTGGTTTAAGAGATTTATGAAAAATAGCAGAAAAAATATGAATGTATGCTTTTAGAGCAGTTTTTTGTGCCACGAAGGTGTAATGCACCAGTGTTTAAAGGCTCTTACTTTGTTGTCAACATGAAAAGGCTGCAGGGAAAGAAGGACACTTACTTTTTGTTTTTGTTTACTCTGTGTAGACTTTTTGTGGTTGTGTGTACTCAGTCACATCAAGGTCAATGTGCAAATGTCTCTCTCTCTCTAGCTAACATACACACACACACTGACACACAATTATATGCTAATATACTTCATATAACTCCATATAAAAACCAGAACCTAAGCTTCCTAAGCACAGGCCTATGTAAAGTTCTCTGGCCCTCTTCCTGATTCGATCCTGTCATCATTTAACCGCTGGTTAGCCAGGTGGTGTCCGGAAAACAGCGTGGGCTTTATAGACCATTGGAAGGCCTTCTGGAGAAAACCTGGTCTCATTCGTAGAGACGGCATCCATCCTACTTTGGATGGAGCGGCTCTAGGTTAGGATTGGGACCAGGACACAGAGACAGACACAGTCTTACACGGTTCTCTGTTTCATCTTTAGGACTGTCACAACCCATAGAGACTGTGTCTGTCCCCCAGTGCACAGACTCCATTATAACTCAAACAAAGCCCCCAGCAGAAATATACAAATCTAATTTAAATGCAGAGAAATGCAATAAAGAAGTCAAATGTGGATTACTAAACGCCAAGTCTATTTCATCAAAATTGCTACTAGTCAATGATTTAATTAATGATCATAAAATAGATTTAATGTCGTTAACAGAAACATGGCTGAGAGTAATCTCACACTCCAGTTTATTAATGAGCCCCAGATCTAAACAGTCCTATTGCTGATTAGTCAGTTAAAAGTCCTGCCCCACAGCTCCGTCCTGTCGGGTCATTTTTTAAATTATCTTTCAGTTCACGCTTGAGGACTAAACTCTTCCTCTGGACAGACCCCAGTTTAGAAGAATATTATCTGATAAAACTGTTTCTGAGTTTAAAATATGTTACAATATTAGCCAGTATTTCGCCAGTTAATCCAGAGAGCAGCCCCACAGCCCCAGTCCCAACACAACAGATAAGTTTGTTGATACAGCCATGTGTTCAATGCAGGACGCTCTCAATAGTGTGGCGCCACTAAAACAGGGGGTCATTAGAAATAGTAATAGAGTATCACCCTGGTTTATGCAGAAACCCGGCTCCTCAAACAAGCCACACGTAATTCAGAAAGGCAATGGCGTCACTCCAACTCCGAGGATTCATATGCAAGCCCTAACCTTGCGCTGCAGCAGGATTCTCGCGAGATTTGGGAGTTTCCAAAACTCTTGTAAATCCATCTTGTATCATGCCAACCAAACCGCTTGAGTCGCGAACCGTGGACTCACCGGACTCTGTTGACCAATGATGTTGCAGCACTAACAGGTAGAGGCGGGTTTTTAATTTGAAGAAAGCAACTAGTGCTCTCTTCTCCTCTTTGTTATCAACATGGCTACGCCGAAAGACGTTAGTGTTGACGCTGCTATCGAAACATTTTTGTCAGAAGTAGAGAGTATTTCTTCTTTGAAAGAAGCGCAAAGAGTGGCACGTCATATCGTTGCTGTGATTGATTAAAGAAACCTCATGATAAGCGGATACTAGTCGGTGCTTCATCCAATCAACACCAAGTTTTTGAGAGAAGGTGCCTCCCTTTTGCAAACGCTTTCAACGGGAGCCTTCCCAGATGGTACTGCGAAATAGACTATGTTCTGTGGAGCAGTTCTATCTGGCAGAGTCAGGTTAACTTTTTAAGACAGAAAACTAAAACTAATAAATAAAAGGACAATGACACTTAAAAGAATAAAACCTTTTTTTTTTTTTATCTCAGTTTTTCATGAATAAATAAAATTGTCAAAACTCAAGCAAAAATTTTAAACCACATAAACATGAGAAGAAATTAATTATGCTACAAGTTTCCCTTTCTCCAAACAGCGTCTATAACACAGCCTCAGTCTAAAATATAACATCAGAGAATCAAGCAAAACAAAATTATTTAATGATTTGAGTTTTTATTGAACAAATGTTTTCAAAGATCATGTAGGAAATACAATATAATACAAGTGTGGCACAAATAAAATACACAGCTCAAGGAAAAGGAATGACGGATGATCCCAGCTTCAGTCGAACTAAAACCTGTCGCACACGAGCAGAAACTTTCCAAATCAATCAAGGCTTTTATAAAAGAAATGGTGGAAAAATTAGAAAAATGACTCTGTGGGTTTTTAAAGGTTGAAGCTAGAGTTTGAGGAGCTTTAGTGGTTGTTCAAAAAGTCCATAGTTAGTGTAAAACCTGAACTGAGAGAATATTTTGAATTAGAAAAATGAGAGGATTTGGGCAAACACTAATTAACAAAAAAATATGGAAATGTAATATTTTTGGTGAAACTTTAATTCAACAGACACAAAAATAATATAAAAAAGCAAAAGCAAAACCATTTATTTCTAAATTAAATAACTTAAAGCGCAAAAGTAGAATTTATAGTTTTTTCAAGACTTCTAAAATGTAAAATCTTAAAATTTTTAATAAAATTCAGGCATTGTAAAAAAGTAATTAAACAAAATTAAACTATTCGGAGCATGGTACACTATAGCAAACATTTTAAAAAGCTAAAACTAAAAAAGGGATGAATAAAAAGAAAATGACATTATAAATTAATTATAAGAAATTCATAAAAGGCTTGATGCCCTTGATGGGGACATAGGGAAAAGCAAAATACACTGACTGGTGGTAATACACTGACTATGGACATGGACAAGCAGAGTTTTGAGCCATCACTAAACTCTGAGGCTCAGATATTAATTAAATGTTGTCTTTAAAGTCATTTCTAAAATTGGACTAAAATTTCAGGGTATTTTACAACATTTCTGTACAGATAAAGTACAGTAGATCAAGCAAAACAAAATGATTTAATGATTTAATCAGAAGTCGCTGAATTAAAGCCAGCATCAACGGCTAAACTTAGGGACAGCAGTGGATTTTTTTATGGATTAAAACACTGTGAATCCAATAAAGAATTCTCAGTTGAAATCTGCAAATTTATAAAGAAAGATTTCATCAAAATTCAAGCAGATAAATGTCAACGTTTTGAGCAGTGATTTTATTATTTATTACTAGAGGAAAAGGGCTGAAAAAACTATGGAAAAAAATCACTAAACTACTGAAAGAAAAAAAAATTAATTTTGCAATTTTGACCTCTTACATAAACAGTTACTTGAAACAACTGTTACATTTTTACTTTATTATTTTATGTTTTTCCTCCGCTGGTCTCAAATGCTGAAATGATGGGATAGCTTTAATAGAAGCAGCTTTTTTTCTGTTGGATAAATCTAACATTACAAAGGAATTCTTTTCAGTATAAAAAATGAAACTGAAATGAAAACTATGAACAAAACATGAGATGATGTGAAAAGGAAAAAAGTTATTTACTAAGAAATCCCTCAAAACTCCCCCATAAACCTTCACTGATTCTGTTTTAAGAAGACATGAAATATTCCCGAGCAGTCATAAATACTCGATAAAGAAAAGCAAAAGGAACACTTTGTGAAGGGCCTTTCAGTGGAAACAGAAAATACAAAAAAGGAAGACAAACTAAACACTTTCTCCTTAAATTTAGTTTAATTTTAAGCAGCAACAACAAACCAACAACATTTCACCGAGGTCTAGTGCTGCAGGCTGTATATAAAGATGGACAGTGGAGCCAGAAACATGCCTTCGTTGAGCTAATGTGAACGGCAAAGTCTCAAAAATTTGGTTCAAGAATAATTTATAATTTATAATACAATTTTAAAACACAACAAACTTTTACATATAATCAAATTATGAGAGTATTTTATCCATAACGTACAGGGCAAAAAATAAACTTCTGTAAACCAAAAATCCAAATTAGAATTAAAAAATCCTCTAAGCTAACCAAGATGTCAGCAACCAGTTTGTTCCCTTCCCCAAAAATATTGATATAATTTACCAACCGAAAATAAAATCTAGTGGCTTTCTTCTATTCGCAGATATTTGTAAAGGTTACCGCTGACACTATGGAAGCATTAAGGAAGAGTCTTTCATTTGTGTTTTTCTTGTTCCATGGGACAATATATAAACTTTTGAAAAAATTCAAATGTTTAAGTGTTTCCCTTCATCAAAAATATTACTGATATAATTGACCAACCATTGGTTACTAATAGTTGGGAATAGTTGGAAGACTCATATGTAGCATCTGCCTAAAAATATACCCTTTAATACATGTAAATGCTTTAGAAATGCCAAATATGTATCATCATCAACATATCTGCTGAAAATGATTTTTATTTCCTGTGTTAATGTTGGAAAAATCATGACCATGTCATTCATTTAAATCTATTATGTCCCAAGAGGTTTCAAAATAAATAATCATTTGGTTTTTGAGTCTCATTGTCCATCCTTGAATACACTTAACAATCCTGGAATTACCCAAAATTTCAATATATTCCGTTTCGTAAAAGTTAAGGAATCACTTTGCTGTTTTATGGATGATAAATCCTGTTAACGCCCAGAGGTGGCCCTGTAAAAGCTGAACGTCACAGTGTATGATATGTCCACAAAGACCGTTCGGTTTCAGGTTTGGGTTGGAGTAAAACACTGTGACTATGTACCATTCATTTCTAAAGTCGTCGGGAAAAGCACCGGCTGAATTCTGAATGCCTTTTCACAGAAGAGTCCATGCCACAAACTAAAAACCTGACCGACCCACAGCGGAAATGAAGTAAAGACAAAGAAGAATGTAAGACGTCTGTTATGTTTGCTTTCCCACTGCATTGTGTCAACTCATACTCGCCTCATTTCAGCTACACACTGATAAAGACGTCAAAAAGGCTTTCATTTTGTTTCTTTAATGAGACTTTTTGAGAGAACAGTGGCATTGAGGGTTAGCTATGAAGCTCACTGTAAGGTATTCATAAGAAACTTCACAAAGCCATTTACCCCATTTTCTCAAAGAAAGAACTTGATCAAAATGGACGAAATGCAGAAAATTCAATGTTTTTTTAAAAGCTAGAGTGTTCATATCATGCAATGAAAATAGTACTGCCTCGGTGTGAACCCGGTTAAGCACCAAGTCATTTTCAAGAACATTTGTGTTGAGCAAAGAAAATAAAACATATATTTCAACCATTTGTTTTGGATGATCTTTGGCTAAACGTACAGCAGTTTGACCAGATGCTCTTTTACTGAACAGATGGGACCGACAGACACAAGAAAAATCAAACTGATAAAGACAAGAGGAGAGTTTAATGCTTGGGACGTTGGACGTAAAAAGAAATGAACAAACAAATGTAACCTAGGAGGAGGGGAAGACAAAAGGGAAGGTGCTGAATTATAAACATAACATTCAACAAGATGAAAAAGTGGACATTTCTTGATTCTGGAAATACACACACAGCCAAGATTTCAAAATTTAGAAAACTAAAGCGAAAGCTAACATTTAAAATTATTCTACTGGGTCATCTTTTGGCAAGGCTTGAGTTTGGAAGCTCAAAATCCAGAAAAATATGGTATAGCCCAGTGGAAACCAAAAATAAGGTAAGCAGAGTGGAGAACCATGCAGTGGAAAAGCGATATAAAACCTGCTAAAGGAAGAGAGGTCTGAAATGTCATTTTATCTGGAATCAGAAGTCTCTCAGGATGTGGTTAATGGGCTGAATCTGAATCACAGGAGATAAGTTCACCTGCAGGATCTTCTGGGCTTTCAAACGAGCCTCAGTAATCGATCGAGAGTCGTCCACTTTAATCACTTTCCACCTTAGATTCCGTTTGTCCTTCCAGCCGTTTCGCGTTTCCTTGGGGCTCCGTCGATGCGGGTGGACGTCGTTGTTTCGGTTCCGGTTGCTCCTCGTCTGGAGCTCCGTGTGAGTCTGTGGAAACTGCCGGCCGTTGGCGTAAAACACGGGCGCCGAATCCCCGATGAGAGCGCCGTCCGAGCGAACTGGGCAGGACTGGCTCTTTTGACTGAACAGAGCCACGGCGCCGTTCTGTAAAGGCTGCGAGGGTATTCCAGAGAGAGGCGGAAGGGAAAACTGAGGAAAAACAGCGGCAGGGTCGACGGCAGAAGACGAGTTCCAGGAGGTTTGGATCTGGAGCCTCGCCGTGTGGTATCCAGACTGGCCTTCGATGTTGGTCAGTCGCAGACACGGCTGAACCTGTGCCGCTTCCTCAGTCCTACTCGACGTCCTGCTGCAAACAAACACAGGTTTGTGGCCCGCTCTGACCTCCGGAGGTCGCACTCCTTGGATCCTTGGGTTGCCGCTTTCCGAGAGGCTCCACGACGGATGTACTTCCCTCTTTTTGAACGTCTTCTTTCTCTTCTTCTTCGCCCTGGGCCTGATGCTCTTGTTCGACGGTTTGAGCATGTCCTCTGCCAGCGGCAGAGTCATACAGGAGCGGTATCGGTAAACGTCCTTGCTTCGCAGGATGGTGGGTTTGTGACCCTCGTCCCTCAGCTCCTGTAGAAAGCTGACCAGGTCTTCTGTGTTGGACAGGTCTCGCGACTTGTGACTGAGGATATGCAGAGCGTCCAGGATCACGTTGTGTCCTGCTGAAGAGATCCGGGACCAGGAGTGGACCACCTTCTGCTCCTCGTTGGCAAAGGCCAGTGGTCGGCTGACCACAGGACCTGTCGCCGCCACTGCCATCTCCATAAATCTGAGGAGAACACAAAAACAACATGAGTTTATGGATTATCACAAAGACCAACATTTAAATCAGAAACAAAGGAGTATGATTGGTGTTAATTAATCTAGACGCACCATATCCACCGCAAAGGTGGCACTGTAATAAATATTGTATGTAATGGTTTATAATTCGTGATCCAGACGTCCAATGTTAGAGTCTGATACCGGACTTCATTAAGACACAAAAGTTAGGTTTTGTTTTTGTCACCGTTCAGTGGATACAGAGACAAAGTTGTTCATCCCTTTTTCAGCCACAACCCATAATCTACTGCTGAGAACATAAAGGTGAAGGAGTTTCTGTCAGCCAGTAACCACCAGTGACTAGGAGCAACAGTCGGTTCATCCTCAGCGTCACTAGCCGTTAACAAACAGACGACATCAGTTTATTGGTTAACCATCCATCCCCTTTTAGTGGGTAGAATAATAAAGGCTATAAAATACTTGACTAGTGTGGACGTAGCCTTGGAATATAAAGCCATTCTGTTACTCAGTCTTCACTAAAGTTTCCCTTAAGGCTAAAAAATGTCTGCTGTTGATGACCCACTGACCTTCGTTGCTTTAAATGCTCTTAAATCTCAGGGTGAACTCACAAAAAAATGCACTCCCTTTTATGAAGGCCACCATTTCACCTCAAACTGGCAGCATTTGCTATTTTACTTTAGGGCCTTGGTTAAATTTGGCCAAGGAAGAATGTAGGAGACGTCAGAGTAAAGTTGAGGTTTTCAGGACTTTGTGGAGAAGCTGAAAATGTGAATGAGACACAGATACTACATTTGTATTTGTTAAATGGTCAGGATCAGGATAATACTAATAAATGGTAAATGGCATGCATTTATATAGCGCTTTTCATGCCCTACTCGGGCACCCAAAGCGCTTTACATCATGCTTCCATTCACCCCATTCACACACATTCACACCTGGGGCAGGTGGAGCGGCGGGCTGCCATACACCAGGCGCTCAAGCCTTCTCCAACCACCAAACTCACCAGGGAGCGGGAATCGAACCGCCAACCTTCCGGTTATTGGACAACCTGCTCTACCAACTGAGTCAACAAATTCTGTCAGAAACTCATTTTTAATTTCTGCTGCTGTTTTTTTTAACATAATTCTGCTGAAGGCTTGAATGGACTAAACTAATTTTGTTCTAAATTTAAACTCATCTCTGACCTACTTCCACTGGGTCTGTTCACAGACAACAGTGTGTCCCTGAAGGATTGCCGTAGGTGCTCACAGGTTGTACAAAGGTTGGTGATATTCTAAGTAACTAAAGAAGAATAAACTTAAAAAGCTCCCACGTCCCTGAATTTTCTGAGGAACGTCCCTGATGTCAGCCATCTTCTCTATGCTTTGGGCGATATGGTTCATTTCACATGCCACAACCAAATGGTGAACAAGTTGAGAAAAAATTGTTTTCCGTACGGTTAAAAGTCCATTGACTGATATTTTTCTGTTTCATTTAGTTTTTCAGTGTAATCTAAAGTTTATTGTAACAGGAATCATCTGAAAAAAATTAGACCTTAAGACGTGATCTAGTTTTTATAATTAAGGATTTTAATAGATGAGAATGATCAGTCCACAGCAGGATTTTGTCCAATCACAGCTCACTTCAGGTAAAAAGGAGCGCTCCCATTGGTCGACACTGATGTCAACAACAAAGGAACAAGGAAATAAACCAAGGAAATGGGTTATTCTGTTGAAAATATGTCTTATTTTACAGAGAAACAGCTCAAAAAAGATAATAATTATAGGATCACTCCAGTCTACAAAGTATTATGTGTATTTTCAGAACTGTTTTTACTACTGTGCAACAGAATTTCCCTTTTTGGCATGAATAAAAGTATTTTTCAAGTCCGAGCGTTGAGGCCAGAGGGTTTTCACGCTGAGGGAAGAGTGAGGGGAGTGTTCCTGCAGCGTTAAGAGTTAAACCTGTGGAGGATCTGGTTGGTTTTAGACCCTGGACTCGGTGCCTCTCTTTGCGGCGCTAAAGTCGACAGAACACACTGGGCTCAGAGCAGCCAGGCGTGTCTAGAGCAGTATAAATAGACAGATCTCCTGCAGCAGGTTTGTAAAGAGCTTCTAAGAATCTGGTTTCATCAGAAAGAGCCATCTGACGCAGTCGTAAACAGACTTATAACAATAAGATAAATAGAAAAACAGAGAAAAGTCCAGTGAATCCAGGTCCAGAGTCAGATTTCATGTAAACCACGTTCACTCAATTTAATCAAGTGGTCAATGCACCGGATCTGCTGAAGTTAGAGCTGCACATTATCAGGAAAACAAGAAATGTGCCATAACTGTTAAAAATAACATGACTGATATTTGAATGTCCATCTTATCATTGTTTACTTTGCATCAAATTAATAACTATCAAGATATTCAAGCTACTAAACAAAGTGTTACTGGTATCATTGGTGCTGCTAATCATTTTGTTTTGAAAAAAAACTGACATTTCCACAGAGTAAAAAATATCTGCTACAAATCTCTCTCTCTTAAACACAGACGCTAAGATAGTCCTGGCCCAAAGGTGTGTGTCTGTCTGTCTGTCTGTCTGTCTCTGTCTGTCTGTCTGTCTGTCTCTGTCTGTCTCTGTTGTTGTTTGTTGTTGTCTTGTTGTTGTCTTGTTGTTGTTTTGTGTGGTGTTGGTCTGTGAGTGAGTGAGTGAGTGAGTGTCTGTGTGTGTGTGTGTGTGTGTGTGTGTGTGTGTGTGTGTGTGTGTGTGTGTGTGTGTGTGTGTCTGTCTGTCTGTCTGTCTGTGTCTGTGTGTGTGTGTGTGTGTGTGTGTGTGTGTGTGTGTGTGTGTGTCTGTGTGTCTGTGTGTCTGTCTCTAATTCAGCTGAATCCAGTGAGACCAGTGTCTGTTTGTAAACGAGGTTTTGGTGAAACAGCCTCCTTCTTTTTCATAACTTTATCATAAACCAGTTTCTCACTCAGAACATCTGTGGGTCCTGGGACCATCTCCAGAGACCTTCCAGAGACCCTCTGGAGTCGGGCTGAGCTGAATCCATGCAGCTGGTGCTGATAGCGGAGTGCACAGAGCTGCGGTCGAGTACTCCCTGCAGCTCTTTACAGTCACTGTTGATTTGTATATTATATATATATATATATATATATACAGTCTGTCCAGTAGTGCAGTATCAAATGGTTGGTCTGGGTTTGTTTGTTTTAGATCTGGGTTAGTCCAGGTTAAAGAATGACAATTCCTAGTTCATTAATGATTTAGTCCAGTTCTACTTTAAAGTTTAGCCTGGGTTTAGTCACAATAGGGTCCTGATTTAGCCCCGTTTATTCCAGGTTTAGTTCCAGAATCACATTTTTCATCTATTGTTATTTTCCCTCCTTTTTCCCTAGACCCCGCCCCCTCCTGAGGCGCCCGTTTCCGTGGCAACGTGGCACCGGTTCAGGGAGGACTCGGCCTGGGATCGGCTCGTGATAATGAGCCGCGGACGTTCGTCGGTGTCGAGTTGCAGCTCCGTTCCCTCGAGACACTCTCAGACGTCTCTAAATCCTGCTGCAGACAGTTTCTGCTTTAGTCCCATCTTTCTGAACTTTAAATCCAGATTCTGCAGCAGTTTCCTACATTTTAGAGAATCTTTCATGTCTTAGTTCTGCTCCAGTTTAATGCAGAGGAGACAGAGAACGGAGTGGGTTTAATTCAGAAACAGCTGTTGAGAATAAACTTTTACTAAATGTCCTTTTATCAGGCAGTTCTGCAAGTGTCCACCGGGAAATCACCTTTTATCAAAGTCTTGTTTATTCAAAAAGGTTTAACAATAGCTTTTTACAGAGATATAATTCACTGTATGGATTTCTAGTTTGTGTTAAATGATGGAATACTCCGATAATGTCTAGCTACTACTACTCAATCAATAAGGGCCAAAAAGCCCAAAAAGAAAATCTTTCTCACAAACCTAACCGAGCATGCCTTGTTTTCCGGACGTTTGAGAGTTGACTCTCCTAAATAATAGATGAGAATGATCAGCCCACAGCAGGATTTTGTCCAATCACAGCTCACTTCAGGTAAAAAGGAGCGCTCCCATTGGTCGACACTGATGTCAACAACGAAGGAACAAGGAAATAAACCAAGGAAATGGGTTATTCTGTTGAAAATATGTCTTATTTTACAGAGAAACAAAAAAAGATAAAAATAGAGAAACAGCAGCAAATGAAACATGGATAAATGTTGGTGATGCTTCAGTGTTTAATGAGACAGAGATAATTACAGGATCACTACAGTCTACAACGAGAAACTACAAAGATAAAAGGTTCAGGTCAGAGCTAAACTATCATTTACAGTTTTTCTCGATTGCTTTGGCTCAGAATTACATTCTCAAAACAACACGGACAAACCTCCAAACCTCTTGGCACTTGTTCACAACAGATTTGAATTTCTCATTACTTTCAGCGAATTGCAAATGTCTCTGAACATTTCTGCAAATGATTAAGTACAATTGCCTACAGTTTGCACAAGTACCAAGTGAATATACCTTGTGATCTAAGCTGACTGTCACTTCTCAGTCAAATGGTTGTTCTCTCCAAAACATGTCAGCATCATTTCAATGTGTAAATCATCACATGCAAAATGGTCCATTCAATTGTCAAAATATGTCAGGGACGTAATACCATGAGTAACATCCCATTATATAACATGAATCTCTTGGAACATTTGCTAAATTGGTAACTGTGATTGTCCGTCAGGTGAAACTAGCAACATATAATTTTCCTTTGTTTTGTGTTTGATGAGTTTATTTACAGTATATTGTGCTGTATACAGGGGTGCACGGAAGCGGAGTGGTTAGCGCTCCCGCTTCACAGCAAGAAGGTCGTGAGTACGAATCCCGGCCGACCCAAAAAACATCGTTGGCCGATTGTAGCCAACCCAAAACATCATTGTCTAACTCTGGTCTTTCTGTGTGGAGTCTGCATGTCCTCCCCGTGTCACCGTGGGTTCTCTCCGGGATCTCCGGCTTCCTCCCACCGCCCAAAGACATGCATGTATAGGTGAATTGGTGACTCTAAAGTGCCCCTAGTGGATGAATGTGAGAGTGAATGGTTGTCTGTCAATGTACGTCTAAGTGTCAGCGACGAACTGGCCACTGTCCAGGGTGTACCCCGCCTAAGGCCCAAAGCAGCTGGGATAGGCTCCAGCCACCCGCGACCCCACAAAAGTGGGATAAGCGGTAGAAGATGAAATGAAAAAAAATGAAATGTGCTGTATACATTTTCTTTTCACTATGATGTATAGCAGTTACTGTTAGTGAATGAAAATACAATCCAGTGACAATGTCCATGGCAGTGTGAGTGCAGTGTGTGATGTCAGACCTTGTAGGCTACTGTTGAAATCATCCTTCTTTTTTAGTTTGATACACAGTTGTATTCTGTTATGTAGACAAAAAACATCATGAATCATGCAGTGACAATGAAGGACTGGACCAAGATTGAAATGCACAGATGAGGAATATTTCCATGGACCGCTTCCATAATGACAAAACATCTAAGCATTTTGACCAGCAGGACTTACACAACGCCAAAAGGACTTTGCATTTTGGTGGCACTGACTACTTACGTGAGAAAATAATTGACTTTTGGCACATGAGCAAACTGTTTTGGGAGAGATATGACCTTTTGCTGGTGAGCCATGGTGTTGTGCTGAACCGTACATGCTATTTTGACAAATGCACCTAGAGCTTTGAGAATGTAATTTCTGTTTCAAGAAATGAGCCAAAGCAATCGAGAAAAACTGTAATGTAACGTATTAGTATTTTGTGGTGAAAAATTGGTCCGATTTTAGCTTTCTTTTATAAAAAAAAAAATATGAGGAGAGGTTACTGATTCTGTGAGTGGAGCCTGAGTCTGGGACAAAAACAGAGCACATTTTTTTTCTTTTTTGGTTTTAATATCACTTTTTTCCCTATCTATATAATCTTCTTAAGGCACTAAAGTCGAGCTCCTTTCGATGTAGATGACAGTAATAAAAACAGAAAATGATAGATGAATTGTTAGTACATTGACAGTGTGTAGCCTGCCCCTAGTGGCCAGTCAGGAACGACACCCCTCGGGACTGGAGCTGAATAACTCAGTAACTGCTTCTCTGAGATTTTAATTAAAGCTAAACACAGCTGTGACTCAGAAGATCGAGTTTCAACAAAGAATCAAAGTCTGGGCCGAGAAAAACAAGGAGACAAAATGACAGGAAGGAAACAACAGAGCAGAGCGTGCGACTCAAACTAACATCCACAGAACTTTTTACAAATTTATGTGTCCTAGCTACACAGAAAACAGACAAGATACAATCTGAGCTTATATCCATTTTTAAAAGGAATGTAAGGATCCACAACAGTTCTTCCTCTCTCCCTGAACTCCGCTTACAGCACCAGCCGTTTGGACTCGTTAAACAGCTACCTCGCTCTTCCTGCTGCTCAGTAAAACACCAGACTATCTCCAACATCTCTAAACACAAATCATTTCTTAACTGTCTCAGACTCTCCTCCAAAATCAGTCTAGGGACCTCTCCTGCTTCTCTTTTATTAAAAAATAAAACCAGACCAGTGTTTCCTCCAAAATACTAATCCATTTGACCAAACTGAAGTTTAGAGTTTAGCGTTAGCTTAGCTGTGACTTCAGCGTCAGGACGACAATTATCTCCTCCTCGTTAAACACTGTAATTGAAGCCAATATTTATCCCTGTTGCACATTACGGCCCTTTTCTCCGTTTTGGTCTGTTTCTCTGTAAAAAGACGTATCCAGAGCTCAATAGACACTTTCTCTGTTTTATCTGCAGACATTACTTCCTTATTGACGTCAGTGTCGACCAATGAGAGCGCTCCTTTCTCCTGAAGCGAGCTGTGATTGGTCTTCTGAAAATTCAGTTCTAGTAAAATCTTTGATAATAAAGTCTAGATGAGGTCTTGAGGTCTTGTTTTTTCCAGATGATTCCTGTTAGAATATGAGGAGTGGTTAAACAGTTTTTATTCTCACATATAAAAAAGTTTCTAGTTTATGATGTTGCTGAGGACTGACGTAAAAAATAGACAACTTTCCGTGACATTTGTTGGAAACACGCTGGATACTGCCTCTGTCTGCAGCTGAGAAAGGAGTAGAATATATATATATATTTTTAATTAAGGCTCAGTCCACAGCAGCCCAGACAAAATCCCCTCAAGAGAAAAAACATTTGCAAAATTTGGGAAGTTTTTAAAAAATCATAGTTTCGTCAGTATTTTTGAATGTGATGGTTATTTTTTCCGAGATCTCCACTGGCTCCACCCCCGCAGAGAGTTGGACCAATCAGAGGCGTTTATTTGAAAACACAGCAGGTGAGAACCAGGTGTGACCAGGAGTGTCGAGGTGGGGGATGGGCTCTGTATTCCATCTGTGTTTGACTCAGAAACAGGTTTGTCTCAGTTGGATTTAAACAGGTTCTTGTTGGATTTTATCAGATTTAAGATGGGTTTTCAAAGGTTAAGGATGAACAGGGTTTTAGTTGGATATTAAGTTGATTTAGTTTGATTTGAACAGGTTTTAGTTGGATTTGACGTTAAACCCTGTTTCTTTCAAATTAAAAGCCCAAAGTGCAGTAAAATGGAGGTGGCTCAGGAACAGGAAGTGTTGTTTTGAAAAGCCCTGCAGAGCACTTCCTCGTTCGACTCAAATATGGGCCAAACGTCTCACAGAGAGGCCTTTGTCTCGTCGTCTGGAGATTCCTCCGACTCCAGAAACTCAGCCGACATCAGTCTGCTCTGGGACTCGGAAGAAACCCATCTAACTTACTCATAATTGAGAAATATCAACGAAATACACGACTTAATGAGTTGAAAACACATGAACACAACAAACTCAGAACAACACGTTCATTACTCGACAACTGGACGTTTTTTTAATTTTTTACAGCAGTTTGAAACGCTGAGGGTGTCTCTGTTTTTGAAATTAGTTCTTCCAGAAGAGCTTTTTCCATTTAAGAAAAGAAGGAAAAAATGCCAGAATTTTTTGCAGGTGGGTCTGAAAACTGTACAAAGCTTTAAGAAAGAGGCCCAAAGAAACTAGTCACAAAAAACAAGCTGAAACACAGTGAAAGAAAATGCTGTTTCAGTGTTTTTTCACCACAAAGAAACATCTGTGGAAGAGATTTCTAGAACTTTCAGAAACTGTCAAATGAGAACTAAACGCAAACAACAGTGAACAGAGAAGTTAGAGCGCCCCCTGTTGTTGTAACCAAATGTTACGGACTTGCCATCAACAAGTCTGAGGCAAGAAGTCTGAACCAATTAATTCACTTTTTAATTTTTGATTTATTCAGGGATTAATAAAGTATAATGTGAACTAACGGCTAGTCGCACTGAACGAAGTAATAGAAGTTTCTATGATTGATTACGTACAAGGATTTATTTACGTCGGACTGAAACTCAGAAGGACAGTAAAGTAAAGCCTAAGGTTAGCATTTCATAAAAGAACAGCTGTCTACATAAATCAATAAACCTGTAGTCATTTGTGGCTCTTGAGGGCCCTCTGTTGGCCACAGTTTTAATTTCAGAGAGTAAAGGCCTTTGCTCTTTTGCTTTAAACACAATTGAAAAGCAAAGCCATTACATTTTTTCTAATCAACCTCCAAAAACATTTTAAACGAAAGATAGTGCTCACTGTTTTACCGAGCGCCAAAAGTCTCGCTCGACAAATTCACACACGGTTCAGAAAAAGTGAAAAAATCTTGTGAATTAATACAAAAACCGCTGATCCTGCAAAAAAGCTTTTAAAAACATAATATACAGTATATATATATATATATAAAAAAACTTTTTGAACCGTCAATTACGTTTTGAACAAAGATTTATAAAAACAATATTTAAATAAATTCTCGAAAGACAAAGTTTTTGTTTACTAAAGGATATTGTGATTTGAGTTTTTTTCAACAAATTAACATCTTAAAATTGAAACTTCAAGAAAAAAAGCACAAATCTACATTGTTCTCATTTTATAATGGTTGTAAAACATTTTAGTCTTTCTAATTATGAAAAAGCAGTTTCAAAATCTCTTCATACAATTAGAGAAAAAACCAACGTTACATTTTTCTTTCTGACGACACAAACAAGGGTTTTTGGGAAGTCACGCAAACATTTTAAAACAAGGCGCCGAAACACAAAAGGCACAAAACATTTTAAAAATCAACTAATACAATATAATTGACAATATCGTCAATACTTCAACACAAAAAAACAGCAACACAAATGTATGTCCAAAAATCCTATTTACCGGCCAACTTTGCGAAAGACATTTCTTATTAACCGTGTGCTCTCTGTGCAACGTAAAAAACCCACAATATTAGGAGAAGTCCAACAAAAAACATTCTTCTTCTCTTTAACAATGACACAAAAGAGTCCAATCTTCTGCAAGCGCTCTTTGAAAGTCTGAAAAAACACATAGCGCAGTTCTCTTTTTAAGCTGTTGAGAAACTAAGCTCACAACACCGTTAAACCGAGCGTAAAAAGACAATAGACACAGGCCACCAAAGGGAAGTGAGTTTTTACAACAAAGAAATCTCTAGAAATTGCCTCCACATTCAACATTTTCAACAAACATGTTCAGAATGCAGCTAGCGACGTAAATTCGCGAATCTACGTCGTGTGCGGCTCCGCAGCGCCCCCTTTTCCGTCGTGCCACATTTTATTCTCTTAATTTCAAACAACGTGGCTTTGAGCTGTGTCACGGTGCTTCGGACCGAGAACACACGCAGAGGATTAAAGCCTAACTTTAGCGCTTTCAAAAGAGACGTCGCCATTTTTCACTCAGACTTGTAAACTACCAGCGACAGACAGGCTCCCTCCGCTGAACGCTCGCCCAGATATGAGCCTCTTTGGGCGGTCAGTGCACGTCCAGGAGCCCCCTCCGCGGAATACGCCCCGGTTCTGAGCTTCTCACCACGTCGCGGACCGGTTTACGCCGCGGTGAGGGACGCGGATGGAAGTGTGCGGTAAGAAAGGCGCTCGTACCTCTCAGCGGCGCGGTGTGGAGATCCTCCGGCGGCAGCTGCTCCGCGGCTCTTCGGTAAAATGGCTGCAACAACAGCGGAGTGTTTGACAGAGGCAGACCGAGGGGAGAGCGCAGGAGGCGGGGTTAGAGCAGCCGCCGAGCCGAGGGTGGGGGCGGGGTGGAGACCTGCGCGTTAAATGGACTGGGCCAGGTTTACTGTCGAATTATGGGAAAATTCATAAAAATGTCATTGTAGTACAGTTTTAAACATGACAGCAAATTTCAGTTTAGTTTTAGTCATAGTTTAAACCTTAGTCTAGTTTTATTGAACTAAATATCATCAGAATTTAGTCGACTACATCTACAATAGATTTAGTCTAAAATATAAAGAGTAATGTATTTTCTTCAGTAATAATGTCTCTAATGAAAGTAACCTACTCCTAACCTGTTCCTGGTATTCAGGTTCCAAGTGTTAACATAGTTTCTATTTAAAGTGGTTCTCTTTTGGTCTCCTGTCGTCTTCCCGAGGCTCTAACAAATGTTTGTGTCTGACATCACTTCAGCAACGCTCAAAAACCTGAGTCTGATTGATCTCTTCAACTCTCTCCTTTTATTGGATTTAGTCTCTGTTCAGTTTAGTTTTTATAGCTTTTATTTGTTGTCAATACTTTTAGTCAGAGTGTTCATTTTCATGAAGTAGCAGTGTAGTAGATACAAATACTGCTTTTTAAGGTTTTCCTAAAACAATGTGTTGTATCTACACACTTTTTGCCACTAGATGGAGTATAGAGCGTCCAACTGAACCATACAAGCAACTGATTCTGGTGGTAACTGTATTTTACATCAATAAAATAATAATAAAAATGTTGAATAAATTGTTTTATTGTTCAGATATTTATGTCAATATTATTTTATCTAAATTACCTTTTCAAAAACCCTCAAGTCTAATCCAGTTACATTTATTTACAATTATTTAATGAAGACGATTTGAACACAAAGATTAAAATACAAAGCTTCTCAGACACAGATATTCTTATGAACACACATTGAACACCCTGTGAAAGAAAATATCACTATAATAAAAATATTAGTTATTATTACAAGCTTTTACCCAACTTCATTGGACATTTCAAGGACATGTGTAAACCTGTAGACTGAAGTGTGAGATAATAATTAGACCAGGATGACCATATTTTCAACCAACACTTTAATTTTACCACAAATCCAACAACAGTCCATTAACAAATGAAAAATAATATTGCCAGAAATCAATACACCAGTAAATAATAAAGAAAACCCCGACACACATGATTCACATTTGACACAATTAATAAAAAACACAAAATAACAAATACTAAAGGGTCTGAGTCAAGGCCTCGGTCAATTCAATGTTTGCTTTGGTCGGGACAATACAGAGAAGTTACGAGTAAATGTTATTTTTCATCCAGTTTTGACCATTTTTCAGTTGTCTGTTTTTATGTCAAAATCCATAAGAAAATCTTTTGTGTCACAAATCATTTTTGGAATACCACAAGTGACCACTGGGGGAACCGGTGAGCAACCACAAACATAAAGACACTGGGGATAATCTACACTTGAGCAACAAAACCTTGGGCAGTTTTCTTACAACAACAAACCCAGATGTTTATTGGAACAGAAACTTCAAAAGCAGCGTTGCAGCTTTATGAAAACATGCAGCTAACTCGAACAGTAGCGCACACAAACAGTTGAGATTATTTCTTTCTTTAGCTTTATTTATGACTTCAACCGGAGCCAGTCTTAAACGTTTTAAAGCTGCCCCCTAGTGGCCAGTCGACAGATGCTGCTTCAGCCTGGAGTTTTTCTAACACGATACGTAATAACAGAAACATTTCCAAATAACTTAAAGAATTCTGTACAATAAGAACCCGTTTAGAACCAGAACCAGTTCAGTCTGAGTCAGAGTCTGGGTCTTGGTCCGGGTCAGAGTCTGGGTCCGGGTCTGGGTCACAGTTCAGTTGTGGACTTTGTGGGTTCGGCGACAGAAGGTCCAGTGATGCTCCACTGTGTTCTCATTGGCTCGTTCGCTCATGTGATGAACCCGAGTGTTCCGTATCAAGAAACCCTGAAATCAAATATTATTATATCTAACCTGTTCAAATACAAATAAATCCTTTTCAAATAAAACACGTTCAAATCCATCTAAAACCTGTTGAAATCCAACTAAAATGTCTTCAAATTCATCTTAAACCAGTTCAAATTGATCTAAAAAATCCAAATAAAACCAGTTATAATGTGTCTCAAACCCATCTTTGACCTGGAAACTGCTGCAGCCTCTGGATTTAACAGTTATTTTCTGGATAATGTAAAAGGACAAGCGACGAACGCAACATTAGCTTCAAAATTCAAATACAGTCATTTTGAGCAGCCTCTAGTGGCCGTCAGCGGAATCTATCTTTAACAAAGGTTACTGTCAACAGAGAATAAAAACGTACGGCTTTGGAGATGAACTCGAGCAGGTGGACCCTCAGACTGACTTCCTGTTGGTGGTCACATGGTCCGAAGGTGAAGGACACCTGGTAGTCTCTGGTGTCCAACATGTGTTTGTTCCATTTGGTGAAGCTGTGGGAGATGGCCTCCAGGACACTGTGGACCTGCAGCAGAAACAGAGCGGCTCAGAGCTGCTCTCGTTCCACCAGGGCTTACTTTGTTAATAATTCAGTATTAAGACGGTTCAGGAGGAAACATCTGCACCTACGGTGGCCTGGAAGTAACACATTTATAACACATGTAACATTCTTACATTCACGAAAAACATGGATGGACACGCCCACTGAGCGCACACTGACCAATGGGAACGCTCCGACTGAAAGTGTGTTCGGCCAATCAGCTCGCTGCTGTTCAGCTTCAGGGAATATGGTGCATTCAAGTGCTCTTCGGAGACTCAGTGTTTCCGAGTTAGGAAGTGGTTCTTCCGACTTCAGTTGGTTCACACTATTTCAGGAAAGTCTGCCTTTTGTAAATTGTTCAGCGCTTGTAAATGTCTCGGTTTCTTGTTTTGACTTTGGTAAAGTTAGAAGTAATTTCTTCGGTAAAATGTAAAAGTCAGTGTGATACCTCGCCTTTTTTAACTTTACTTTCTACTGTTTGGTTCAGTTGCACATGTTCAAATAACTGTAGTTTTAATATTAGAGAAATAATCACCGTTTATCGCCGTGAAGGAGTCGGCTCATGTGTCTGATAGCTTCGTGTTAGCTCTGTCAAGCTAATTACACTGAACTATTCATGACGTGTGAACACAAAAAAGTCAGGGAAAAGTCCGGTTAAAATAACCCTGATGACTTCTGGGATGAATCTGTAAAAAGGACTAAGTTTCGCCATAGTTTTTGTCAACGACATATTTTTGTGTCCGAAAATAAAACCAAAACAAAATAAAAAGTAATTCATGACAGTGTTGACAACAAATAAAAGCTATAAAAACTAAACTGAACAGAGACTAAATCCAATAAAAGGAGAGGAGTTGAGAAGAGATCAATCAGACTCAGGTTTTTGAGCGTCGCTGAAGTGATGTCAGACACAAACATTTGTTAGAGCCTCGGGAAGACGACAGGAGACCAAAAGAGAACCACTTTAAATAGAAACTATGTTAACACTTGGAACCTGAATACCAGGAACAGGTTAGGACTAGTTTACTTTCATTAGAGACATTATTACTGAAGAAAATACAGTACTCTTTATATTTGAGACTAAATCTATTGTGGATAAAGTCGAATGAATTCTGATGAGAATAAACCAGCTCAGGACAGAAACAAGCTGCCCTCACAGAGCGTTATTTTGGAGGATCTTGACTCCATGTTTATCTTTGCTTTTCTCAAAACACTAAAGCTGAAAGCTGGAGTGTGACCTTCAACGAGTTACAGTTTGTGCAACAGAACTGTCTCCACTGAAAGAGCACTGACAAAAACAGCTTTTTATATCTGTGGGGATTATGCAAACTTTAGTCTTTACATCATTTATATTTTTTCTTCTAGTTATATAGTTTATTGTAAAAAGTCTTTCTGATCCATCTACTGTTTATTCTAAAGGATTGTAACAGATGAGAACCTCTATTCAGGAACAGAAAACCTTGGACAATCACATGCTCCAAAAAGGAGCGCTCCCATTGGTCGACACTTGTCACATGACGTTCCAGGAAGTTTAATAGCTGCAGATAAAGTGTATTTTCAGCTGAATATGTCTTTTAACAGAGAAACAGCTGAAAAAAGAAAAGCATCAACAGAGAAAAGGGAGGCAACGTAAAACACAGATAAATACTGTCAATTCAATCACGTAATGTTTAACGAGGAGGAGATAATTGTCGTCCTGACGCTGAAGTCACAGCTAAGCTAACGCTAAACTCTAAACTTCAGTTTGGTCAAATGGATTAGTATTTTGGAGGAAACACTGGTCTGGTTTTATTTTTTAATAAAAGAGAAGCAGGAGAGGTCCCTAGGCTGCTTTTGGAGGAGAGTCTGAGACTGGGACAAAAAAAGAACATCAGGGACTGGAGCTTTAAATTTGACATGTTCGAATAACTGTGTTATATTAATATATTAACATTAGAGCAATAACCAGCGTCACTGAGAAGGACTCGGCCCGTGTTTCCCTTAGCTTTGTGTTGTAATCTCATCCGACACTTCAGAAAATAGATGATTACATGAGATTTTCAATACAACACAGGGCTCCAGACCAACATCACCTAAGACTTCGACCTGAGTCACTGTTTTTATCTAAATCCTGATCCTGTCTAAACCCGTAGAGTCCAGACCTTTGTGGTGACAGTGAGCTGCGTGATGATGACAGCCACTGGGTTGGAGTATTTGGACAGTTTCCTGGTGCTCGACAGCTCCACCACTTGCTCGTACGAGTCGGTGGGATACGGTGGGGAAGGCTTGGGGTCTCCCAGGCACTGGATCAGGGGCTCGATCTGGTAGAAATCGGCCTCCTTCCTGAGCAGCGCCGTCTCTTTAAAGTCACAGGGAAGAGTGAGCTCCGACGTGCGCAGGAAGTTCAGGATGTAGCTGAAAACAAGAAAACCAAATTAAAAACTCTAAAACTGAAGGAGGGCAGTGTTGAGGATGGAACGGTAAGAACTGCTTTTCATTTAAATCAGAGCCACAAGTTAAAAAATCACTGAAGAAGACTCACAGCATTCAGATCCGACTAAAACTTGTTAGTTGGATTTGGTTTTGGTTTTAGTTGAATTTGAAGAGATTTTGATGGATTTGAACAAGTTTCATTTGGATTTGAACAGGTTTTAGATGGTTTGAACAGGTTTTGATGGGTTTGAACAGATTTTATTTATTTTTATAGCAAAAATAAAATCCAGTTTAAACCTGGTGGCAAAAATTGCAGGTCTGATAAAACACTTCAAAGGGCCACATTTTGCCCCCAGGCCTTGAGTTTGACATGTGTACTTCAGAGTTATGACTACATAACAATTTTTACAAAAGTATATATTATTTATTTAT
>CM072157.1:24542255-24587756 GCA_036850595.1 Rhyacichthys aspro | reverse complement strand
TATTTATTTATTTTTAAAGAAGCGTGCAGCGGACTTTTCCGGTTTTTCTGGACACGGCGGGTCTCACGGAACAGGGGCCCGTCCCGGTCGATGAAGTAGTTCCCCTGAGCGTCCCTCACCGTCGGCAGGTCTCCTCCGAACATGGCTCCCAAACATGGAGTCGGATACCTCCGCAGAGTGGACAGAGACGTACGGTAAACACAGCCGCCCACGTTCAGAGACACACACTGCCCCCTCTGGACACACAGGAAACTGCAGTCAGTCACAGCCTTCTGACTGATTCAAATACAAACTAAACCCTTCTTTACAAATGAACTCGTGCTCTTACATTGATTTAACTATTTTTATGGAGGATGGTGTCATACTTTGGCAAAATGAACTAGAAAAATAGGTTTGAAATAATCTTATTCATGTTTAATGCCTAATAAATCAAAAATATGTTTTGTTTTTTCTCAAAAAGTTTGGTAAAAAGTACTACGGCTGTTTATTGAAAAATATGAAAATGTTTGTTTTTACAGTTTTTGGTTTTTGGCCATAACTTGGAAATTATAAACCAGAGAAGCACACGTCTCACGGATTAAAGACTTCACGCAGAATGGAATAATGTCTGAAAATTTCATTTGTCTGACACAAATGGTTCAGAAGTTATGGCTTTTTAACTTTGTCATTTTGCAAAAGGCCCTTTATAAAACCAAATATCTCATAAACTTAAAAAGAAAAGTTTGAAGTAAATCCAAGATGGTGATGCAAGAGGCGTTTGTAGATTTCACACAGAATGACTCAATAATTATTGTCTTTAACTTTGTGAAAGACAATTATTATTTGACACAGTTTGATGAAAAGAACAGGCCAAATTCCATTAAACGTAGCATTTGCTAAATAACTGTTGTTAAAAAACAATAAATACATTTATGTCTTTTTTCATTTTCAGTTTAGTAAAAATAATACTGGGTCTAATAGTAATAATACTAGATTTCATGGCCCTCAGTGGTGCATTCAGAGCTAATTTAAATTTAAATAAAACCACAGTAAACCCTGAGACCCTTCGACACAAAAAATACTCTTTTAAAGCCATGTGTCAATATTTTTTTCCATTTTTTTATGAATGCCATTATTAACTTCAGTCCTCATCATACATAACAAATGTTTATTATTATTTGTTATGTATTATTTATTTTGTGTTTTTTTAATTAATTTTTTTCCATCCCCTATTTGGAATTTTTGAATATTACAGTAGTCTGCACCGACAAAGGCACCTGCGGTTCACCCAAAAGACAGAGGAAGATGCTAAGGTTTGAACTTTGAGAGTGTTTAAACAAGAGAGAAATGTGAGAAAATGTTAATGTCTGTCTGAGAAAAGTGTATAAAGTGTGTGTTGAGGGGTTTTACAGCCTTAAAACATATAGAATAATTGTAAAAAATAAAGCTGACTACTTGAATTTCGCCTATTGAGGGTTATTTTTGGAACGTAACCCCGCGATAAACGAGGGACCACTGTATCCAAATCTAGGAGTGTCAAAAATCAACATTGATTATGTTCAATTTTTTTATTTTTGTTATTTGAAAATGGGTCCCTTAGACAAAAACAACACTGTTTAATGGTTGTCATGGAAACATTTGGATTTTAATACCAGAGAATGAAAGAAAAAACTAAAATCACATTGCAATGATAGTGTGTTGGGAAAATGAAATGAATGGGAGTCAATGGCACAAAAACTGCTGAAGGGACACAGGTGGAAGTGTTTAGTTTAAAAGGCATAAAAAAGACTTAAATCATGATAGATTAAAATTCCCCCTTAAAATACACAACCTGATCAACTTTATGCCATTTGCATCAACACAGCCAGAGTTACGCAAAAATAAAAAAAATAAAAAAGTCCAGGTCCAGGAGGATTAAACTCCTTTAAAACAGGAATGAGACCAGATTAAAGGAACATGTGTAAACTGGAAAATGCAGTGAAATTAAATCCATGTTCAGTTAAAATCAGTCAGTGAGTCAGTGAACGCACCACGAGTCCCTGGTCCCCGTTCTCCATCTGCGTCCGTTCAGCCCCGACGACCTGCAACGACACCGGGACACAGGCGGTTACCGTGGAGACGGGCAGAGCGTTGCCATGGCGCCCACGTCACCGGCCCAGCGTCCAACGGGGAGTGAGCGGATCACGTGACCCCGGAGACGGATTAACGAGTGAGACGTTAACGAGCTGTGGATCAGAGACGAGTTTGAGTCTGAGGCGGGAAAAAATAAACCTGCTCCAAAAACGCTCTGCTTCACTGAACGATTTTAAATCCACCGTGTGATGGAGACGGACGGAGCTCTGAACCAGGATCTGGATTAAGGTCCTGAATTAATCCTGGTTTAGTCCTGAATTAATCCTGGTTTAGTCCTGAAATAATCCTGGTTTAGTCCTGAATTAATCTTGGTTTAGTCCTGAATTAATCCTGGTTTAGTCCTGAATTAATCCTGGTTTAGTCCTGAATTAATCCTGGTTTAGTCCTGAAATAATCCTGGTTTAGTCCTGAAATAATCCTGGTTTAGTCCTGAATAATCCTGGTTTAGTCCTGAATTAATCCTGGTTTAGTCCTGAATTAATCCTGGTTTAGTCCTGAAATAATCCTGGTTTAGTCCTGAATTAATCCTGGTTTAGTCCTGAAATAATCCTGGTTTAGTCCTGAAATAATCCTGGTTTAGTCCTGAAATAATCCTGGTTTAGTCCTGAATTAATCCTGGTTTAGTCCTGAATTAATCCTGGTTTAGTCCTGAAATAATCCTGGTTTAGTCCTGAAATAATCCTGGTTTAGTCCTGAATAATCCTGGTTTAGTCCTGAATTAATCCTGGTTTAGTCCTTAATTAATCCTGGTTTAGTCCTGAAATAATCCTGGTTTAGTCCTGAATTAATCCTGGTTTAGTCCTGAAATAATCCTGGTTTAGTCCTGAAATAATCCTGGTTTAGTCCTGAAATAATCCTGGTTTAGTCCTGAAATAATCCTGGTTTAGTCCTGAATTAATCCTGGTTTAGTCCTGAAATAATCCTGGTTTAGTCCTGAAATAATCCTGGTTTAGTCCTGAATTAATCCTGGTTTAGTCCTGAATTAATCCTGGTTTAGTCCTGAATTAATCCTGGTTTAGTCCTGAATTAATCCTGGTTTAGACCTGAATTAATCCTGGTTTAGTCCTGAATAATCCTGGTTTAGTCCTGAATTAATCCTGGTTTAGTCTTGAATTAATCCTGGTTTAGTCCTGAATAATCCTGGTTTAGACCTGAATTAATCCTGGTTTAGTCCTGAATTAATCCTGGTTTAGTCCTGAAATAATCCTGGTTTAGTCCTGAATTAATCCTGGTTTAGTCCTGAAATAATCCTGGTTTAGTCCTGAATTAATCCTGGTTTAGTCCTGAAATAATCCTGGTTTAGTCCTGAATTAATCCTGGTTTAGACCTGAATTAATCCTGGTTTAGGCCTGAAATAATCCTGGTTTAGTCCTGAAATAATCCTGGTTTAGTCCTGAATTAATCCTGGTTTAGTCCTGAATAATCCTGGTTTAGTCCTGAATTAATCCTGGTTTAGTCTTGAATTAATCCTGGTTTGGTCCTGAATAATCCTGGTTTAGACCTGAATTAATCCTGGTTTAGTTCTGAATTAATCCTGGTTTAGTCCTGAATTAATCCTGATTTGGTCCTGAATAATCCTGATTTAGTCCTGAATAATCCTGGTTTAGACCTGAATTAATCCTGGTTTAGTTCTGAATTAATCCTGGTTTAGTCCTGAATAATCCTGGTTTAGTCCTGAATAATCCTGGTTTAGTCCTGAATAATCCTGGTTTAGTCCTGAATTAATCCTGGTTTAGTCTTGAATTAATCCTGGTTTAGTCCTGAATAATCCTGGTTTAGACCTGAATTAATCCTGGTTTAGTTCTGAATTAATCCTGGTTTAGTCCTGAATTAATCCTGGTTTAGTCCTGAAATAATCCTGGTTTAGTCCTGAATTAATCCTGGTTTAGTTCTGAATTAATCCTGGTTTAGTCCTGAATTAATCCTGGTTTAGTCCTGAATAATCCTGGTTTAGTCCTGAATTAATCCTGGTTTAGTTCTGAATTAATCCTGGTTTAGTCCTGAATTAATCCTGATTTGGTCCTGAATAATCCTGATTTAGTCCTGAATAATCCTGGTTTAGTCCTGAATAATCTTGGTTTAGACCTGAATTAATCCTGGTTTAGTTCTGAATTAATCCTGATTTGGTCCTGAATAATCCTGATTTAGTCCTGAATAATCCTGGTTTAGTCCTGAATAATCTTGGTTTAGACCTGAATTAATCCTGGTTTAGTTCTGAATTAATCCTGGTTTAGTCCTGAATAATCCTGGTTTAGTCCTGAATAATCCTGGTTTAGTCCTGAATTAATCCTGGTTTAGTTCTGAATTAATCCTGGTTTAGTCCTGAATTAATCCTGGTTTAGTCCTGAATAATCCTGGTTTAGTCCTGAATTAATCCTGGTTTAGTCCTGAAATAATCCTGGTTTAGTCCTGAATTAATCCTGGTTTAGTTCTGAATTAATCCTGGTTTAGTCCTGAATTAATCCTGATTTGGTCCTGAATAATCCTGATTTAGTCCTGAATAATCCTGGTTTAGTCCTGAATAATCTTGGTTTAGACCTGAATTAATCCTGGTTTAGTTCTGAATTAATCCTGGTTTAGTTCTGAATTAATCCTGGTTTAGTCCTGAATTAATCCTGATTTGGTCCTGAATAATCCTGATTTAGTCCTGAATAATCCTGGTTTAGTCCTGAATAATCTTGGTTTAGACCTGAATTAATCCTGGTTTAGTTCTGAATTAATCCTGGTTTAGTCCTGAATAATCCTGGTTTAGTCCTGAATAATCCTGGTTTAGTCCTGAATAATCCTGGTGAGTCTAAACTAACCCGTGACCAGCTGTTGGGACGGAGACAGTGGAACGGTTCCAGTGAAGTGCTTGTAAATGTGTGAGGACCTGGTGGATTAACAAAGATAAGTGTCAAAAATATATACATTTTTATAAAATCTGAAGCAGATGAAGCCTCAGACTGAGGATAGAACAGAGACACATAAACATGGATTTATCTCTTTGACTGTTTCTGTGGATTTACTGCTCTGTCTTTAAAGGTGGAATAGAAGATGTTTGTGAACATTCAGACAGCAGCGACTGTTAGCCAGTTTTTGAATAATGCGATGCGCAAGACCAGCCGACTTCTTTCACAGTTCTTTCCGAGGTCCCGCCTCCAAAACAACACGCACGCGTCCATTGATTGTTAGAAAATTTAAATAGAGTAGCCCTGCCTGTAACGTTTTACAATAATAAGAAATAACTTCTCACTTCTGCCCACCAAAAAGAATAGTGATCAAACAGTGTCTAACAAAATACAGTGACAAAACACCAGATAATACTCCCAACTAGCAGTTTTTAATATGACAACCAAACATTGAGCCTAAAACTTACCTGTCGAGCAGCGTATTCCTCGCTGTGCCTTCAGCGCTCGCTATCGCTCAAACGATGCACCAAGAACAACTCTGGTTTTGTTTCTTTCATCTACCATCTTTTTCCTTTTCGCAGCCACATAGTCTTTCTTTTACAGTTACCTTCATCAGTGTTCTTCACAGCCATCGTGTAAAACATTGCTAACGACAAAAAATATTAACTAGATATAAATGTAGCCTGAAGCTAGCGAGGAGTAGCTAGATGAACAAACTAAAGCTAACGGATGGAGCTAACGCTAGTTAAACAGACTGTCCCCATCTACACAAATAAATAAAGAGAAAAAGAAAAAAGGTAAATAAATGAGTATGTGGTCCTGACAATGGAGCTGCAGGAAGGAGCAGTCTGTGCCTGACAGTGGAGCTGCACAGTGAGGCTGTTCAACGATAGCAACACAAAAGCAGCTGTAAACAGAATACGTGAACGCGCACGCTTCCGGCCTCACGTAGCAGGAGTGATTGACAGGCTGATTGACCAATAGAACACGCGATGAGAGCGTTTTTGATTGGTTAAGGTTTTTAAGGCACCACCACTTCTACAATTGACATGTAATAAATTTTATTTTTCAAGACCTCTTATTTTCCGATGTCTTATTTGCAAGTAAAAACAAATTTATAAAATATAACAAAAAATGTTAACAAAAACATCTTCTATTCCACCTTTAATAAAACCTTTTCTCTCTTCACATTTCAGAGTCTATCAATTCCACAGATAGAGATTAATCCATTATTAAATTAGTTGACGATTCTTTCGTTCTTCTCTGTGTTTATCAGATCCGGAAATGTTTCTTTGACACAAAGCTCTGCTCAGTTCACTGCGTTGTTTATGTAACTTCTGTAACTTTTGGTGTGGATCTGGATTAACTCTCATCAAAAACACTCTGCACCAGGAACATCTGAAGCCCGACCTCAGTTAAGTGTGGAACTTTTAATTATTGTGTGTGATATAATACATGTGTTTTTGCTGTATTGTCCAGCTCTGCTCTGATTGGATGAAATGTCCTGGTGATGGGCGGTGACTGACAGGAGCTGTATCCAATCAGCTGCAGGTTTTACCCTATCCCTTGGAAAGACTTTCTGGAGACTCAGTGGGACTGCACCAATCCATCTTCGTCATATTTGTTTCTTTTTCCATTAAGTTGTATTTTTGGCCACTTACGTTATGTCCATTTTAAAACTCTTCTTTTTGTCTATAACTTATGGCTGTTTTTTTTGTGATGATTTATCGTTTTAACCTGACAGATGTGGGTTAGGATTGTGTAGTGAGTGGTCTACTGTCATCACATGTTGAAAACACCACGGAAATGTCAGAGACAGACAGAAATGTGAACTTTCAAACCATCTCACAGCTTCCATTATTTATGGTTGGCTATTTATTTATATTTATTATACTATATGTGGCTAAAAAATTAACTCAAACATCATATTATTTGTCAGGTCTTAACCAGGACTAAAACAGGTCTAAACGTGACTAAACCAAGTGAATTTTGCAGAAGCAGATTTTAGCTCAGACTGAGATGTGACTGACAGCTGTTAGCCTCAAGTACAACCAGGCTAACAGCTGCTGCTAACGAGTTAGCTCTGAAAACACGGCGTCGTTTGCGGCTTAAATGTAAGAAATGACAAAGTCTCACCTACAACCGCTTCATTTCGGCTCTAACCCTCCACACGGTTCAAATGTTGAGAAAATCACGGTTAAATGCGGTTTACGTCCATGTTTAAATTCCAAACAAGCTAGCGGTTAAAACAAGAGGTACATCCGGTTTTAAACGTGCATCAAAATAAAAGCACTAAGAGTAAAGGCTGGTGTAAACCGGGGGTTGGCAACCACCATCCCGCGGGACAATTCTGGCCTGCAGCTAATAATTCTGGCCCGTCAGCTGAATTTGAAATTTGATTGATTACATTAAAATAGTGTGAGTCCCAACAAAATGACTGAATTCAGTCATCCACTCGTTAATTTCAGAGTCTGATACATTTATAGAGAATTCTTTTAACATACTCAGTGATCCGGATGTCTTACTGCTGTTGAAAATGAAAACAGCAAAATGTGCTTTGGAACACAATTTACTATTTACTATTCCATCTTTGTGACAAAAAACGGGCAGATCATTGATTAAAACAAATCAGAGCATGTGATAAATACCTAAAGTTTGTTGCTAATAAATAACTCAAGCTTTTTAAACACGTCCCGTTGTTTTTGTCGCCGCTGCAGTTGCAGTTGGTTTAGATGGCCATTAACATCTAAACAAACACATTTATCATTTATTTATTTGTATTTATTTCGTGGAGGTGCTTAAAGGCGGTCGGCAGGTCTGCTTCTCTTTGTCCCCATGTGGTGTTATTCTCCAATTTGGGTCAGTACCATAGAATGTATAAATAATGGAAGCAATGTCTCCATTTGGTCTAATTCGTCCAAATGACACCCAATGAACGGCGCTTCCATCTTGGATATTTTGACTCCTCCTACAGAGGATATTACTAAAATGGGCAAAGAGGGCAGCGTCTAAACTGCTCCTGGGCGGGCTTTTCAAATGCGCGGTTCCGAAACACGCCCCTCATCTCAGAGCCGACCGGAGCTGAACAAGCTAACGGCTAACGACATGCTAACGGCCGATGCTAACAGTTGTGGACCAGGCCTGTCACTCTGTCGTCTCTCAGCTCGGGGTAAGTCCAAAAACTTTACAACGAAGTTTAGTTTAACTCCTGCTGTAAATATCAGATAATTATTATCAAAATTAAAGCAGTTTTACTTATATAATATAATATATCATAGTTTTAAGCATGAGGAAATTTTTATCTTAGTCTGGTAAACCTTTCTAGCTCTGTTAAAAAATAAACCGTGATTTTCGAATATATTTCATTATATCCTTAATATTTGTTTAAATATCTGTCCCTAATTTGCAACTTCTGTACATTAAGGCTTTAGTATTTGATGGAGGCACATTTTGACAGTAAAATAATAAAGCCTCATTCTTATTGATGATGATAATAATATAACAACAATGTTTAAGCTAATAACACGTGAAGATATTCAAATAGTGATCTTTTTGTTCATATAATGCCAAACCCAGGACCCCTGCAAATGTGCAGCATTTAGACAGACCTGTATTTTCCATTTACACATAAACTATAGATAAAGAAACACTCAGATCCACTTTTAATGTTTTTTTCTTAGTGTGACATTAATGAGTGTTTAATTTAAGAAGCATACAAATATTTAGTCACACGTATAATCTCTTACTTACTGTGGAGAAACAGCTTTGTATTTCTACATGTTTTATTGGCTAAACATTAAATACTGTTTTTTGTTTTTGTCTGTGTGTGTCTTGTGAGAAAGAACCTCTGTGGAACAGTTACATGAAGATTAGACCCGTGTCAAACCTGTGACAAAGAAGAACATGGACCAGCTTCACCTGCAGCTTCCTGAAAATAAAGATCATGTCTGCCTCAGGATCTGTGTTTTACTAAGTATTAATATTTACTGTTCATAATGGCTCTGCACTCTTTTTAAACTAGACATGGTCTACATACTTTAACATATGAATCTGATTTGATAAAAACTTACTCCCACTAAATAACTGCTGAGGGTAGTATCAACCAGAATGTGAACAGATTAAATATGTTTTTCTTTATGTTTTATGATGTATATAACATTTATTAACACAATTTACTTTACTGTCTTTAACTGCTGCCTGAGAGTGTTTTAAAATGATCTTAAATGAGAACCCTAAATAAACTGAAGAATGTTATGCTCAGGCCACAATTAGGAAGTCATGTGAAAAATAAGTGCAATAAAATGAAAAATAAGGCTGTGCATTGTTCATTTTTAATTGACTGCAAGCTGTGACAGCACATGTGGAAAGTAAGGTGAAAAAGTATGTATTGTAATATATAGTACATTAGGATAGCATTTCTGTAATACACAAAAACAAATGCTTGTTATTCTATGTTGTGTAAAATGTCTGATGAAAGAGAAGATGAAAGTTGAAGTGGCAGGAGTCTGGTCTTCAACACACACTGGTCAGGTTTGTCTGGATCACCTCCTTCAGGAAACAATACACAAAGTCAGTGAAATACAATTCAATGAAGACCCCAATTATACTGATCGGTTTATTTTAAGAATGTAATATTAATATAGATTCAAATCAATCTTTTCTTAAATTATAGGATTACTGTATTGCAATATAAAACGTAAGCTTTTTTTTTTTTGCCTTAAAATAGCAATAAGATTTAAATCTGCATGAGGGAGTAAAGCATTGCAGTACTGCATCATAAACCTCAATTTTGTCTAATCACAAAATAGTGTATTATGTTTAGAACAAATAAACATAGTCTTAAGAGCATAATTCCAGTCAATATTATAAAACTAGTCTAATCACAGTAATGTTCTGGCTTTACATTAACTACTTACATTTCTGAAAATGATAACCACATTTTAATGTCTTAATAAACAATTAAAATAATGCCACCACATCTTTTTATATGAGACTGCACTTCCCCAAATCTAACATAAACATAGAAATATTCCTTAAAATTCAAAATATATCAAACTTTTCCATGTCATTTTGCGACTGGTTTTAACTGCTTTGATACCTCTGGGAATAGCCTTAAGGGCTGTTAGCATATCTGCTAAAATAAATTGCTAATAAAGACTTAAGCAAATATACAATGTGAATGTTACTCACCAAAAAGACTGGAGCCAAGCTTCTTGGACGGTCTGTTAATGAAGGGCACATAATACTACAAAAAATAACTCAGTAGTTTAATGCAAAACTTCTCTGAAGAGCAAAAAATGACACAGCTAACACCTAGCAGCTAGCGTTAGCATCGTACAGGCTAGCGGCCGCCATGGCCCACGCAAAATGACACCCTGTCAATCAAAGTAGCCACTCCCTTAATTATGCATAACCCTAAAGTTAAACTGAGGGCAAACCAAAGAATTTAAAAAAATTCACTCCCCCCAGAGTTGTCACGTAACAAGAACTCAGCTCTAGAGACCAGAACCATCTTTTGTACCAGGCTGTAAAAGGGTTTTTTACACTTGTAAAGTTGCAATTGGATTTTATAATATAATTCTTCTTTTGGAGCCTGCCCTCTGGTGGATGGAGGTATATCGCTGTATGGCGCCGTCCGTACGCGAGGCCTATTTATGAGGGCGTGTCCTAGCCGCTTGGTCAGTACCCGATTTGCGAGAACATTCGTTTTTGCACATGCGCACAGCACGGTCCGAGTATTGTACGGCAACACCACTTGGACAAATAGTACTTAATATTCACTCAACATAGGCGAGGCCAATCAAATTTAAGGGGGGCTCCAGCACTATTAAATATACTATTAAAATGCACTGTTCAGTTTCAACACTTACTTAATATCACTATAACACTCATCAGGAAACAATCAGGATTTTGTATTTTTAAATCATCTATTTTTATCGCATAGATTTGATGGATTACTGTTAACAATCTATACCTACTTTAACTTAACTTGTGTATGTGTATTTGTAGGTAACAAGCCAGATGGACATTCAAGGATTCAGAAAAATAACAAGAAAGAGCTTTTCTAGAAAGCAGGTTTAAAACTTTCAACAGGTTGAAGATTCTATATTGCTGGGCTTGGGGTGAGGCATTTCAGATTAACACTTAAGGGTGAATTATTTTAGTGGACTGTGGTTTCTTTTCTTTATATTGTTTCAAATGGACAGTTTTCATTTACAGATGTTCAAGGTGTTGTTTCATCCCATGTCCCACGGAACGCAAAAATAAATGATTGTAGAACATTCAGTTTTTCACTTCACTCTTTTTTTAAGATAAACTTCGTGAAACGGGGCTGTGTTAACATCGTTAGATTTGAATAAAAGGCTGCAGCAGCAGAGAGTTTGTTAAACTATTGTTAGCCATTAAAAGAAGTTAATGTTGTTAGGCTAACAATGTTAACAATGTAAGGCTAACGGGCTAACAACCTCCTGTCGCTGGGGGCGCTGTTTCTAGCGCCTCAGAAACGGAAACGGCAGTGTTTATCCAGTCCTCGCTTCCGGTCGGGCACATTTCTCTTGTTTTCAGGCAGATTTTGAGCTTTGCTTGGCAAATTTCTGCTTCTTTTCTCTGTATTTCGCAGTGTTCTTCTCCCAGAGCCCCACTTTGACTCCAGACTGAGGCGGACACTGAACAGCGATGCTCTGACCGCGATGGAGACCGAGAACAGCGCGTCCACAGCGGCCCCCGGAGAAGACTGGGACCCGGCCGCCGAGGAGCAACAGGAGTCCGGGGGAAAGGAGCAGCGGGACGTGTCCCCAGTGGAGTGTGCCCCAGCAGTGGGCGCGGAGGTGGTGTGTCCCGGGACCTGCTCCGGAGAGGGGTCCCATCCTCAAAGCGAAGTGAAGCGGAGAGGCAAGAGGAGACAGAAACAGGTCCGAGCAGGGGAAAAAGACGTTCTGTCCTCTAAAGCTGCTGTAGTTGTAGCTTTGACGCTCTAAAGCTGCTGTAGTTGTAGTTTTGACCCTCTAAATATGCTGTAGTTGTAGTTTTGACCCTCTAAAGCTGTTGTAGTTGTAGTTTTGACCCTCTAAAGCTGTTGTAGCTTTGACCCTCTAAAGCTGTTGTAGTTGTAGTTTTGACTCTCTAAAGCTGTTGTAGTTGTAGTTTTGACCCTCTAAATATGCTGTAGTTGTAGTTTTGATCCTCTAAAGCTGCTGTAGATTGAGTTTTGACCCTCTAAAGTTGCTGTAGTTGTAGTTTTGACCCTCTAAAGCTGCTGTAGTTGTAGTTTTGACCCTCTAAAGCCGCTGTAGATTGAGTTTTGACCCTCTAAAGCTGCTGTAGTTGTAGTTTTGACCCTCTAAAACTGGTGTAGTTGTAGTTTTGATCCTGTAAAGCTGTTGTAGTTGTAGTTTTGACCCTCTAAAGCTGGTGTAGTTGTAGTTTTGATCCTGTAAAGCTGTTGTAGTTGTAGTTTTGACCCTCTAAAGCTGCTGTAGATTGAGTTTTGACCCTCTAGAGCTGCTTGGTCACTGTTAAATCCCTAAACTCAGTATTTGGTTGTTGCAGGCGGCCTCTCGACCCGAGGACAAACACTGCAGCTGCTGTCGGGTGCAGTTCGAGCGCCAGGGCCGCAGCTTTAACCGCCGAGCCCTGTGCACATTCACGACTCTGGAGACGGTTCGCTGGGCCCTCCCTCACGCCGTCGAGCTCCACGAGAAGTCGTTTCTGTGTGAGACGTGTGCTCAGGTCGTCCGCAGCAAATGTAAGAGGAAACAGAGCGGGAAGAGGACTCTGTGGGTCAAACCCATCGACAAGAAGCAGGTAGGTCCATCTAAAACCTGCTTAAATCCAATCGAAACCTGTTCAAATCCATCTAAAACCTGTTCAGATCCTTCTAAAACCTGTTCAAATCCAAATAAAACCTGTTCAAATCCATCTAAAACCTGTTCAAATCCATCTAAAACCTGTTCAAATGTGTCTAAAACTTCTTTAAAACCAAATTAAACTTGTTCAAATCCATTTAAAACCTGCTCAAATCCATCCAAACCCTTTTCAAATCCAATTGAAACCTGTTCAAATCCAAATTAAACCTGTTCAAATCCATCTAAAACCTGTTCAGATCCATCTAAAACCTCTTTAAATTCAAATAAAACCTGCTCAAATCCATCTAAAACTTGTACTAAATCAAAAGAGGCCATTGACCCTGGGAAGTTTTGTTTTGTTTTTGTCAAATGTGACCCTCTTTGCAAAACATCTGTCCAGCCCTGGTTTAGAGAACGCTTTACAGAAGAGAAAAACTGTAAATGAAGAGAAGATGATGTTTGTCCTTTTGCTGCGGTGTGTTGTTTGATCCAGCTGTTTCAGTTTGTCAGCTGAGTTCATTACAGACATTTTAAAGGATCTTTTACTGACTTTCTGTGTTCAGACTGAACCTCGAGCGCAGCCCAAAGAGCGGAGGATGGGAAAGAAGTCCAGGGCGGCTCTGTTGGTGAGTAAGTCCTGCTACAAGGCGGCCTTCAGAGTCCTGTGGTCGGCCAAAGGAGCCCGGAAACCCATGATGGACTTCCTCAGCAAACAGCTCAAACTCGAGGTGAGGCCGGGTCTGGGCGGTCTAATGTGGTTTTGGTTGGATTGAAACTGATTAAAATGGTCTTCAATTGAGTTTATCTGGTTTTAAACAGGTTTTAAGTGGTTTTATTGGGTTTTAACAGGTTTTAACAGATTTGGATCATTTTAGGTGGTTTTAGTTGGACTTGAACTGGATTTAATTGGTTTTAACAAGGGTTTAAGTGGTTTAAGTTTGATTATAACAAGTTGTAGGTATTTTTACCTTAACTTTAACAGGTTTGGATAGTTTTATGTGGTTTTAGTTGAACTTGAATAGGATTTAAGAGGTTTTAACCGGACTTAAACAGGATCTAAGTGGTTTTAGCTGGACTTGAACAGGATTTAAGTGGTCCCAGTTGTATTATAGCAGATTGTAAGCAGGTTTTAGTTGTTTTTTTGCAGGTTTTGAACAGATTTAAAGCGTTTTTTTGTGTTTTAATTGGCCCTAACCTCTCGCTGCAGATGAAGGCCCTGTCTCGTCAGGCCGGGAGCCCGTTCCATCAGAAGGTTGCGAGTACGAAGCCCTTGGCCATGTTTCCGTGGCGACGTTGCCTGAACTGGGCTCAAGAGAAGGCGCCGCTCGTCTCTCACTGCATCAGGTCCATGTTTCCCGACACGATCGCCCTCAGCAAGAGCAGCCAGTGAGTCCCACCAGAACTCTGCCGGGTTTAGAGGGATTCAAACAGGTTTTAGATGGATTTAAACTGGCTTAGACCTGGTTCAGACCTGGTTCTTGTCCTGTCTCTCAGTCTGTCAGAAGACCAAGCCCGGACTCTCCTGGAGCGCCGGACCGTCACAGCCCTGTCCATCCCGCTCTTCTCCAGAAACGTTTATAAGAACAACTTCCTGCAGGCGTCGCTCGGAGCAGAACTCCGGCTCCAGGGCTGCTCCGGGTCCGGACTGGACTCCCTCAACGCTCTGGGCCTCTGCCAAAACAAGGACACGGTCCGACTGCTGCTGCTGCGCCTTCTGCAGGGCCCCCGCCGGCGGGTGGGTCCTGGACTGGGATTAGACCGGGGTTTAGACCTGGTTTAGTCCTGGTTTAGTCCTGGTTTAGTCCTGGTTTAATCCTGGTTTAGTCCTGGTTTAGTCCTGGTTTAATCCTGGTTTAGTCCTTGTTTAATCCTGGTTTAGTCCTGGTTTAATCCTGGTTTAGTCCTTGTTTAATCCTGGTTTAGTCCTGGTTTAATCCTGGTTTTGGTTCCAGTTCCTGACAAACGGTCGTCTGGGGCAGAAGCTGAAGCAGGAGCAGCTCAAAGCCGCTCGAACTCCAGACGTTGAAGAAGACAATGAAGAGGAGGAAGAGGAGGAAGAGGAGGAGAGTGATGGCGAGAGCGAAACCGAGTCCGACTCAGAACCGGACCAGATGGAGCCCGAGGTCCCGGGTCCGTACGCCCTTTACTCAGATTCCATCGTGAGGGGTTTATATAAAGTGCTATAACTTAGATTTCTTTCTCTCCGTCTGCAGTTCCTCCCCCCGAAGAGGAAGAGGAGGAAGAGGAGGAGGAGGAGACGAAGAGGAAGAGGAGGAAACGGATGAAGAAGAGAAAACACCGTGACGAGGACGATGGAGACGACGAGGATAAAAAACGCAGAGTCGTCGTGGTTCGGCTTGGACTGTTACCTGGACACTCAGACCCTTAGCCCCGCCCACTGGACCTGTAACCCCGCCCATCACATTAGTCCCGCCCACTGGACCTGTAACCCCACCCATCACGTTAGTCCCGCCCACTGGACCTGTAACCCCACCCATCACGTTAGTCCCGCCCACTGACTCCTAGGCCTGGTCTTTACAACACACCTTTACCAAAATGAATCCAAAAATATTTACTTTTGTGAAATAAAAACTGGACTTTTTGTTTTATTGATAGATTTTTTGTTACGTTTTGTAAAATAAAATGTCAACTTGTAAAATCTTTGAAAAACTGTAAATCAAATGTAGTTTAGTTTCTCAAAATTAAAATCTGAAATCTGGGAAAAAGTGAGGAAGATGTCACCAACGAAATGTACTTTTTTTTTTTTTTTTTGCCCAATTTTTTTTTTCTTCAGTTAAATTTTGTAAAATCATTTTTCTTTTAGTTATGTCTTTGGAGATTTGCTCAGATTTGTAAATTAAACCATTGAATTCACTTGTGTCACTTTTTAAATGGAGTTCACTTTAAATTGTCTTTTTAATTTATTATTCATAACAAATTATTCATTTTTCAAAATGTTTCTACATTGGGTGGATTAAGCTGAAACTGAAAAACACTCAAGGTTTATTCATTTCCTTCTTCCTAAGCCTTAAAATACAGTCCTATTTGCTTTCATAAGGTTATTTATTTAGAGTCACACCAAACTGACCCCTGCAGCAGCTGGAGAGGAAGGAAAGGAGGAAGGAAACGACTAAAGCCGGTGCAGACAGCAACAGCAGAAAAGTGGAAAAGTAATCAAAACACAGCAGGAAGACTCTTTTATTCATTTATTGGACTCAAACCAAAACACTACGACTGCTCGAGATGTTCCTGTTTATTCACGTTCTTGTGTCTAAAGAAACTCTGGTGTCTACCTTTAACAAACTTTAAGCTGTTCTCAGACACTTCCAACAAGAGACACAAGGTTTTAATACAAACAAAGAGGATTTTGATTTTGAGATCAGTGTGCATCAGAAGCATTGAAACAACAGAGTGTTTCCTACAGACACAGCCTTTAAAACCTGAAGAGAGGCTTCAGATGCAGCGGCAGAAGGAAGCAAAGGTCACAAAAGTCAAGGTCTGGGAACAAAAGCCACCTTAACAGTTTTAATCAGCTCCTAAAAGCCTTGTCTCTGTGATTACATCAGCTTTATTCATTCACAACAAATATCTAAAAGCTCACAGGCTTAGATCAGTGAGAGAGAGTGAGAGACAGAGAAATGTAGAAAATGAGAAAAAAAACAGGTCACACTTAATTTAAATTCTGAAGGTAATTTGAGTTTTTGCTGCAGATCCAGTTGTGTTAATGTCATACACAGAGAATGCTGCAGTTGACGTCTCCTCTCTGTGTCTCCTCTCTGTGTCTCCTCTCTGTCTCCTCTCTGTCTCCTCTCATGTCTCCTCTCTGTGTCTCCTCTCTCATGTCTCCTCTCTGTGTCTCCTGTCTGTGTCTCCTCTCTGTGTCTCCTCTCTCATGTCTCCTCTCTGTGTCTCCTCTCTGTGTCTCCTCTCTCATGTCTCCTCTCTGTGTCTCCTCTCTCATGTCTCCTCTCTGTGTCTCCTCTCTGTGTCTCCTCTCTGTGTCTCCTCTCTCATGTCTCCTCTCTGTGTCTCCTCTCTGTCTCCTCTCATGTCTCCTCTCTGTGTCTCCTCTCTCATGTCTCCTCTCTGTGTCTCCTCTCTGTGTCTCCTCTCTGTGTCTCCTCTCTGTGTCTCCTCTCTCATGTCTCCTCTCTGTGTCTCATCTCTGTGTCTCCTCTCTGTGTCTCCTCTGTGGGCGGGACTAAGGCGTTATATTTATATTTTATATATTTATCTATTATTTAGACCTTATATTATTATAGATCTTAGTATGCATCCATGTGTGTACAGGTGTAGGGGTTACCTGTCTGAGAGCTGCTGTAACATCTGTGGGATCAATAAAGTCTAATCTTATCTTATCTGATCAATAAAATTGATTCTAAACCAAATTTAAAAGTGCCCCTCACTTAAAATTTGGTTTAGAAATCATTTTGTGTCGGTAGGAGGCAGTGTAGCTCAGTTGACGCTTGTCCTTGGGTTTTTTACCAAACAAACGCTTTCTCCCGCCCCCTTTCTCTTACCGCGCTCTGATTGGCTGTGTTTACTTTACGCCATTTGCGTCATTCCGAACCCGGCCGCTGATTGGCTGCTTCCCTCTGACCTCTTTCCGGCAGAGGACAGGTCAAACATGGCGTCGCTGAGGTGCTTTCTCCGCTCAGGAAAGGTCCCGGTCGTTTTTAAACCACACTTTTCACATTTTGTATCGAATATTTGGGATAATTAACGCTGTGTTTTGATGTGTTTGAGCAGAATGCGGTGGCGGTTCTGCGGAGGAGCGGGTTTCACAGCAGCGCTCCGGCCGCGGTCCAGGTCGGTGCTAGCCTTTAGCTCTTAGCATCAGCCCCGTGCATCTTGTTCATGTTTTCATTCACTTTTACCTCCTACCTTTAACAACACCTGCCTCACACTGCGGACAGGATTCATATGTTCCTGTCAGTTTTATTTAATGCCCGTTCAGCGTCGTTTTTGTCGTTTTTTCCCGTTGTCCGCGCTTCCAAACAGAAGCGGGCTGTAGTAATGACTGATAGCTGTCAGCGATGCTCTGACTAAAGTATTTCTGGTGCAAATAAAAAATCTGCATAGTGATCGGTTTAATATATGTTCAAAATACACTAAAATGTCTTTATATGATGCCTTTAAAACTAGAACAAATCCGTGACAAACCAGCAATTAAACAAGGATTAAGTCGTGTGTAAAACCAGAGAGCCAGTCTTTAAAACTCAATAAACTTGGCTTATTCTCACAGGTCTGACTCTTTTAGTAAAGCAGACATGTTCAAAGTTAGCTTCAGGGGCCAGTTAACGGCACAAGGTGAGATTTTATTCGGCCCTTGCTTCAGAAATAAAATTTATTTTTTATGGCTCCAGCAACAAGAACTCTAATATACAAATGCAATTTCTGTTCAAATCTAATTAAAACCTGTTAAAACCACCTAAACATATCAAATCCAACTAAAACCTGTTTAAATCCAACTAAAACCTGTTCAAATCCATCTAAAACATGTTCAAAGACTCTGGGAAGTTTTCCTTTCCAAATGTGACCCTCTTTGCAGAAAGTTTGCAAAGTGTTTTATGTGGATGACAGTCTTATTTTTTGTGGAGAAATTAATAAAAGACAAAGTCCGATTTTTAAGATGCTTTTTTGCTGTGTTTTTTAAACTTAAATCTGAGCCTAAAGCCTTACTTCCTGCTTTTGAAAAGTCTTACACCTTCTTTGTTTTGAATTCTTATTTGTTTCTGTTGTCATTTATCTGTATTTCTGTTGTCTGTATACGTGCTCTCTGGGGTTTTACCTGATGGGGCTGTTTCTGGTGTTTTTATTCTGCAGATGACGGTGCGAGATGCTCTGAACCAGGCGATGGACGAGGAGCTGGAGCGGGACGAGCGTGTGTTCCTGTTGGGAGAGGAAGTGGCCCAGTACGATGGCGCCTACAAGGTCTTTATCCAGTCTCTTTAGTGGATCTGTCACCGGTCTGAAGGGAACTGGAACAGATGTGTTATGTGTAATTGGTCTCTTTTTGTTTGTTGCAGGTGAGCAGAGGTTTGTGGAAGAAATATGGAGACAAACGGATCATCGACACTCCCATCTCAGAGGTGAGAGGTCGTGTAATTCTCAGTTTTACGGCAGATACAAAAGTTAGACCCATTAAAACTAATCCACTACACACTTAGAGTCATTTCTATTTTAAGGTAGAAAATGCAGAATACCAGACTAAACAGGTCTTAAACAGGATTTTTCATTTGGAGGCAGCAGAGTTTGATTTAAGGCTCTGTTTGGACAAAATTTTTCAAAAACAAAAGTAAAAGTCCACTAAGTTTGTGAGATTTTTCTAAAAAAAGGCCTTGTTTAAGATAATCATATTGTGATCAAGATAATACATGGACCCAAACTAGAATCTTCAGCAGTTTATACTGTCATCCCTAAAATCACAAATATCTCAGACTCAGATAAACCGTACTCTTTTCCTAATCAGCGTTAGTTTAACGACAGAGTTGTTTTTCTGATGGTTTTTATGTGGTTTTGTTGCAGATGGGTTTTGCTGGAATCGCAGTTGGAGCTGCTATGGTGAGTGGAAACAGGATGGAAACACATTTTTTAAGATAAATGTCCAAAAAGTGTCCAAATAACTGTTTTGAACTCACTGTGTTTTCAGGCGGGACTGCGGCCGATCTGTGAGTTCATGACCTTTAACTTCTCGATGCAGGCCATAGACCAGGTCATTAACTCCGCGGCGAAGACCTATTACATGTCGGCGGGGCTTCAGCCAGTGCCCATCGTATTCAGAGGCCCCAACGGAGCCTCGGCCGGGGTCGCAGCCCAACACTCGCAGTGCTTCGCCGCCTGGTGCGTTCACTGACCCTCACTGACATTTAGACTGGCTGTCAGAGTTTAACTGGCTCAAGGTTGGGACCGATCTTAAACAGAATGTACCAGATATTTTTTTCTTTTAGTTGTGAAAAAGGTTTGTCATTTGTGAATGTGATCTACTATTTATTCTAAGGGATTGTAACAGATGAGAACCTCTATTCAGGAACAGAAAACCTTGGACAGTCACATGCTCCAAAAAGGAGCGCTCCCATTGGTCGACACTTGTCACATGACGTTCCAGGAAGTTTAATAGCTGCAGATAAAGTGTATTTTCAGCGGAATATGTCTTTTAACAGAGAAACAGCTGAAAAAAGAAAAGCATCAACAGAGAAAAGGGAGACAACGTAAAACACAGATAAATACTGTCAATTCAATCACGTAATGATTAACGAGGAGGAGATAATTGTCGTCCTGACGCTGAAGTCACAGCTAAGCTAACGCTAAACTCTAAACTTCAGTTTGGTCAAATGGATTAGTATTTTGGAGGAAAAACTGGTCTGGTTTTATTTTTTAATAAAAGAGAAGCAGGAGAGGTCCCTAGGCTGCTTTTGGAGGAGAGTGGAGTCTGAAAGTCTGAAGAAAATCAGGGACTGGAGCTTTAAGTGAAGTGAAAAAAAACCCTCATCCATCTTCAATTCTCTGCTGTGCACTTTGTTTATTAATTTGGCTCAGGAGCTTTTTCAGAGAAAGAGTGTTGTTTGCAGCAGCTGACTGGTTCGTGGTGTGTTCAGGTACGCTCACTGTCCCGGTCTGAAGGTGGTCAGTCCATGGAATTCAGAAGACGCTAAAGGGCTCCTGAAGGCAGCCATCAGAGACGATAACCCAGGTCAGACTCCAGTTCCGGGTTAAATCCAGACTGTGTGAAGCCCCAGAGCTGCTCTTAACGGGGTTTTCTTTTGTTTCAGTGGTGTTTCTGGAGAATGAGTTGCTGTACGGCGTTCCCTTCGAGATGTCGGACGAAGCTCAGTCCAAAGACTTTACTGTTCCCATCGGAAAAGCCAAGATTGAGCGACAAGGTCAGAGGGGACTCGATACACAGCCCTCAGCAGAAATATACAAGATAAAAAGAAACATTTAGTTTAACTGTGCTTTTTAGTGTTTAGATGTTAAAGGGATGGAGCTGATGCTTTTAGTTTCTTTGATGTGAACTACAGCAGCAGAGCATCGAAGGACACGTTTAATCATGCTTTTAAAATAGATTAATGGTTAAAGTAAAGGACAGGGCTGGATTTGAACAGGTTTTAGATGGATTTAAACAGGTTTTAATAGTAAGTTCTAACGTCAAAGATTACCTGGTCTCATTTAAATGAAAAGTTGTTAAAATGATTCAAACGTGTCCCGCTGGATGTGTTTCAGGAAGTCATGTGACAATGGTGTCTCACTCCAGATTTGTTGGACACTGTTTGGACGCAGCTGCAGTTTTGTCCAAAGAGGGCATCGAGTGTGAGGTAAATGTGCTTTTAGAACAAAAAGCTGCTCTGGAAAATGGAGAAAGCTAGACTTTTGGGCCTTTGGAGATGTAATCTTGTGTTCTTCAGGTGATTAACATGAGAACGATTCGACCGATGGACACAGAGACCATCGAGGCCAGCGTCATGAAGACCAACCACCTGATCACTGTGGAGGGAGGCTGGCCCCAGTTCGGCATCGGAGCCGAGATCTGTGCCCGGATCATGGAGGGTACGGCCTTAAGGCTCTGTCTCAGACCTTTCACAGAAACTTTAGAAAGTGCACCAAGGATAAACTAATGAGTTTCAAAAGAACTCCAACTGATTATAGTCAAATAATCATTCACTAAAACTGTCCCATGTGTTTGAATCTTTATAATGATGACTCTATAGTTCTGTCAGAGGTTTAACCTTTTCACCCTCGGTTTGTCCCCAGGACCCGCCTTTAACTACCTGGACGCTCCAGTGACCAGGGTGACGGGCGTGGACATCCCCATGCCCTACGCCAAGATCCTGGAGGACCACAGTCTGCCCCAAATCAAGGACATCATCTTCTCCGTCAAAAAGACTTTAAATGTCTGAGTCCAAATCAACTTAAGAGCCGAGCACAACTCGAACCCAAACTGTAGCTCGTCTCCTTCTTCTCTTCCACAATTAACGTTTTCTGGTGAATCGAACATCGAGTTTCCAAAGAGATAAAAGTATAAAAAAGGCTAAAAGTAATAAAGACAAAGAAATTGAATAATTTATGTCAAATCTAAGTATGGATTCTTTAAGTAAAAGTCCAGATTTTGAGTGGGTCTGATCCTCAGTGATGGTATGAACAGGTTGTAGATGTGTATCTTCTATATTCCACATGTTTAAATGGACAGTTCATTTCCAGCTGCTTTAGTCTCTGTGGAGCTGCTCCTGTTTGCTTCTCCAAACTGGCACTTACATTTATCTCCTGAAGGGACTAAAACAGAATATTCTGAGCTGAAGCACTGTCCCAAAAGAATCTGGCAAAAAAAGGTCCTAAAACAAAAATTTATTTAAAAATGTGTTTATTTCCTTTTTTTTGTAAATATCTTTTAGTTTCTCTCCAATAACCAGACATTTTTGGTTCATAATCTACATTTTTTCAACAAACCTCATCTGAAATGCCTTGTGTATGTTCAGTCTGTTTTTTTTGTTTTTTTTTTAATATTTCAAAATGTCTTCACCACAAAAATTGACAAATAACAAAAAACCCTTCAAAATAAAAGAAAAGGGTTATTTATAGTTTCTGCTGTAAACTACTTCCTGTTACAAAAATTAAAGTATATTAATGACCATTTGTTCTTGGATTATTTTTTATTTGACGGAGTTGGAGGGGCATGAGGGCACTTTACCTCAGTTCTACAAAGAAAGGGTCAAATGTTTTTGTCTTTTACATATTTCAAATTTCCTGTACAACAATTATTACATTTTTACATGTTATTGCATTAAAACAATTTACATGTAGTGTTAAACATCATGAAATATGCAGAGGCCATGAAACTTTACATTGGTCTTATCCTCAGTGTGAACGTCTAAAAAGTACAAAACACATGGGAACCCACAGTTAAAGCCATACAGTTAAAGGTGCACCTCCCTCAAACTAAAGGAAAAAAGAGCTGGAGGGACACAGAGACCTTCAACTGTGAGTGAAGTATTAGAAAGTAAAGATTCCAAAAACAGGTCTGACAGCTGCTAATGCCTGCTACATGAGGACTGCACTAAACACTGACCTTGAGAGAAGGTGCGCAGCTGCCTTTTCCATTTCTCTGTCTCAAGTCCAGTCCGTTTGCTCTGCTTTTGCTCGTTTTTGATCTGGAGTTTTCTCAGAGCTGCATCAGGAGAAAGGCTTATTCCAATCACTCGCTCAGTTAGCTCAGTTAGCTCTTCTCCTTTACTGCGGGACTTTTCTCCAGAACAAACTCACTTTTTAAGTCAAAAACAGGGTTGGACTGTTCGGTGGAAAACCCGACTGAGGTAAAGCTGTAGTTTAATGTTTGTGTTTTAAAAACTAAGATTAAACAAGACTAAATAAGGTCTGAACAAAGGCAAAGATGTAAACTGGACTAAATGAAAACTGAACCTTAGACTAGGCTCAAAATAAATCCAGCACTAAACCAGAGTAAACCAGATCTAATCCAGGACAAAACTAGGCTTTACCCAAAGTCTTTAAAAACAAATATTTAATTTAATTCAATTCAATTTTTTAACAGAACAAACAGTTGAAGAGTTGCGTTAAAGTTTCTTTCTTGTTGTGTCTTTGCAAAGAAACAATGCAACCTTGGTCACCTCAACAACCCAATCATAATGGAGCTCACCTGTGACCAGTGTGACAAGACTTAATAAATCACGCACATTGTCAGTGCACCGTCAAGTCCACACAAGAGAAAAAACATACACCTGTGACCTGTGTGGCAAGGCAGTTTCTTCATCCAAAGCTTATAAATACCACACTGGAGAGAGGCCATATACTGGTGACCAGTGTGGAATGGATTTTAGGACATCAAGCGAACTCACAATTCACATGAGAACTCACATTGGGCAAAAACCCTACTGTTGTGATCAGTGTGGAAAGAGCTTTGCTCAATCAGTCCACTTTAAACACACTTTAAAATTCACATTGACTTAAAACCGTACAAGTGTGACCAGTGTGGGAAGGATTTTAGATCATCAAGAGATCTGACATGAGAACTCACACTGGGCCAGCCAGAGCTGCTGAAGCAATGGAACAAAACCTGACGACATCAGACTAAAACGCTGGAGGTCAGGCTTCAGAGAATCCAGACTTTGAGTAAAGACCAGTGTGGCGCCAGGGTCCGGAGGAACTGTGTTACTCTGGATTCACATCAGACTTCAGATCTATTTCTAATGCTGTGCAGTGCAGAGTCCTCAATGCAGCAAGGACTCTGTTGGAGCTCAGGCAGCTCCTGAACATCTGACTCCTTCAGGTCTGGGTTTACCTCCAGATCCAGGACTCTCAGATGTGAGGGGTAGAGCTGAGACCAGAGAAGAACAACTGGACTCTGACAAACTGCCCCTGTTCAGTCTGAATAAAGAATAAATGAGTTATTGATAAGTGATTTGTGTCCTGAGCTAAAAGCCTCAGTGAGACTGCCTGGTTTTTCTTGTGGATCTTCTTCAGACCTGATCCAAAGTCATCACAGCATTGATCTGAGTCATGTGACTCTGATCAGAACCATCTGCTCTGTTCATGACGACACCTTCTCCGTTTGTTTGGCGTCAGTCTCAGAGCTCGTCTTCTCTTCTTCCTCAAGATCTAACAGATCCTACTGTTTTAATTGACAGAGACCTGACAAAGCAGTCTTCATTGAGTCACAGTAAAACCCTTCAACTACAGCCTGGTCCCATTATAAAAGTCTTTATGTGGCTCAGGGCAGAAAGTTCTAACAATGAATGATATTTTAGTCAAAAGAAGTCTTTGGTCGTTGGACTGAGTTCAGTCACAGTTAATGCTTATTGTCAAAGAGTCTCACAGTGTGACTGGGGCTTAGGTCTGAACCAACATTAAGAGGAAGACAGAGGTCAACTCTTATAGAAGCAAAAGTAATAGTTGGATAGATCTGACTCAAGGGTTCATCCTAAACACTAGAGTATGACCTGGACGACTGAGAACCTCCTCAAACATCTTTTTTATTTATAAGAAGTGCTCATCAGTCAAAGTCAACACCAGCTTTACCTTGTTTCATATGTTTATAGTTTTGCAGTATTTTCCTTTCTTCTCTGAGCTGTAATTGGCCGAGAGCCCCAGACTCAATCAAATAAAAAGAAAGAAGGAAGATGGTAAAAAAAAACAGACAGAGGACAGTTTATAGATACATTCAGCTCAGAGCTGTTTCAGACATCCCTTCAGATCCACTCTCAGTGGAATTATACATTTATTTTGTCACTAACCTTTACACTTCATTAAAGCTTTTGTGAAACCTCCTAATCTCTGCAGAGGAACTAAAGCAGAGGTAAAGTGAACTGACCTCAGAGTCTCCAGTCGACAGTTTGGACTCTGGAGTCCATCACACCACTCTGTCATTCCTCTAGGTTCAGGCTCAGGTCTAAGAGTCTCAGGTGAGAGGGACTGGACTTCAGAGACGACACCACGACTTCAACGTGAACTTTTGAGAGTCCACAATCAGAAAGACTGTAAATATAGAATAAATGTAGTGAATAATACACAGTGTGTTTATTAAATGAAGGTTTGGAGACATTTAAAATATGAATAAAATGACACAGATTTACAGCAGTAATATTCCAGTAGGACTTACTCAGCCTTTCTACAGTTCCTCACGGCTGGGACCAGTCTCAGTCGTCCTTCTGGTGATGTGTTGTACTTCTCCAGGTCCAGCTCCTCCAGGACCTCCTCTGACATCTGCAGCATGTAGGCCAGAGCTGAACACTGGATCTCAGAAAGCTTTTTTGATCTGTTCCCTGACTTCAGGAAGTCCTGGATCTGCTGATGGACCGAGCGGTCGTTTAACTCTGTCAGACAGTGGAAGATGTTGATGCTTCTGTCTGGAGAGATTCTGCCTGTGTTCATCTCCTTCAGGTTGTTGATGACTCTTTGTGTCGTCTCTGAGTCGGTCTGTGTTGGACCCAGCAGAGCTCCCAGAAGCCTCTGGTTGGACTCCAGAGAGAGGCCATGAAGGAAGCGCACAAACAGGTCCAGGAGGCCATTTGGACTTTGGAGAGACTTCTCCATGGCTTTTCTGAGGAAGATGTCTAGTGTTGAATTCTGTTCCCAGACTCTCAGAAACCTCTTCAGTTCCTCTGTGTTCTTCTTATTGTTGAAGCAGTGGTGAAGATAAACCGCAGCAAGACACTCCTGGACGCTCAGATGAACGAAGCAGTAAACTGATTTGTGGAAGGTGACCTTCTCTCGTTTGAAGATCTCTGTACAAAGTCCTGAGTAGACCGAGGCCTCGGTCAGGTCCAGACCCACCTGCTGCAGGTCTTCTTGGTAAAACATGATGTTTCCTTTCTGCAGATGTTCAAAGGCCAGCCTCCCCAGCTTCAGAAGGACTCGACAGTCGTCCTGTGTCAGCTGTAGATGAGTGGAACGTTGGTACTTGAGCCTCTTCCTGTGAGTCTGCACCAGCAGGAAGTGTGCGTACATGTCGGTCAGGGTCTGGGGCAGTGGTCCTCTCTGCTCGGTTCCCAACATGTGGTCCAGGACTGTGGCTGTGATCCAGCAGAAGACTGGGATCTGGCACATGATGTGGAGGCTCCTGGACGTCTTGATGTGGGAGAGGACTCTGTCACACAGCTCTTCATCTGTGAACCTCTTCCTGAAGTACTCCTCCTTCTGGGCCTCAGCCACGAAGCCCCTGACCTCTGTGACCCTGTCCACGCACCTCGCAGGGATCCGATTGGCCGCCGCCGGTCGGGAGGTGATCCATATAAGGGCGGAAGGAAGCAGCGTGCCTCTGATGAGGTTTACCAACAGCACGTCGACCTGTGACCTCCGCGTGACCTCAGAGATGACCTCACAGTGTAAATCCAGAGGCAGTCTGCTCTCGTCGAGGCCGTCGAAGATGAACAGGAGTTTACTGTCGGCCAGCGTCTCTGCCGTCAGCTCCTGGAGCGTTGGATAGAAAAGCTGTATCAGCGTCAGCAGACTGTAGCTCTGCTCTGGGACCAGGTTCAGCTCTCTGAACGACAGGGGCACCACCAGATCCACCTCCTGGTTCTCTAAGCCCTGGGCCCAGTCCAGAGTGAACTTCAGAACCGAGAAGGTCTTTCCGACTCCGGCCACGCCGTTGGTCAGCACCGCTCTGATGGGCTTCTGATCGGACGCTAACTCTTTAAAGATGTCGTGGCACCTGATTGGAGCGTCCTGGACGGTCTTCTTGGACTGAGTCTCCAGCTGATTGACCTCATGTTGGGACATATACTTCATACTAATGTATAAAGTCACAGTTGAAGCATCACTGCCTCAAAGGGAGAGTGTCCTGTCGCATTCATAAAGGAGAAAAAAGGTACAGCTGTGATCAGTTTGGAAAAGGGTTTTCTCAAGCAGCCAGCCTCAAAAGACACATATTACACATACACCACATAGTAGTGACCAGTGTGGGAAGGCATTCAGAGAATCAGCTGAGTTAAAGATGAACTGCTTTCATCATAAAGAAAAGCCTCTGGAATGTAAATGCTAACTCTGTAGCCGGGCTAATTTATCATGTAATATATGCTGTTCAGTTAAAACACACGTCTGAAAACTGAAAAACTACAAATCATGAAGGAGACATTACCTGTGGTTGAACTAAATCAATAATATGACATTATACACTTCCCTTCTTTTCTTTATTCTATGAGTTTATATGTAACCGTGCAGGATCCGGCTTGGTTCAGATTCAGATTTAACCCGTCCGTGTTCGTTCATTTCTCTCGTGTAGTTTGTCTGCGTTGTGTTATGAATAATGGCCAGAGACGAGTGTGTCTTTTAGTTCTCACTTTAATCTGTGTGAAACGAAATGTGTACTGGTCAAAACCATGGGCTCATCAGCACACTACAAAGAATAGCATGTCCCATTAGCATAAACCCGTGACTGCGCTAGCATGTGTGATAGTCCATTAACAGCTCATTCACCGTGACTACAGGACAGACATACACCAAGTTGAACACGGTGCTAATATCCGTGACCAGTGTTTGACATTAACTTCTTTGGTCACTAGCCACTGTTGCTAGTGATTTTTAAAAGTTACTAGCCATTGGGTGTTTTAACTAGCCAAAATTAAGTTTCTAAATTACATTATTTTTAAAAATCCAACATTTAAATATTAATGAAATATACAGTAGGTGACCTGTGTATAAATCATCTCGATTTTCTTTCCATTTATAATTAAAGTCTTTTCTTTTTCTTATCTTCTGGCTCATCTTCCTGTCTTTCTTCTTCTGGGTCTTCTCTCAGCGGCGCGAACGGACTCAGCGCGTGCTCTACACTGGGTGCTCATGGGAGTTGTAGTGTTGTATCAACGAGTTGCGCAGCATACACAGTAGTGAGCGCATTTGAGAGGACTACAATTATAGATTTATTTGTTTCGAGTCGAAGTGGCAGTGGCTGGCTGGAGAGACGCATTTGGCGGGTGTTAATGTCCGTGACCCACCCATAGAATGTATAAATAATGGAAGCAATGTCTCCATTTGGTCTAATTCGTCCAAATGACACCCAATGAACGGCGCTTCCATCTTGGATATTTTGACTCCTCCTACAGAGGATATTACTAAAATGGGCAAAGAGGGCAGCGTCTAAACTGCTCCTGGGCGGGCTTTTCAAATGCGCGGTTCCGAAACACGCCCCTCATCTCAGAGCCGACCGGAGCTGAACAAGCTAACGGCTAACGACATGCTAACGGCCGATGCTAACAGTTGTGGACCAGGCCTGTCACTCTGTCGTCTCTCAGCTCGGGGTAAGTCCAAAAACTTTACAACGAAGTTTAGTTTAACTCCTGCTGTAAATATCAGATAATTATTATCAAAATTAAAGCAGTTTTACTTATATAATATAATATATCATAGTTTTAAGCATGAGGAAATTTTTATCTTAGTCTGGTAAACCTTTCTAGCTCTGTTAAAAAATAAACCGTGATTTTCGAATATATTTCATTATATCCTTAATATTTGTTTAAATATCTGTCCCTAATTTGCAACTTCTGTACATTAAGGCTTTAGTATTTGATGGAGGCACATTTTGACAGTAAAATAATAAAGCCTCATTCTTATTGATGATGATAATAATATAACAGCAATGTTTAAGCTAATAACACGTGAAGATATTCAAATAGTGATCTTTTTGTTCATATAATGCCAAACCCAGGACCCTGCAAATGTGCAGCATTTAGACAGACCTGTATTTTCCATTTACACATAAACTATAGATAAAGAAACACTCAGATCCACTTTTAATGTTTTTTTCTTAGTGTGACATTGATGAGTGTTTAATTTAAGAAGCATACAAATATTTAGTCACACGTATAATCTCTTACTTACTGTGGAGAAACAGCTTTGTATTTCTACATGTTTTATTGGCTAAACATTAAATACTGTTTTTTGTTTTTGTCTGTGTGTGTCTTGTGAGAAAGAACCTCTGTGGAACAGTTACATGAAGATTAGACCCGTGTCAAACCTGTGACAAAGAAGAACATGGACCAGCTTCACCTGCAGCTTCCTGAAAATAAAGATCATGTCTGCCTCAGGATCTGTGTTTTACTAAGTATTAATATTTACTGTTCATAATGGCTCTGCACTCTTTTTAAACTAGACATGGTCTACATACTTTAACATATGAATCTGATTTGATAAAAACTTACTCCCACTAAATAACTGCTGAGGGTAGTATCAACCAGAATGTGAACAGATTAAATATGTTTTTCTTTATGTTTTATGATGTATATAACATTTATTAACACAATTTACTTTACTGTCTTTAACTGCTGCCTGAGAGTGTTTTAAAATGATCTTAAATGAGAACCCTAAATAAACTGAAGAATGTTATGCTCAGGCCACAATTAGGAAGTCATGTGAAAATAAGTGCAATAAAATGAAAAATAAGGCTGTGCATTGTTCATTTTTAATTGACTGCAAGCTGTGACAGCACATGTGGAAAGTAAGGTGAAAAAGTATGTATTGTAATATATAGTACATTAGGATAGCATTTCTGTAATGCACAAAAACAAATGCTTGTTATTCTATGTTGTGTAAAATGTCTGATGAAAGAGAAGATGAAAGTTGAAGTGGCAGGAGTCTGGTCTTCAACACACACTGGTCAGGTTTGTCTGGATCACCTCCTTCAGGAAACAATACACAAAGTCAGTGAAATACAATTCAATGAAGACCCCAATTATACTGATCGGTTTATTTTAAGAATGTAATATTAATATAGATTCAAATCAATCTTTTCTTAAATGATAGGATTACTGTATTGCAATATAAAACGTAAGTTTTTTTTGCCTTAAAATAGCAATAAGATTTAAATCTGCACGAGGGAGTAAAGCATTGCAGTACTGCATCATAAACCTCAATTTTTTCTAATCACAAAATAGTGTATTATGTTTAGAACAAATAAACATAGTCTTAAGAGCATAATTCCAGTCAATATTATAAAACTAGTCTAATCACATTAATGTTCTGGCTTTACATTAACTACTTACATTTCTGAAAATGATAACCACATTTTAATGTCTTAATAAACAATTAAAATAATGCCACCACATCTTTTTGAGACTGCACTTCCCCAAATCTAACATAAACATAGAAATATTCCTTAAAATTCAAAATATATCAAACTTTTCCATCTCATTTTGCGACTGGTTTTAATGCTTTGATACCTCTGGGAATAGCCTTAAGGGCTGTTAGCATATCTGCTAAAATAAATTGCTAATAAAGACTTAAGCAAATATACAATGTGAATGTTACTCACCAAAAGACTGGAGCCAAGCTTCTTGGACGGTCTGTTAATGAAGGGCACATAATACTACAAAAAAAACCAGTAGTTTTATGCAAAACTTCTCTGAAGAGCAAAAATGACACAGCTAACACCTAGCAGCTAGCGTTAGCATCGTACGGGCTAGCGGCCGCCATGGCCCACAAAAACACCCTGTCAATCAAAGTAGCCACTCCTTAATTCATAATCTAGTTAAACTGAGGGCAAACCAAAGAATTTAAAAAAATTCTCCCCAGGTTGTACGTAACAAGAACTAGCTAGGACCAGAACCATCTTTTGTACCAGGCTGTAAAAGGGGTTTTTACACTTGTAAAGTTGCAATTGGATTTTATAATATAATTTTTTTGGAGCCTGCCCTCTGGTGGAGGGTATCGTGGCCCGTCCGTACGGGGCAATGGGCGTGTCCTAGCCGCTTGGACCCACCTCGTGCACATCTCTGATGTAATGGCGACATGCCCACTGTGCCCCGGGCACTACAAGCCGCCAGGAGAGGGCGCTACTCAACCAAAATGCATATGCCCAGCCAAGAGTGATGACAAGTGGAATAATAAACAATATAAACCCTGTTACACATAGAACTGTATTATCTGTATGAAGTTGTAATAAAGCATGTATTACTTATGTTTGGCTTTAATAAACCATGTTCTGTAAATATTTTAGTGTCAGTTTTGTGTCTAGTCCTGATTTAGTCCCAGTTTCTGATAGAAAAACCTTTTCTCCAATAACAAACAGAGTCGCAGAATCTAGATTAATAAAATATACTTGCAGCAAGGAGTCAATACAATCACAAAAGGTAGTATAGCATTGACTGACTACACAGAGTCAGTACTATTGATTAAATACAGAGCAATAGGTCAGGATGACATTGTATAGAAAGAGATAAGGAATGGAACATCCCATTGTTTTGGCTCATAATAATAATAATAATAATAATAATTATCCCTCAAGACCAAACATTCTTGTTCACTTCCAGTCTCTCACATGAAACACCTCTTCACTCTTTGAGGAGTCTCAGGCAGCTGTGTGACAGTTAAATATAAATTTTCTATCAGTTTCTATCTATTTTTACATCTGGTTTAGTATCATTTTAATTCTTTGGTTTAAATTCTGTTGTGTTCTGATTCTTGGTCCAGATAGAAGTGATGATTGTAAAGACCACTATGATTCAGAAGTTAAATTCAACGTAATTTAATATCAGATTACATATAAAGTTAAATGTCCATGGACAGAATAAACAACAGAGTGTCTCCTGGACTCGAGCTCTCGTCTAACAGTGCAGTGAGGTTTTATTACCCACCTCTAACCCCCTTGGTCTTCATTAGTTGCTGTGTTTCTGTTCTTTGCTGTCATTGGTTGGACAGCCCCCACAGGTGTGCAGCCGAGTCGTTTTATTTTAGAAAAGTGGAAAAACCCAAGAGCCTAAGGGTCATATAAAGTTCACAGTGGGGTTTAAGCATGCAGATTTCCTAACAATTCACTTTAATCCCGAATTTAGTCCTGGTTTAGTTGATTTAATTCTGATTTAGACTTGTTTTTTCTAACCTTGCGCTGCAGCTGGATTTTCGCGAGATTTGGGAGTTTCCAAAACTCTTGTAAATCCATCTTGTATCATGCCAACCAAACCGCTTGAGTCGCGAACCGTGGACTCACCGGACTCTGTTGACCAATGATGTTGCAGCACTAACAGGTAGAGGCGGGTTTTTAATTTGAAGAAAGCAACTAGTGCTCTCTTCTCCTCTTTGTTATCAACATGGCTACGCCGAAAGACGTTAGCGTTGACGCTGCTATTGAAACTGTTTTATCAGAAGTAGAGAGTATTTCTTACGTCTATCGTTGCTGTGATTAAAGAAACCTCATGGAGGTGGAGACTAGTGCTTCATCCAATCACCTCCAGGTTTTCAACAGAAGGCTCCTCCCTTTTGCAAAAGCTTTCAACGGGAGCCTTCAGATGGTTCTGTGAAACAGACTATGATGTGTGGAGCAGTTCTATCTGATGGAGTCAGGTTTTGTTTTTTCAGCCCTGGTTGAATCCTGCTGTTACCGTTAGAGGGCGTTAATCGCAGGGAACTCACTCCTCCTTCGTAGAAGAAGAAGAAGAAGAAGAACATCCACTTCCGGTATGTTCGTTTAGCAGTTAGCTCAGTTAGCTCTTCTCTTTTACCGCGGGACTTTTCTCCAGAACAAACTCACTTTTTAAGTCAAAAACCAGGTGAAGAAGAGGGTTGAACTGTACAGTGGAAAACCCGACTCTGAGGTAAAGCTGTAGTCTAATGATTATGTTTTTAAAACTAAGATTAAACGACAAAACTAAATGAGGTCTGACCAAAGGCAAAACCAGCTTTGAACCAGGACTAAATGAAAACTGCACCAACTAACCAATTTTATTTGTATTTTAAGCTTACACAGCACTTGTAAAATAGATAAAAAAAATTGAACCTGATGTAAGCCAGGACTATAGTTGATCCTCATTAGCTTATACCATATACATCCGTCATAAAATGCAATTATTAAAATACAAAAGCATTAAAACTGTATCTGTAAAGGGGTTGCATTCAAAACATTAGTGCATTATTTACCAAAATTCCTCACACAATTCTCTCATTAATCCCATAATCAATATTTAACTGAGTCTGATAATGTGCTTCTCTGGTGTTATACACTTTCCAACACACTTTTCTATGACTTCTCTCTGTAATTTTAAGTTGATGTATTTTGCGACAGTAAGATGCATTCAGAGTGGTGTGTATCTCTGGAGCGAGTGAGTAAAAGAGCGCTGACCACATTCAAGGAGGGGCTTTAGATGCATTTTATGTCAGATATATTTATTAGCATCTTTTAATCAGTGTCTTTGTTTGTTTCCTGTTGTATCTTTGCAGAGAAACAAGCCGACCTTGGTCACCTCAACAACACAATCATAATGGAGCTCACCTGTGACCAGTGTGACAGGACTTTTACAGCAGAAGACACCTTTAAATCTCACATGAAAATGCACTCAGGAGAAAAACCCTTCAGCTGTGACCAGTGTGAGAAGAGTTTTAATGAATTAGGTGAACTCACAGCACACTGTGGAGTCCATATTGGAGAAATATATAGGAAGACTTATACTTCATCAACTGATCTTTCAGAGCATCATCAGAGGCACACAGAAGAAAAGCTATACAGCTGTGACCAGTGTGGAAAAGCACTGTCTTCATTAAGTTCTTATAAATCTCACATGAGAATCCACACTGGTGAAAAAACCTTCACTTGTTACCACTGTAAGAAGAGTTTTAATAAATCAAGCACACTATCAAGGCACTGTCGAATCCACACTGGAGAAAAGCCATACAGCTGTGACCAGTGTGGGCATGCTTTTACTCAGCTGAGCAACCTTAAACGACACATGGGAATTCACACTGGAGAGAGACCCTATAGCTGTGAGCAGTGTGAGAAGAGTTTCAGATCAACGTGGGAGCTTTTAGTGCATCATCGGAGCCACACTGGAGAAAAACCTGTCAGCTGTAAAGAGTGTGAAATGGCATTTTCTAATTTATACAACCTTCAAAATCACATGAGAATCCACACTGGAGAGAAGCCTTTCAACTGTGACCAGTGTGGTAAGAGTTTTAGAACATCTCAAGCGATGTCAACACATCGTCACATCCACACAGGAGAAAAACTGTACTGCTGTGATCAGTGTGGGAAGGCATTTACACAGTCAGCACACCTTACACAACACATGAGAACCCACACTGGAGAAAGGCCATACAGTTGTGAGATGTGTGGGCAGGATTTTACTGACCCAAGCACCCTGAAACGTCACATGAGAACCCCACACTGAAGAGAGACCATACATGTGTGACCAGTGTGGAAAGTATTTTAGAACACTGAGGACTCTCACATCTCACAATAGAATTAAAATTTAAAAAAACATACAGCTGTGACAAGTGTGGCCAGATTCTTACAACACTAAAGGATTAACAATGAAGAAAGGCTAAATGAGTCTGACCAGTGTGGTATCCATACAGTGCACTGTCAGATCCAAACAGGAGAAAAACCATACAGCAGTCAACAGTGTGGAGAGAACCCATGAGAAATAATTCTCGGGAGAAACCTTAATGTTGTGACCAGTGTGGGAGGACTTTTATAGAATCATGTCATCTTTTAGAAACTTGGACTAAACTCAGGCCAAAACTAGGACTACATCTGGCTCAGAGCTAAGCAGTGAGTAGACAGAGAACTGGACTGGGTTAAACGAGGAATAAACTAAAAACCAAAACTAATGTAACCCCTATCACCACATCCGATGTTGAGATTATATCTTTATTTAAGAAGTGTACATCGAGGACACTTTTGTTTATCTTTACACTCTAAGAGTGGTACCTAAGTTCGGTGTCTGTATTACTCTGACATTTTGATGTTTGTAATGTTTTTATACTTGTTTTGCTAAAATGCTAATGTAGCATTATTGTGCTCAATGCTTTATGGCATTGACAACGTTAAGCAAATTCACTTCACTGTAAAAAGATGTAGCGCAACTGATTTTGAATTGTAGTTTTGAATAGTAACTTTGAATGATTAGCTATGAAATGGAAATATTAGAAATGGAATTGTTTTGCGGTAAATGATACGAAGTGCTAATTAATTTTTATACCTTATTGTAGGTTAGGATTCTGGATTGTTTCTTTGGAAAAAAAGACTGAACCACACTTTAACACAAATGAACTAAAGAGTTAACGTTATGATTGTATTTCAGTTGTATCTATCTAAATAATTATTGTTCTTTTCCTTTTCCTAAAACAATTCAATATTTAATTGATCTCCTTCAATTACACGTTCACCATAGGCCACCATAACCTACTACTGTCAAAACTAAATAATATAAATGTTCTAAAAACGCACTAAACTAAATGTTATGACCAGGTCATTTTTTATACCAAAGATTAAGACAATGTTATATGTGTTGATGTTTTTGACTGAGTAAACATCAACAGTTTGTGTGCATTTTAATAAAGCTCTTAAATTGAAACTGAGGTGCTTTAATACCTTTTACAATAATTTGATTACATTTCCAATTTTATTTTCAGCGATTATTGTATGTTTTCACCTCAATTTTCAACCTCTCCCTCAGAACACAGTCCCCTCAAGACCACAACCATGTACTTTACTGATGGACAGTTATGTATTAAGTATTTTTACCTCAGATGCTGGTTTTAATTGAAATCCCCACTTCATTTTATTTCACTATATTCTATTTCAATTTGTATATTTGTATTTAGACTTATTTATCTATATTATACTTAGACAACAAAGGAAGAACGTAATTGTACGGGGAAACCTGTTTCTAATATGTGCACATGACAATAAACACTTTGAATCTTGAGTCTAGAAAGAAGGCCAGCCATGTTGTGGGAGAGGAACTGGACTCTCTGACAGTGGTGTCTGAGAGGAGGATGTTGGCAAAAATAAGGACTATTCTGGACTTTCCCTCTCACCCTCTCCACAATGTGCTGATCGGCTCCAGAAGCTCGTTCAGTAACAGACACTTGCTGCCACGCTGCACCACAGAGCGACACAGGAAATCATTCCTGCCTGTCGCTATCAAACTACTGAACTCTGCACTGTAAACACGGCATTTAGTTATACAGTTTAAACCATGTATAACACTGTACATATATACATATGTAAATATTTTTTGAGAGGTTTTTTTTGAGAGTTTGCCTGATATTTTTATTTTTTACCTGATACTTTACTTTTATTTATTAGATGTTTAAATTCTTCCTTTTTTGTCTGTAACAAATAAGAATTTCCCTTTGGGGATAAATAAAGGAATTCTGATTCTGATTCTGATTTCCTTGTACTTCCTGTACTGAAACCGGAAGTGTAGCTGCGGCGGAGTTAGCTCAGTTAGCTCTTCTCTTTTACCGCGGGACTTTTCTCTGGAACAAACTCACTTTTAAGTCCAACACCAGGAGAAGAAGAGGATTGGACTGTGCGGTGGAAAACCCGACTCTGAGGTAAAGCTGTTTAATGTTTGTGTTTTTGAAAAGGTGCAGTGTGAAGATGCTAACAGGCTAGCACCAGGAGCTAACTGTGGCAGCTCTCACTTTATGTTTACATTAGATTCAGTGCTGTTAAAGTCACGTGTTTGACTGAAGCGGACTGTGCTCAGGTGGAATTAATAAACACAAGATTGGATTAATGGGACATACTCACAATTAATGAATATATATATTTATAACTTTGTAATAAACATGGACAAAGTGCGGTTTCGTTAACAAGCAGGACTAAAATAAACAAGTCTAAATCCAGATAAAACTATGATTGAATTAGAACTAAATCCAGGACTGGCCTCGGACTAAATTAAAAGCTTAAGCTAGCTTGTTTTAAAAGTCATATATAACAGCTTGATCTTTACAGAATTAAAGCTGAACTAAAACTAGGTCTAAAATCTTTTACCGTGTCTCTTTTTTTCTTTTCCTTGGTTTTGATGACCTCACAGTTGACCTCAGATTTGACCTGATGCCTGCTGCCCCTCTCTGACCCCTGTGACCCCTGCTGTTGCCATGGGGATGGCGGTGAGCGCAGAGCCGTGCGTGTACGAGCGTCTGTGGGAGAGCATCGTGGTCCTGAGGGAGTCGGGTCACAGATACGGCATGAGCGAGCGGGACATCGAGAGGTTCATCACTCAGGTCCTACAGACCAACGAGCCCCAGCCCCGAGACCCTCCGGCCTTCCCCTTGCTCCGGGCCACCGCCAAGGTACCACCGGGACAGGGTCCAGAGGGGTCTGAGCAGGTTTTAGTTGGATTTGAACAGGTTTTAGATGGATTTCACCGTGTGCTGTAGCCGTATGCTTGCTCCTGGTCCAGGCCCTGGATTAACAGTGCACTCTTGTCTCTCTCAGTGGGCGTTGGCCGTCTGTCTGCTCCTGGTCCTGGGCCAGGTCCTGGGTCTAGGCTTGTCTCAGCCTCAGTCCGAGTCCCAGTCCGAGTCCCAGTCCCGGTCGGCTCCACAGATTCGGGGCTGGAACTGGTCGTCTCCACTGGGCCCTGTTCGACTGCTGGACCTGCCCATCGTTCACAAATACAACCTGCAGGGTACGCTGTCATTTATTCTATTTCTACAGCACTTCATTTCAGACCAAAGTGCTGCACAAGCCTCATAAAAACACACACATCCACTGACATCATAAAACAGGAAAATAAATACAAACAAAATACATAAAGTCTCAGTCTGAGACTCTTCCTTAAATAAAAATACCCAACGTTTGATCTGCTACGAGGGAAAAAAACAACCAACAAAGTCTGGTCTAGTGCAGTTTTATGATGATTCAATATGAGTAAAATAATAATAATTCAACTGTAGATGTTTGTAGTTTCTGTTTCCAGAGGAAACAAGTCTTTACCATAAAGTGGTTTCAACGTGTGTCGACCAATCAGAAAGCAGTATTTAGTGAAGCATGTGCTTTATTTCTGCTCTTGTTTGGACCGTTGTGTGTTTGCCTCAGGTTTTCGCAGCTGGTGGAGTGGCAGCCCGTCGCAGCTGCCCGCGGTGAACTGTTCTGTCTGCGCCGAGGTGGGGTCTGTTTGGGAGGCCCCCGAGAGCCTCCGAGGGGCCCCTGCTCTGAGGCGGGGGCCGCAGCCCGTCCTCATTAAGGTGAGCGTGAGATTCTGAGGGTGAAGGGTCTCTGAGGATGGTTTCTGAGGGTTTATGTGGCGTCAGGGCGGAGAGTCGGTGAGGGTCCAGCGGCAGCAGTTGGAGCAGCTGTTTCTGTCTCACTCTGAGTCGGTGTCGCTCAGACTCGACGATGACCCCAGACTCGGCGGTGACCCCAGACTCGACGGTGACCCCAGCCTCGACTCACCATTTCCAGAGGGTCCCGCCAACTTCACTCTGCTCTGGTAAACTCTTTAAACCTGAGGCTTAAACCTGTTCCACAGATGACAGCGGTGTCGTTGTTCTGCAGGAGCTTCAGCGCCGGCTCCAGAGAGAAGCTGCTGCGCTGGCTGTTCCCTAAAGCAGAGCTGTGTCCCCTGCTGGACAGCTCCGGTAGTGCCCTGCAGCGCTGTGTGGTCACTCACCTCCGAACCTCACCCACCGAGGCCTTCAGCAGCGTGAGTACAGCAGGTCCAGGACTGGTTTTAGTGGTACTAATATAATCCGGTTTATCCCAGGGTCTGCAGGTCCAGGACTGGTTTTAGTGGGACTAATATAATCCGGTTTGTCCCAGGGTCTGCAGGTCCAGGACTGGTTTTAGTGGAACTAATATAATCCGGTTTGTCCCAGGGTCTGCAGGTCCAGGACTGGCTGGTTTTGGGAGAAGGACTGGCCTTTGTTGAAGTCCGTCCAGTCCAAGTCTGTTCTCAACACTGTCCTTCATTTAAACTGCATCTGAGTCCAGGAGACATGGGTAAGACCTGTTCTAGACCAGGTTTAGTCCTAGTTAGTCCTGGTTTATACCTGGTTCCTCTTCGGTCTCAGTCCTTTGTTCTCTGTCTTTGGTCCTAGTCTTTGCAGATCCCAGGTTTTGGGAGATGGACCTGTTCCCGGGACCAGACCAGACCATCTTCTGTGACGGAGCTCGATCCTAGTCCAGGTCTCAGCCCCAGAACACGGACCAGACCGGACCGGACCACTGGACTGTCTAGACTCTGCACAAACTGAACCGACGTCTGATTGGACGATACAGCTGTCAATCACTCACTCATCACTGATATTTAAATAGGAAGGCGGGGCTTAAGTCTTATACATTTATATTTGTTAAATGTCTGTTTTCTCAGCATAATTTATGACTATTTTAATTTGACTTTTTGGTGATATTTCCTGGTTTTGTTCGTTAATATTAAAATCTGTGGCAAATGGCACTTATTTTTTCCACAAAAAGAGGAAGTTTTATGTTGAAAATTTGGTCTGATATGCTCTTTTAAATGAATAAATACAAAATAAATAATGAATGAAGAAATACCCCACTGGACTTTCACTTTTAGAGATTAAAGAGGTTTTTAATCTGAAGGTGCCATAACTATAAGGTTTGAATCTGCAAATAAAGAATAACTGTAACAGAAACTGAAAAAAACATCATTTCTGACAGAGACATTTGCTGCAGAAATAAAAGCTTTTATTTGAACAATTTGCTTTGAATCGTTTGATTTATCAAAATAAAAGAGAAGAGGTTTTGGCAGAGCTGTTTGTTTTATTATGAAGGATGTGGTGTTTTATTCTGAAATTTCTGAATGAAGCTTTGAAGTTTATTGTCAGTGTTTTGTTTTTTTGAAAAACTAAATCATGTTTTAAATATGATAAATATGATGATGAAATAAATCTCAGATTATTTCAAAATGTCATTTTTTTTCTGAAAGAAGACTTATCTGTAAGTGTCTAAGTGTCCAGCCCGAGTCCAGACCAAGACCAGTGTAAGATCCATGTGACAAGTTCCCAAAATCCAGTCTTAAACCAAGTCCAGACCTGGTTTAGTCTTGGTTTAGACCCTTCTTAAGAGTTACTGTGGCTGAAGTGCAGTGAGTGCTCAGAGACAGCAGGGGGCGCCACGGACTGTCCTTTCGCTTGTTTCTGCAGCGACACAGGCTTTATCTTTTCTCTCCGTCTGTTTTATTATGGCCTTAAAACAAGTCCTGGTTTAGACCTGGGTTTAGTCCAGTTTAAAGCTGATTTAGTCTTGTTTTGTGCTGGTTTAGCCCTGGTTTGGTCTTGTTTAATACCTATGTACATTCCATTCGTTAAAGTAGTTCTATTACTGTCTTTGGTTTTGTTTTGGCCTGGTTAAGTCCTAATGTAGACCTGGTTTAGTCCTGTTTTCATCATAAAGTCACAAGAATAGCTTATAGTGCATTTTCTAAAAAACCTGAACCTAAACGACGCCTGAGTGTATTTTACTTGGTGCAGTCCTTGTTTTGGTTTTCCCTGGCACTGGTTTAGACCTGTCTCAGTCCTGCACAGACCCCCTTTGTTCTTCTGTCCCCCTCTTGGTTCAGGTTGGATTGTGCCGTGTCCCCCCTGCGCCTGCGCAGAGTGGTTCAGCCCTGCTCCTTTATGTTCGCCCCGCTCCTCCTTGTCTCCACAGTTTAACACCTCAACTCTGACACACAACACTGACAGGAGTTAAATCCGCCCTGAACCACCGCCCACAGCCTCAGCCTCAGCCCGAGCCCAAAACCCTCTAAAACCCGTCCACTTCTGCAGAAAAGCCACCGAACAGAGCCCAGAACCGGTCCGAGAGCGCGCGGGGCCAAACGCTGGAGGCAGGGCAGGACGCGCAGGACATGCCCCAGCGCCGCAGAGAAGCCAGGAAAAAACGACAGAGGACCGTGAAAAGGTAGAGGCCAGTTCAGGCGGAGCTCCGGAGGTGGACCTGTCCGAGAGAATGTGCAGAGCCATGAAAGGCCAACGCGCAGTGACGAAGCAGTGGTTCAAGAGCAGCAAGGGGCGCTGTCGAGCCGCGAAGAACAGGCGCAGGTGGGCTCCGTGCCTCCAGCGGCGTCCCGTCACTCTCAGACCCGTCAATGTGAACGGGAACCGGGCCAGAGGCATGTCCGCGCCCGAGAACACCAACCAGTTCCTGATGACGGAGAAGTACCGGCTCCAGGCGCTGCGCTCGGACTCCGTGGACAGCAGCGACAACGAGCTCACAGACATGGACTCGTACCTGGGGGCCTGGGAGAACGCCAGAGGGGCCCTCCTGGACAGCCCGGACCGGGACCGGGACCAGGACCAGGTACGGGACAGGTTCTCGGTGCAGACGGTGTTTTTTCTGGATCACGAGGACAGTCTGCAGTACGTTCCCTCCGAGGATGACCTCATCCAGAGCGATAACTTCATGCACAGAGACTTTGTGGAGTTCTGTGACAAGGTGACGTCATAACGTAACAAGATACAGGACTGAGAACTAGATCCAGAACATCCAGACTCTTTTTTTTTACATCTTAAAGTTGATTAAATGTTGTTCAAGTGACTTTTTTGTCGCCAAATTTAGACTAGGCTACATCTCTGTGACATGGTGACATCATAAAGTCACACGACACTGCCTTATGTTGCGCTTACTAAAATGCTAAACTAAAATGACATCTGAGTCTATTTTGTGACATAGTGACATCATAAAGTTGAGTCTAAAACTGTTTTAAAGGTGCCATTGGAAATACAGTCTGGGTTAGAACTTTGTGACATTGTGACATCATAAAGTCACAACAAAAATGCCTTGATTAACTTTAAGGTGCACTTCTTTTCCCAAAAACTCTGTCCTTCTCTGGAGTTGCATCTGATTGTATTTTGTGACATTGTGACATCATTAAGTCACAACTGCAGACTCCACTGAGAAAAAACGCTGCTTTTACTGGACAGTTTTTAATATTTGTTTTTACTGTACTTTTCTGTTTTTCGTTGAATTGTTCTTGTTTTCAAATGTCAAAAATAAAATGTTATTGATTTTCAAGTTTTCAAGTTCCACTTTCTTTATTTTGTGACAATGTTTTGTGACTTAATGATGTCACAGCATAAGGAGCATTAACCAGAAGATATTTTCTTACATCAGTGACATCATAAGATTCACAGTGATCATCTCAAGTTATTTCTAAAAAACATTTTGGTGTACTTTTATTATTATTCATTTTACAGCTAGTCTTTGTTTAAAAGGTTAAACCCAGAAAGTTTGATGAATTTTGTGACGTTGTGACATCATAATGTGCAGATAAGATAAGATACAACCTTATTTTATGACCAATAATAAAGAACATAGAGCTTTAATAAATCCTCCAATATTAAAGCAGTAAACATGCTTCTATTCGATTATGTTCAGGATGAATTCATTCCCGTGTCCACTTTGGAAAAGATGGAGCTAAACAATCCTCACTCGAGAGAAAACAAGAAGTTTAGTGATAAACGTCATATTCAAAACTTCTGTTTGTGGTTTTACTTTGATGTAGATTCAACATTAACAATGATCCAAGTTTCTAAAAGTCTGCTTTAAACATGTTTTATTTTTTAAACAGAGACAGGATCCAGAGTTGAAACACAAGCCTCTGAGAGACAACCTGGAGCATCTGGTAAATGACATTCATAAAGCACTTTTCATGCCCTTCTCAGGCACCACCCAAAGTGTTTACATCATGCTTCCATTCACACTTATTTACACCTGGGGCAGGTGGAGGCAGGCTGCCATTCACCAGGTGCTCAACCACCACCAAACGCACCTCTACAATCACACACATTCATACACCTGAGCTACTGGAGGCAGGTGAAGTGTCTTACCCAAGGACACAACGACAGTATGAACAGGAGGGAATCGAACCAACAACCTTCTGGCTCTACTGAGCCACTGCGCCCCAGGTGCTGTACCTTTAAATACTTCAATCTGCCAAGACATTGTATTAATATTTTAATTGTGTTACAACAGGACAGAACCGAAGCCTTAGTTTGAAACACGTTAAACCTGTCACAGCCCCAGCTCTGTTCCACAAACACAGAGAAAAACTGATCCTGACCAGGTCCTATTTCAGATTTAGGATAAAAAAATGTTTTATTGTCAACTGAAGAGGCTTTTTATCCAAACTGATGTTGGTTCATGCATTTTCTTGAATTTGATCCAGGCTTTAATAAAGAAATATCCTGGTTCTGAACTGGATGATGATGTTCAGCTCAGTTTCCTCGACGAGCTGCGTTGTACACCTCTGTATTATTTTAAATCCTGCTCACAGCTCTGTTCAGAGTCAGTGGATCCAGGATTGAAGTCCAGAGTAAACAGACCCACACTGCTCTCTGCTCTCACCCCACTTTGCCACATCTCCGTCACACTTTGCACTAATCTTTACATTCACACATTTCCACACTTATTACATTCAGTCTTTCAGCCTCAGACACTTCAGTCCCACCACTTTTTTCCAAACTTCAGTGCTCCACATCTAAGTTCATCATTTACCTCCAAGAATTTGACCATTTCAGCCAAAAGTAAAAATACGTTTTTGTTTAAGAAGCTCTAAATCGCGCTCATATTCAAACTGGATTATAAACTACAGTCTTTTTTATTCAGAGAGACTTTTTGATCCAAAATGGAGGCGGGTGCAAGAGTTTGGGAAAGAACATTATGTATCTTTGCTTTAACTTTAACAAAAGCAGACATAAATGCATTAAAATAAAGTATAACGTGCAAATAAAACAACAGATGGTGTTTATGATTGTGTTCAGCCCGTGTGTGGTATGAAATAATCGTAAAAATGTGTATTTGTTCATGTCTTAACTCGTTTTTCTCCTTCTTTTTGCCCCGTGCTTGAGCGCTGTTGTTGTGACAAAGAGGAAAAGGGGGCGGGGCGTGGGCGTGCGCGGAGCAGCCAATCAGAGCAGAGCACAGGCAGCGAGGGCTGCTGTGATTGGTCAGAGCGGAGCAGCAGCTGTGAGTGAAAAAGGAGAGGAAGAGTCACGTGACCTGGCACAAAACAAGTCATATTTAGATTTAACTCAAGCAAACACAGATATAACACAGAAAACAGCAGCATTCCAGCAGAAAAACAGTGATGTGATTCTTCTTTTCTGTTTAAGGACTTTCAAAATGAAAGAACTGCATAAAACAGATGCATAGTTCTCGTTTGGGTTGTTTGGCAAAAAGGATTATTGTTCTGGTGAAAGTCTGAGGGTAAATGTTCCTTCTGTTTGGATTAAATAAATACATCTGAGGAAATAAAGAAGAAGAGTGAGGTTTTTAAACAGAAGAAGAACCAAGACAAACAGGAAGTGAAACAGAGACGTGTCTTTACCCTGTTCACTTTTAAACACAGCATTATTAACCTCAAAAAGTTTAGACCTGGTTTAGTCCTGGTTTAGACCTGGATTAGTCCTGGTTTAGTCCTGGTTTAGACCTGGATTAGTCCTGGTTTAGTCCTGGTTTAGACCTGGTTTAGTCCTGGTTTAGTCCTGATTTAGTCCTGGTTTAGACCTGGTTTAGTCCTGGTTTAGTCCTGGTTTAGTCCTGGTTTAGACCTGGTTTAGTCCTGGTTTAGTCCTGGTTTAGACCTGGTTTAGTCCTGGTTTAGTCCTGGTTTAGACCTGGTTTAGTCCTTGTTTAGTCCTGGTTTAGTCCTGGTTTAGACCTGGTTTAGTCCTTGTTTAGTCCTTGTTTAGTCCTGGTTTAGTCCTGGTTTAGACCTGGTTTTCAGTATATTGAGGCCTATCATTGTTTATGGTTGAAACTTAAACACAGTCACGTTTGGAGCTGGACTTTCTGCCAAGGTTTTGAGCCAATCAGACGCAGAGGCTGAGCCGTGAGCCAATCAGACGCAGAGGCTGAGCCGTGAGCCAATCAGACGCAGAGGCTGAGCCGTGAGCCAATCAGACGTGAAGGAGTTTGTCCCTGCTTCTACTTCAGTTTTGGACACAGAGGATTAAAGAGACATTATTAAAGTAAAAGAGTCTCTGTCCCTTTAAGAGCAGGGTCCTGTCTGAGGAGGCGGGTCCAGCTCAGTCCTGGTTCAGCTCTGGTTTTGGGGGCGTGGCCTAATGTGTGTCATGTGACAGTTTGGAGATGAATGTCAACTCTGAGCTGCTCCACTGACCCTCCTCTGAGTCCGGGACACGGTGTTCCTCTCGACTCTGGCTCCGAGACCCTCGAACTGTGACAGACCGGGTTTAGACCGGGTTCAGACCTGGTTCAGACCTGGTTTAGACCGGGTTTAGAGCAGGTTTAGACCGGGTTTAGACCGGGTTCAGACCGGGTTTAGAGCAGGTTTAGACCGGGTTTAGACTGGGTTCAGAGCTGGTTTAGACCGGGTTCAGAGCTGGCTTAGACCGGGTTCAGAGCTGGTTTAGACCGGGTTCAGAGCTGGTTTAGACCGGGTTCAGAGCTGGTTTAGAGCAGGTTTAGACCGGGTTTAGACTGGGTTCAGAGCTGGTTT
>CM072157.1:24514755-24537255 GCA_036850595.1 Rhyacichthys aspro | reverse complement strand
GTGAGTACATGAGTACATGAGTACATGAGAACATGAGAGTACATGAGTACATGAGAGTACATGAGTACATGTGAGTACATGAGAGTACATGAGTACATGTGAGTACATGAGTACATGAGAGTACATGAGTACATGTGTGTACATGAGTACATGTGAGTACATGTGAGTACATGAGTACATGAGAGTACATGAGTACATGAGAGTACATGAGTACATGTGAGTACATGAGTACATGAGAGTACATGAGTACATGAGAGTACATGTGAGTACATGAGTACATGTGAGTACATGTGAGTACATGAGTACATGAGAGTACATGAGAGTACATGAGTACATGTGAGTACATGTGAGTACATGAGAGTACATGTGAGTACATGAGAGTACATGAGTACATGAGTACATGAGAGTACATGTGAGTACATGAGTACATGTGAGTACATGAGTACATGAGAGTACATGAGTACATGTGAGTACATGTGAGTACATGAGTACATGAGAGTGCATGAGTACATGAGAGTACATGAGAGTACATGTGAGTACATGAGAGTACATGAGTACATGAGTACATGAGAGTACATGAGAGTACATGTGAGTACATGAGAGTACATGAGTACATGAGTACATGAGAGTACATGTGAGTACATGAGTACATGAGTACATGAGAGTACATGTGAGTACATGAGTACATGTGAGTACATGAGTACATGAGAGTACATGAGTACATGTGAGTACATGTGAGTACATGAGTACATGAGAGTGCATGAGTACATGAGAGTACATGAGTACATGAGAGTACATGAGTACATGTGAGTACATGAGTACATGTGAGTACATGAGTACATGAGAGTACATGAGTACATGTGAGTACATGAGTACATGAGAGTACATGAGTACATGAGAGTACATGAGAGTACATGTGAGTACATGAGTACATGTGAGTACATGAGAGTACATGAGAGTACATGTGAGTACATGAGTACATGAGAGTACATGAGTACATGAGAGTACATGAGTACATGAGTACATAGTGAGCCGTACCTTCGTTCTCTTCTTCACTGAGCTCCTCAGGTCCAGCCAGAGGCAGCAGCAGGAACGGCAGCATGTCCACCTCGTCGCTCAGAAGCCACTCGTGACGAGCTGGACCCAAGAGAAAACAGGAAGTAAACTCAGCAGGTCTGATCCAGGTTAGTCCAGGTCTGATCCAGGTTAGTCCAGGTCTGATCCAGGTTAGTCCAGGTCTGATCCAGGTTAGTCCAGGTTAGTCCAGGTCTGATCCAGGTTAGTCCAGGTCTGATCCAGGTTAGTCTGGGTTAGTCCAGGTTAGTCCAGGTCTGATCCAGGTTAGTCCGGGTTAGTCCAGGTCTGATCCAGGTTAGTCCAGGTCTGATCCAGGTTAGTCTGGGTTAGTCCAGGTTAGTCCAGGTCTGATCCAGGTTAGTCCGGGTTAGTCCAGGTCTGATCCAGGTTAGTCCAGGTCTGATCCAGGTTAGTCCAGGTCTGATCCAGGTTAGTTCGGGTTAGTCAGGGTTTGTCCGGGTTAGTCCAGGTTAGTCCGGGTTAGTCCAGGTTAGTCCGGGTTAGTCCTTACTGTGGTCGAAGCAGCAGTTCCGGAGCGTCCCGATGACTCCTCCTCGTCTCACTGTGGAGTCCTGGAACTGAGTGAAGGGCAGCAGCCTCTGGATCACACACCTGCAGCAGACACACGGGAAATCTGACTAAAACCTGTTCAAATCCAACTAAAACCAGGGCAAATACAACCAAAGGTGTTCAAATCCTTGTTAAACCCCCCCTTGGGCCCGCAGCAGGGTTTAGTCCTGGTCCAGTACCTGTCCCGGTCCAGGATCTGGTCTCGTGCCTCCTGAAGCTGGCTCAGGTTCGACAGCAGAGGTCCAATGTAGTGCAGCGAGGCTTTGGGGTTAAAGTTCTCGGTGCAGAAGATCTCCACCAGTTTGGAAAGACCCACCTCCTCCTGCAGCACCTGAAAGCACCACACAGACTAATGAGACACCTGAAAGCACCACAGAGTCTAATGAGACACCTGAAAGCACCACAGAGTCTAATGACAGACCTGAATGCACCACAGAGATTAATGAGACACCTGAAAGCACCACAGAGTCTAATGAGACACCTGAATGCACCACAGAGACTAACGAGACACCTGAAAGCACCACAGAGTCTAATGAGACACCTGAATGCACCACAGAAACTAATGAGACACCTGAATGCACCTCAAAACTATTGAGACACCTGAACGCACCAGAGACTAATGAGACACATGAACGCACCACAGACGTTCACCTCTGACCTTATAAACCTTGGGGCAGGTGGTGCTGCAGCGGCTCAGGTTGGACAGGATGGTGCAGATCTGATCAGAGAACGGATAAACCGGGTCCAACAGGTTTTTCAGGACAACAGGCAGAAGGTCCACCTCTGACACCAGCACCTGAACGCAACACAGCAGTTGAGTTTAAGACAGAGAAGAGAAAAAGCACCTGAAGGCAACACAGCCCCGAGATCATGGCCCCGGGTGAGTTTGGGTGAGTTTGGGTGAGTTAGGGTGAGTTTGGGTGAGTTAGGGTGAGTTAGGGTGAGTTTGGGTGAGTTAGGGTGAGTTTGGGTGAGTTTGGGTGAGTTAGGGTGAGTTAGGGTGAGTTTGGGTGAGTTTGGGTGAGTTAGGGTGAGTTTGGGTCAGTTTCTCAGAGGCTTGTGTCTCTGCTGGGTCCAGACAGACATCTGCTGCAGAAAAGTCCTGTCTGTATTTGAGAAATAAAACGTATTTGAAGCAGGTGTAGTGTTCCAACCTGGTGCAGCGTCTCGTCGGCCGACAGGTTAATAAAGATGTAATAACAGTCCTTCACAATCGCAATGGAGGGGTCAGAGGTCAGCGCCAACAGGGCTCGGAGTAAATCCGGTTTGGAGCTAAGGAACAGGCAGCCATCTCTGAAACAAACACAAGAAAATATAAAGGTTTCTGGTTTTAGACAGACTGAAATCCAACTAAAACCTGTTCAAATCCAATTAAAACCTCTTTAAATTCAACCAAAACCTGTTCAAATCCAACTAAAACCTGTACAAATCCAACTGAAACCAGAGATCAACCGATATGGGTTTTTCAGGACCGATACCGATACCGATTATTAGTAGTTATAGCCGATATTCATTTGTGTAAAAAATGGCGTAAAAAATGTTACACTTAGAGACACTTAGAGAAAGTGTTAAAGGTGGGTTCACATGCTGACATCTGCTCAACTCATCATGTTTAATTTATTACAGCATTTGGGAAGCTTAAAGTTGATTTGATTATTAAATGTTATATTTTACCTTGTGATAGCAGGGACCCTGTCATTCAAACCTATGTTATACATTATTAATGATTAATATCACAAAAGCTACATAAAAAGTCTAATAGTTTCTATGAGTGCAATAAAACTCCTGACAGAACACTAACAGCCTTTAGGGCTTTAATGAGCTCACACAGTATTTAAAATGTTCCACCATCTTATTCAGATAAATCACCTCTGAATTTTACTCTCTCTCACACACACTTCTTACTTATCACTATTTCCATATCAATATTATCAGCAGCCTTGTTGCAAAGGATTAAACCAACTGTTAAACACTAAATAGCCTCATCTTCACTTTCATTTTCAGTTCATAGGACCAGAAAGCTCACAGCAACGTTAGTAGTCGTGAGTTGTACAGTTTTTCATGTGATGTTCACGCAAACACACACTATTCTCCACAAACATTCTCTCCATTGCTAATACATAGTCTGCTGAGCGTTTAGAGCCAGACCAGAACTAATGTTATGGTAAAAGATAATCAGCCTCCACCTTAGCGTGCTTCCCTCCAATAAACAAGTGAATTGAGTTTTTTACACGCTCTCTCTCAATCTCACACGCTTTTACTATCACGGACTGATTCCAAATCAATATTATGAGCAACCTTCTTTCAAGTAATTCACAGACATGTCGGGAGGTACTAGGAGCTAGCAGAGCTGCCGCTAATGTTTACTCCACTATTACGTTATTCTGCTGCTCACTGTAACATTAGTAGTAGTTGTGAGATGTAGAGCACTGGGATGTTTATTACAGTTTCGGGAGAGTTTTCTGCGTTTACCTTCAACACATGTGTTTGCTCTCCGGAGCTTCTCCACAACAGAAAACTTTCCCTCTGTGTGTGTGAGGACAGAGAGAGCCGAAATAACCCAGTTTTAAATTGATTTCTTGATATCGGACCGTCAGATTTAAAAAAGGCAGATGCCGATGCACGTCAAAATTCCAAATATCGGCACCGATAATCGGCCCGACCGATAATCGGTCAATCTCTAACTGAAACCACTTTAAATGCAACCAAAACCTGATCACAGTCATTCTCTGCATTAATAAGGAGCAGAACTTGAGACATGGAAAGCGTGAGTCATTAAACCTCTGAATCTAAAGTCCTTGAGACTGACTTGTTGGCGGACAGTCCCAGGACACACTCTGTGGCCCCAGCTTTAACGTCAGGACGAGTGTCAGGTCTGAGGAAGGACAGCAGCTCCGTGGACTCAGACTCACTCAGCATCTTCAGAGTTTGATCTGGAGACAAAACACACCACAGTCTGTTACAGAACCAGGACTTATGACCCTAAATCAATCTGTTCAATTTATTTTAGCACATGAAGAGAAACCCCTGTCTAAAATCTAAAAGGGGCCTGCTTCACGAAGAGTATCAGTGTCAATAAGCACTATTTAATCAATACAGATTAAAATCTAATTAAAAGAGAAGAAATGCTAAAATATAAACAGTGCCATCAACAATACATATACTTTATAGAGTTTTCACGAATACTCCCATTTCTCCTCTTCTCCACACTCTTCCAACCCTGTTTTTAAAGTCTTAATGTTTGATGAATGAAATTTACAAATCTAGACTTGTTTAAATGGTCCTTTAAACCCAACACTGTGGTAAAATCTTATTTATCCAAACATTATAAAACTATGACTATAATTTCCAATCAAGTCTATTTCCATAAGCAGTCTGGCTCTAAATTAAGTGAATTTAACCTAATGACGTTTTTCCACAGTAATACGGTTCTAAAATCGTATTTTATTCCAGTACATTTAAATTTCCTGCGGCTACAGCTAACTCACCTTTAGCAGCTAACGTCCTGAACTCATTCCTTTTAATTTATTTCATGAAAATCTCGTAAAAACTTCAGAATTTACTAGATTGAACAGTAAACACTGGACCATGTGGAGACACCCCTGCAGCCTCCGGATTTGTCTTCTTCTACGGTTTTCCTACGACAACGTCACATCCGGTTTGTTTAAAGCTAACAGCGCCTCTGTTTGATTCACAGGCTCCAAATACTACAATCTAAAATAAAACTTTATTAACTTTTCGACCGCTTTCGGATTATATCTCAAGCGAAAAGACAATTAAACATGAAGATATCGTCTTACACATGTTTTTGAACTTTAAATACTCTTAAGTGTTTTGAATGTTTAAGTGAAAATGGTATTGAAGCTAACGGCTAAAGCTAGTCTAATGTTTACACTCGTCAATAAACACCTTAACCTTTGTTCTTAAACTATTCTTTCACTGAAAAAAAGAAAACATGCCCCACCATCAAATCCAGCTATCAATGTGATAAGAGTAAAGGACATTCCTTAAAAATAACAAATTTTGAATATTTTAACTTGTTATCTATTACTGATGTCACAAAATCGCAGGATCAATTTGTTTCATAGAGGCCTTTTTAATAACTCTTAACATTGTTGCTGTAAAACCCTATGGGAAACATTGGCAGCGTTAGAAAAATGGACGCTTAAGTCGACAGCCTTAAAATACATTATATTCCTTTTAATGGCCTATAAAATTTACAAACTATAAACCTTATGAGAAACATGAACATATAAAGCATTATTATATAATGCACTGACCATGTCTGATGCCACTGGATGCTGCTGCAAATAAACATTTTCAACATCAAAGTCATAAAGTCAACAAAGTTCAAATTTTTATTCTCTATACTTATTATAATTAATAATTACTGAAGACACAGAGATGGTGAGTGTTTGATCCTACTCTCTTTTATTGAGACATTCACAGATGATATGATCAGGACTTTGTTGCATTGAGACATTTGCATAGTTTTACTGCTTTAACACTTCACACTCAGCTTTTCACACAATCACGAAAAAGACAAAAAACAAAACACTAAACTAAAAGGACAGACCCCACTCGAACGGAGCAGACCTGCTTTTATTTTGGAGTTTAGACAGTAGTTATTCTTCTTCAACTGTTTTTATTCTGGCAGTGTTTCCTCCAGAATCTGACGAAACGCTTCATACACCTGGTTTAGACCTGGTTTAGACCTGGTTTAGACCTGGTTTAGACTGTTTAGACCTGGTTTAAAATTTAGACCTGGTTTAGACCTGTTTAGTCCTGGTTTAGTCCTGGTTTAGACCTGGTTTAATTATTTAATTAAATGACCAAATGTTCTGTTTTTGAGATGAACTGGTCTATTTCTGGTTTTGGTCTCAGTTTTACAGATTGACTAGACCAAAGACCAGGACTGAACCAGGACTAAACCAGGAGTAAACCAGGTCTAGACCAGACGCAGAGGCACTGGTGAAATTCCAGACTCAGTTTTTAGTTTTTGTCTGAAAAGATTACTTTTTTTATCAACAGTTTGGTTCATGAAAGTCCAGACTTTTTTGTTGATCTGGTTTTAGATCGGTCAGAGTCAGGTCCAGGAGGTCTGGTCCAGGAGTATAGGGAGGAGAGTCTGGTCCAGGAGGGTCTGGTCCAGGAGAGTCTATGTCCAGGAGAGTCTGGTCCAGGAGGGTCTGGTCCAGGAGAGTCTGGTCAAGAGGAGGGTCTGGTCCAGGAGGGGTCTGGTCCAGGAGGGTCTATGTCCAGGAGGGTCTGGTCCAGGAGAGTCTGGTCCAGGAGGGTCTGGTCCAGGAGAGTCTGGTCCAGGAGAGTCTGGTCCAGGAGAGTCTGGTCCAGGAGAGTCTGGTCCAGGAGGGTCTGGTCCAGGAGAGTCTATGTCCAGGAGGGTCTGGTCCAGGAGGGTCTGGTCCAGGAGGGTCAGGTCCAGGAGGTCAGGTCCAGGAGAGTCTATGTCCAGGAGGGTCTGGTCCAGGAGAGTCTGGTCCAGGAGGGTCTGGTCCAGGGGAGTCTGGTCCAGGAGGGTATGGTCCAGGAGGGTCTGGTCTTTGGTCAGGAGGGTCTGGTCCAGGAGGTCTGGTCCAGGAGGAGTCTGGTCCAGGAGGGTCTGGTCCAGGAGAGTCTATGTCCAGGAGGGTCTGGTCCAGGAGGGTCTGGTCCAGGAGAGTCAGGTCCAGGAGAGTCAGGTCCAGGAGAGTCTATGTCCAGGAGGGTCTGGTCCAGGAGGGGTCTATGTCTCAGGAGGGTCTGGTCCAGGAGAGTCTGGTCCAGGAGAGTCAGGTCCAGGAGAGTCTTTGTTGTAGACCAAGTTTAGATCAGGCCCAAAGTCTTGTCATTGTTGATCTGGTTTAAATCCATCAGAATCCGGTCCAGGAGATTCTAATCAGGATTAAGTCCGGTCTTGGAGTCTTGTTGCTGTAGTACAGGTCTAGACCTGGTCTTGGAGAGTCTTGTCGTTGTAGTCCAGGTCTGGTTGCGGTCTTGGAGAGTCTTGTCGCTGTAGTCCAGGTCTAGACCCGGTCTTGGAGAGTCTTGTCGCTGTAGTCCAGGTCTAGACCCGGTCTTGGAGAGTCTTGTCGCTGTAGTCCAGGTCTAGACCCGGTCTTGGAGAGTCTTGTCGCTGTAGTCCCGGTCTAGACCCGGTCTTGGAGAGTCTTGTCGCTGTAGTCCAGGTCTAGACCCGGTCTTGGAGAGTCTTGTCGCTGTAGTCCAGGTCTAGACCCGGTCTTGGAGAGTCTTGTCGCTGTAGTCCAGGTCTAGACCCGGTCTTGGAGAGTCTTGTCGCTGTAGTCCCGGTCTAGACCCGGTCTTGGAGGTCTTGTCGCTGTAGTCCCAGTCTAGACCCGGTCTTGGAGTCTTGTCGCTGTAGTCCAGGTCTAGACCCGGTCTTGGAGAGTCTTGTCACTGTAGTCCCAGTCTAGACCCGGTCTTGGAGAGTCTTGTCGCTGTAGTCCAAGTCTAGACCCGGTCTTGGAGAGTCTTGTCGCTGTAGTCCCGGTCTAGACCCGGTCTTCGAGAGTCTTGTCGCTGTAGTCCCGGTCTAGACCCGGTCTTGGAGAGTCTTGTCGCTGTAGTCCCAGTCTAGACCCGGTCTTGGAGTCTTGTTGCTGTAGTCCCAGTCTAGACCCGGTCTTGGAGAGTCTTGTCGCTGTAGTCCCGGTCTAGACCCGGTCTCACTCGGCCTTGTCCTTGCGTTTTCCGTTGAAGGGGACCTTGCTGACCACTGTAGACCCGACCGAGGCCACGCCTCCAGCCACTGCGGACACGCCCCCTCTCACCAGCCCCGCCCCCACCGCTGGCACTGTGGCGACCGTCGCCTTGTGATCTCCAGGCCCTTCCCCGACCCAGGCCACACCCCCGTCGGCGCGACCACGGTCTTCGTCACGCTGAAGAGTCCCCCTGTGACCCTCCAGACCAGACCCGGACTCTGGACCACGTGGTCTTTATCTGGATCTGAGGAGAAAGACCTGTTACAACCAGACCAAGACCTGTTAGAACCAGACCTGGACTCCCTGGGACTTCAGACAAATCCAGTTAAAACCAAGGTGTTTCTCAGGTGTTTTCTCTCACTGCAGTTGTTCACGTGCTGACTTCCTTTAATACAACCCAGAGACAGAGACAGGGACAGGGACAGGGTCAGAGTCAGAGACAGGGTCAGAGACAGGGACAGAGACAGGGACAGGGACAGAGACAGGGTCAGAGACAGAGACAGGGTCAGAGACAGAGACAGAGACAGGGTCAGAGACAGGGACAGGGACAGAGACAGGGACAGAGTCAGGGACAGAGACAGGGTCAGAGACAGAGACAGGGTCAGAGACAGGGACAGAGACAGAGACAGAGACAGGGTCAGAGACAGGGACAGGGACAGAGACAGGGACAGGGACAGAGACAGGGTCAGAGACAGAGACAGGGTCAGAGACAGAGACAGGACAGGGACAGGGACAGGGACAGGGACAGGGACAGAGTCAGGGACAGAGACAGGGTCAGAGACAGAGACAGGGTCAGGTCAGGGACAGGACAGAGACAGGGACAGGGACAGAGTCAGAGTCAGAGTCAGAGACAGGGACAGGAGCAGGGACAGAGACAGGGACAGGGACAGGGACAGGGACAGGAGCAGGGACAGAGACAGGGACAGAGACAGAGACAGGGACAGAGACAGAGGGTAGAGACAGAGACAGGGACAGAGACAGAGACAGGGACAGGGACAGAGACAGAGACAGGACAGGGTCAGAGTCAGAGACAGAGACAGAGACACAAACACAGCTCGTCTCCTGGCGGTTTTTAAAAATAGAGAAATCCTGAGCGCAGGTTGCACCATCTTGTCCCGAAGGAGCCTTCGGCCTCAGTCAGTCTCCAGAGTCAGACTAGAGTCCACTCCAGGGACGGGTCTAAAACTGGATTTCTGCAGATCTTCCTCCAGAGTCTCAGACGTTTGGTTGTTTTGAAGCTTAGACAAAAGGCACTATTTTGTTTTTTTTAAATGTAAACTGTTTAAGTGAAAGATGAAAAGTGAGGTCAAATGAACAAATGCCTCATAAGAACACAAAACAAACGTAGCACCAGACTGAGGTTAAAAGACGGTTATAATGTGGGATTAGGTCTATCGCAGGTAAAAATCCATCTAAAACCTGTTCTAGTCCCAGGTCTGTGGTTGTTTAAATAAGGAACAGTATAAAAATCAGTCCTGGGTCAAAATAAAGTTCTGTAAATCTGTGCACCACAGTTGTTCAGTGTGTTTTCACTGGACTCACTAGAGGCAGACAGAACAGACCGTCCCTGCTCCTGTCTGCTACTCCAAACTCCAATCTACTACAGAGAATAAACACAGTCTTACCCTGAGAGTCCTGGACCGGACCCGGGTCTTCCTCTGAACACAGACTGGTGCTCGGCTGTGGCTCTGCACTCACACTGTTCACGTTCTGTCAGGGACAAGAGACCGGGTTAGACTGGGTTTAGACCGAGTTTAGACTGGGTAAGACTGGGGTAGACTGGGTAAGACCAGGTTTAGACTGGGTATTACCGGGTTTAGACCGGGTTAGACTGGGTAAGACTGGGGTAGACTGGGTTTAGACTGGGGTAGACTGGGTTTAGACTGGGTTAGACTGGGTTTAGACTGGGTTTAGACCGGGTTTAGACTGGGTTTAGACCGGGTTTAGTCAGGGTAAGACTGGGGTAGACTGGGTAAGACCGGGTTTAGACTGGGTTAGACTGGGTTTAGACCAGGTAAGACCTGGTTTACACCAGGTAAGACCTGGTTTAGACTGGTTTAGACTGGGTTAGACTGGGTAAGACTGGGTTAGACCGGTTTAGACCGGGTTTAGTCCTGGTTTGACTGAGTTAGACTGGGTTAGACCGGGTTTAGACTGGGTTAGACTGGGTAAGACAGGGTTTAGACTGGGTTAGACTGGGTTTAGACTGGGTTAGACCGGGTAAGACAGGGTATAGACTGGGTTAGACCGGGTTTAGACTGGAGTAGACCGGGTTTAGACTGGAGTAGACTGGGTTTAGACCGGGTTAGACCGGTTTAGACTGGGTTAGACTGGGTTTAGACTGGGTTAGACTGGGTTTAGACTGGGGTAGACTGGGTTTAGACTGGGGTAGACTGGGTTTAGACCGGGGTAGACTGGGTTTAGACCAGGTTAGACCGGTTTAGACTGGGTTAGACTGGGTTTAGACTGGGTTAGACTGGGTTTAGACTGGAGTAGACTGGGTTTAGACCGGGTTAGACCGGTTTAGACTGGGTTAGACTGGGTTTAGACTGGGTTTAGACTGGGGTAGACTGGATTTAGACTGGGGTAGACTGGGTTTAGACTGGGGTAGACTGGGTTTAGACTGGGGTAGACTGGGTTTAGACCAGGTTAGACCGGTTTAGACTGGGTTAGACTGGGTTTAGACTGGGTTAGACTGGGTTAGACTGGGTTTAGACTGGAGTAGACTGGGTTTAGACCGGGTTAGACCGGTTTAGACTGGGTTAGACTGGGTTTAGACTGGGGTAGACTGGATTTAGACTGGGGTAGACTGGGTTTAGACCGGGTTAGACTGGGTTTAGTCCTGGTTGGACCGGGTTTAGACTGAGTTAGACCGGTTCTTATTCAGCTCCATCTTGTTTTTTTTTAATAATGAAAGTTTAATTTTTGTTTTAATTTGCATCAGTCAAGCTTTGAGTCAGACTTAAATACTTCCAGAATAAAATCAGCAGTTTTTTTGTTTATTAAACTGTTTACTATATTTTGGAAAACAGTTTTAGAGACTCCAAAATGAAAATATAATAAATCAAAGCAAGGATTTGGACCGTTTTCTAACAGCTTTAGTATCTTTAGGAGAACAGACTGAACAGGGACAAATACAGTCTCCATTATGTTTTACAGAACTAAAGAAAAATTTGGACAAAGTTTAAGCAAGTAATGGTAAATTACATTGATTTATCTACTTCTTTTTAATCGAATGGACTTATTTTAATGACTTCAGAGTCTGACTTAGATGATATTTGACTCGTTTGTTCATTTTGGGAGGTTTTAGCAAGAAATTACATAAGAGACAGTGACTCCACCAAAGCCTCCTTAGAACGAAAAGCTTGATTAATGCAAATACCACAATATAACTTATAAAAAACATAACTTAAAATGATGGGAAAGAGGGAAGGCGCTTGATTTGCGTATTTTTGACTAATTTAGTTTTTAGTTTAGAAGTTTTACGTAAACAGAGAACGTTATTTGTCAGAAAGTCAGTCTGAAAGTAAAAGACCGTAGAGAGATTATAAACTGGATTAAACTGAAGGTAAACTGTATAAACTGCGCAGAAGAGAGGGTCTGAGCAGATTTGGCGCAGTTTTTGTGGTTTTCTGCGGGTTTTCGTGCAGCTGCTGAGTCCTTACCTTCACCATGTTTCCTCTGCTCTGGTTCCGCGCTGGACTCGAACCCGCGTCTCTTCAGTTCGTCTTTGGTTTGTTCTTTTTGTTGTTAAAAAAGTGCGTTAGACACAGTTCAGGTAAAAGACGTGTTCGCGGTCCACGCACGGGCTCCACGCGCAGCTAGACGCACGTCCTGCGTCAGTTTGTGCCGACGTGGCGTCCCCAGTGCGTCAAGTCTAACGGAGCGCGCGAGAAAAGCACGAGCCGCACTGCCGCCAATAGACTTCACAATAAAAGACCAAGAACTAAAGCAGGTCTAAACTACTACTAAAGTGGAAGACTGTTTTATTTTGAAAAGCGGTGTTGTGTGGCTCAGACTCATGTGAACTTTTCAGTGAAATGTACAGTTTTTTAAAGGTCAAAGGTCGGAGTCTATGAGGTCTGTTCTTATTTAAACAGTCTGTAGGGGGTCTCTAGGGTGTAGGAGACAAGGAGAGGTACAAGTGTAGGAAACGAGGTTCAATGTAGAATAGTTCTGGATCATTCTGTAGATTTCTCAAATGTTTAAAAAAGGTTGTTTACTAAGTGTCGATATCTGCCTCAGCTTCTGTTTTTATAAAACTGAAGGAAATTCATTTTAGTTCAACTTTGTGTTTATGATTTAATTACAGCGACTTAGATAACCTGGTTACACGATTTAGTTGGATTTGAGCAGGTTTTCTTGTATTTGAACAGGTTATAGTTGGATTTGGTAGTTTCCTGATTAAATCCATGTGTATATTGAGTAAAAGTCCTGGTTTACGGCCGGTTCCACTCGTTTAAACAGACTCCATCCCATAATACGCTCCAACAGAACCACAGTGAAGCAGTTTATTTAGAAACAAATAGGTTTTAATATAAAAAGACAACACTACAACAAAGATACGTCTCACACACATCCATCCGTCACACGCTTCAGTCCAGACCCTCAGCGCCCCCTAGAGGCACCTCAGTCCAGTCCTCCCAGACCCTCAGCGCCCCCTAGAGGCGCCTCAGTCCAGTCCTCCCAGACCCTCAGCGCCCCCTAGAGGCGCCTCAGTCCAGTCCTCCCAGACCCTCAGCGCCCCCTAGAGGCGCCTCAGTCCAGTCCTCCGAGCTCATGCTGTTTGTACGACTGCAGCAGACTCCCTGAAGAGAGAACACAACATTAATGTGAGTGGTACCACCTGCGTCCACCAGGGGGACCTCTACACTGTTAACGTCGATGGCCTCTTGATCAGAAATAACTGCACCTTGTTAATGCAGACCATGGATGTATTATTACACCTGGATACCGCAGCCATTTTGATTAGTGGCCACTCGAGGTATTGCAATGAAAAAAATCCTCTACGGCACAAAATTAATGTTCCCAAAAGACAGAAATGTAAAAACAAACGCCTGGTATTCAGCTACAGGACAACTACCAAAAAGGTCACATTTGTAGTGTTTATTGTCCATTTTCATATCCTAAAGTTTTTGGTTAATATTAAAATGAACCATAAAAAGCTTTAATTCTTTATGACGTCACCGCTCCAGCTCCTGCAGCTCATTGGTCAGAGCAGATCGACGGAGGTAAAACACCTGTGACCACAGGTGAGTCACATGACCAGCAGACACAGGTGAGTCACATGACCAGCAGACACAGGTGAGTCACATGACCAGACAGACACAGGTGAGTCACATGACCAGCAGACACAGGTGTGTCACATGACCACAGGTGAGTCACATGACCAGACAGACACAGGTGAGTCACATGACCAGACAGACACAGGTAAGTCACATGACCAGACAGACACAGGTGAGTCACATGACCAGCAGACACAGGTGAGTCACATGACCAGCAGACACAGGTGAGTCACATGACCAGCAGACACAGGTGAGTCACATGACCAGCAGACACAGGTGAGTCACATGACCACAGGTGAGACGCATGACTAGCAGACACAGGTGAGTCGCATGACCAGCAGACACAGGTGAGTCACATGACCACAGGTGAGACGCATGACCAGCAGACACAGGTGAGTCACATGACCATAGGTGAGTCGCATGACCAGCAGACACAGGTGAGTCACATGACCACAGGTGAGACGCATGACCAGCAGACACAGGTGAGTCACATGACCATAGGTGAGTCGCATGACCAGCAGACACAGGTGAGTCACGTGACCAGACAGACACAGGTGAGTCACGTGACCAGACAGACACAGGTGAGTCACGTGACCAAACAGACACAGGTGAGTCACGTGACCAGACAGACACAGGTGAGTCACATGACCAGCAGACAGGTGAGTCACGTGACCAGCAGACAGGTGAGTCACGTGACCAGACAGACACAGGTGAGTCATGTGACCAGACAGACACAGGTGAGTCACATGACCAGCAGACAGGTGAGTCACGTGACCAGCAGACAGGTGAGTCACGTGACCAGACAGACACAGGTGAGTCACGTGACCAGACAGACACAGGTGAGGAGCAAGGGGCAAGGGGCACAGGGCAGAGGCCAAGCAGGACACAAGCCAAATCCATCTGTCAGTCACTCAGCTCATCTCTGTCAGTCTGGAGACACCCAAGTCCTAACTGAACCAGATCTAGTCCTCCCTGAACCATGTCTAGTCCTCCCTGAACCATGTCTAGTCCTCCCTGAACCATGTCTAGTCCTCCCTGAACCATGTCTAGTCTTTCCTGAACCGTGTCTAGTCCTCCCTGAACCGTGTCTAGTCCTCCCTGAACCGTGTCTAGTCCTCCCTGAACCAGATCTAGTCCTTCCTGAACCATGTCTAGTCCTCCCTGAACCATGTCTAGTCCTCCCTGAACCAGATCTAGTCCTCCCTGAACCATGTCTAGTCCTTCCTGAACCATGTCTAGTCCTCCCTGAACCAGATCTAGTCCTCCCTGAACCAGATCTAGTCCTCCCTGAACCATGTCTAGTCCTCCCTGAACCAGATCTAGTCCTCCCTGAACCAGATCTAGTCCTCCCTGAACCAGATCTAGTCCTCCCTGAACCAGATCTCGTCCTCCCTGAACCATGTCTAGTCCTCCCTGAACCAGATCTCGTCCTTCCTGAACCAGATCTAGTCCTCCCTGAACCAGATCTAGTCCTCCCTGAACCATGTCTAGTCCTCCCTGAACCATGTCTAGTCCTTCCTGAACCATGTCTAGTCCTCCCTGAACCAGATCTAGTCCTCCCTGAACCAGATCTAGTCCTCCCTGAACCATGTCTAGTCCTCCCTGAACCAGATCTAGTCCTCCCTGAACCAGATCTAGTCCTCCCTGAACCAGATCTAGTCCTCCCTGAACCAGATCTCGTCCTCCCTGAACCATGTCTAGTCCTCCCTGAACCAGATCTCGTCCTTCCTGAACCAGATCTAGTCCTCCCTGAACCAGATCTAGTCCTCCCTGAACCAGATCTAGTCTGTGGATTATTACTGCGTTAAGTCTGATTTTCAGGCCAGTGAGCTGAAATATGAACAAAGATGAGCTGTCTTGAGCCTGAGAGAGTTGAGCCGGAGTAAAGCAGCAGCAGCAGGAGGAGGGGCAGGTGTAGCTCAGAGCAGTTCTTACCTGAGGCCAGCCCCTCTGCCCTGCCCTTCAGCCCCGCTCCTGCTCCCAGGGGCCCTCCTCCGACGTGAGGCCCCGCCGCCGTGGGCCCCGAGCCCAGCGCCTCCAGAGGAAAGGCCGCTCTGTCTCTGAACGGCTTCGACCGCACCGACAAGTCTTTGTCTTTACCTTTGGAGCCTTTGGGTCTGCCTGCCGTCTTCTTCTTCGATTTACTGTCGCCCTTCACGCCCAGCAGGGGGTGCACTTCTACACAAACAAACAAACATAAATATAGAACATGTCCAGCAGGGGGTGCACTTCTACACAAACAAACAAACATAAATATAGAACATGTCCAGCAGGGGGTGCACTTCTACACAAACAAACAAACATAAATATAGAACATGTCCAGCAGGGGGTGCACTTCTACACAAACAAACAAACATAAACATAGAACATGTCCAGCAGGGGGTGCACTTCTACACAAACAAACAAACATAAATATAGAACACGTCCAGCAGGGGGTGCACTTCTACAACATAAACATATCAACATAATCTAAAACCTCGTTTTAACTGTGGGTTTGGTACTAAACTTTAAATCCCTACAGTTCTGCTCCTGTTTAATGCAGTGAAGACAGAGAATGGAGTGTTTTTAAATCACAAAGTAAGAGCCATAAGACCCCACTTTGTCTGAAACCAGAAACAGCTGCTGATGATAAACACAAGCTTTGTTTTTGGTCACTTTTGGTGGTTGCTCTATTGTTTATTCTTTCTGATGTAACAGCCACTGACCGTCACTGGGCACCCCCTGCAGCTCAATGGTGGTAGTGCGGGCCTTCTTTTTGGCCGGAGCCTCTGTTGAGGGCTGTTTCTGTTTCTTGTCTCCTGAGGCTCCGTCGTCCACGGCCCCCGTCTGGCCCTGAGACTCTGGAGGAGGGCCGTAGGGGTTCTCCTCTGGGTCCTCCACCTCCGGAGCGATGGGCAGGTACAGCAGCGCCCTCGAGTCCTCCAGCTCCTCGTCACTGCACAGACAGACCCCACACGATTTACCAAAAAGAGTGTAGTTAGCGACAGCTGACATTTGACTCTCTGACGGATCTGTTTATTTTAGATGGAGCTTTTATTTGCTGTAGTGCCTTGTATTTCTCCACAGCCTGTTATTGATCAGAGCTGTCTCTGTCTCAGTGAACAGTGAAGCAGACACTGTTCAGAGCTGGAGCTGTGGTTCATTCACTGACAGCACAACCATCTTAATGGATAATGGTACAATGGTTTGGTCTGTTTTACCTCAGAGCTCTACTACCAAAAATGTGTCTGAAAACATAAATGAAGAGTGTGCTTTTCTCTGACCTGCTGCAGAAGGCGACGATAGGATCCACCGAGGTCACATCCACCTCTTCGTCTTCTGCTGCATCTCCTCCTGAAACCACAAACAATAACATTTATTAAAATGTTATTGTTTGTTAAAATGAGACTAACTTAAGTCAAACTCATGAGTTAAAGTCTGACCCGTCTGCTCAGGTTCGCTCTTGTCCTCGTCCTCGATGTCAAACTCCGACTCTCGCTCCTCGTACTCTACGTTCTCGTCCAGTTCTTTAAAATCTGGAGCAAAGGCGCTCCAGTTTTCCTGCAGAAGACGAAACCTGCGTCAGCATAAACACAACCCCAGACTTAGTCCAGACAGAATGAGTACTGACCACTTGATTCTGGGCCCAGATGGACACCACTCCGCTGGAGATAGAGGCGATGATCGGACGGACGGGATGCCACTGCAGACAGGTCAAAGGTCACACAGGTTGTTTTAAATCAGCCTTTATTATCAAGAGGCTCAGAAAACCCCAAACAGATGGACAGAGCTCTTTTAAATTTACAACAGAAAGAGTTCCTTACAGCCACGTCCAGCAGCAGCTCGCCCCGTGTCCCGTGGAGGATTTTCACCAGGTTCCCGATGCTCTTCTCCCAAATGTAGAGGGCGTGCTGTCGGGCCGAACCCGCCACGATGTACTCCCCGTCTCCAGAGAAACAGCAGCGCTTCCACGGAGTCCTGACAAACAAAAAAACAAATAACCAGGACTTTTACGTCACTGAACTACTGTGGACATTTATATAAACCAGCAATAAAAAAGGGACAAAAGGGTAACAAGAGGCACAAGAGGGGAACAAAACACAACAGAAAGGATAAATCTGGTCTCTATGTGTGTGACCTGTTGACGAGATCCTGGAGCTTCTGCATCGGCTCTGGTTCTCCGTCTTTGCCGCAGGTTAAAATCTCTCTGCCGTCATAGACTCTGATGATGCGGTCGGCCGTGTTTATCAGGAAACAACTGCAACGACAAACCAGGAGCGGGTGAAACAAATCCATCGGGTCTGGATCAGAGGAATGAGAGGGAAGATTATGGTCGGTGTTGGTGTCTCTGACCTTCCTTTGCGGGCAAACTCGATGGACTTGATGGCTGTGGTGTTGCTGGTTCCTGTGGTGACTCTGAAGGACGCCACCAGCTCCTGAGTGTTCGTATTCAAGACCAGGATCTATACAGAAAACAAATAAAACCCAGCAGAATCAGAAATAAACTGCTATATTGACCTTATAAAGCCCTGATAAAGCCCTGATAAAGCCCCTGATAAAACCCAGAGCCGGTGCCACAGACCTTCCCTTTGGCGTTGCCCGTGTAGATGTACTCCCCTCGACGGTCGAAGGCTGCCACCACGTTCAGGTCCGAGTCGTCGTCCACAGGAAGAACCACGTGTTTGGAGTCGGACAGAGTGAGCAGGACCGGGGCAGACTTCATCGGACACACCAAGACTTTGTCCCTGAACAGACACAGACATAAAGGCACAGGAGAGGGAGACGGAGGGTTAGACAGACCTGAGCTGGACTTAAACCATCAGGACTAAAGCAGGTCTGAATCAGGGACTACAAACAAGAACAAAGCCAGGGTTAAACCAGGATTACAGTGGGACTAAAGAAGAACTAATACAAGGAATAAAAACAAGAAGAAAAGGATCCCAAAGAAAAACTGAACTGATCATAAACTACGACTAAACCATGACCAGAGATGGCTCCGAACTAGGACTAAATCCAGGACTTAAACTGGGTTACCCAGGTCTAAATGAGGACTAGATAACATTTTTAATCTACTATTAAAATAGTTTTTAAATAAGGGATATATTTAGATCATCATAGTTCATGTCTATATTGTTGACCAATTGAAAGTTTTTCTTTATAGTTTTATTTTTAATGTGGGAGCTGATGACAGAGTCCAAGACAGAATTCCTCTCAGGATGGGTCTAACCTGGTCTAAACCCGGTCTTTGTCAGACTCACATGTCTCTGGGGTGACACTGCAGCTTCAGGATAGGCGAGGGGAAGCGGAACCTCTGGTCACAGTCTCCCGTCAGGACGTCCCACTGAGACACAATGTTGTCTGTGGAGGCACTCACCAGTTTGTGTCCGTCTCTGCTCCAACTGCAACAACAACATAGTCAGGCTTTCAGTGGGACCTGTGTCCTCTGGGCCGGTCTGGGACAGGTCCACGGTTAAATAGATCAGGAAAACGTAAAGTGATAAAACAGATCTGCTGCAGAAGCTGGAGAGAGGAAACCATGAGTAACCTACGGGGCCCTGTCTCTGGTCGAAGACAAACCCAACCTTCTCAGTCTGAATCAGTGAATCACGAAGAGACAAGAGAGACTGAAAACCCAGAGTTAAAACTGAGGTTACCTCTGAACCTCCTGATCCAGCTCTAGACAGGGCCAAAGACTAAAGTACTACACCTCGAGTACAGACTGAGTACAGACCAGAGGGAGCAGACCGGATGGATGTGAGCGCTGATGATTTTGGCGATGCCTCTGGTGAGAAAGTCCCAGATGACGATGCGTCCGTCGTTACAGCCCACGGCCAGCAGCGTCCCCCAGCGATTAAAGGTACAGGTGAGGGCCATGCTGATGCAGTCCAGAGTGCCATCTGCCTCCTAAACACAGCACAGAGCAGACATACACTAATACTACAGTCCAGGGTGGGTTTACGAGAGGGTTAGAGAGAAACTAAACATCACAAAACAGCACTAAGAACCACCTTCACCACGTGTTGAAGGCAAAAAGAGCTGTTTGCTTTTTAAATATTTTACACAAACACAGCTCTACAACTTCTATTCACACAAACTCAAAAGTTGGTTTAATGCACTTACCTCTGGATAGTTCTGCCCGAACGACTCTGCAGAGACAAAAATATAAATAAAGCAGAGAAGAGTAAATACTTATTTACATGTTTACATTATTTCACGTGCTATATGTTTACATAATTTGGCCAAAGTGGGATAATATTTGCTCGTGAAGCAAAAACCACATTTAAGTAGTTAACATTAAAACAAACAAACCGACAGAATTATGTTACTGTTGATATTAATAACAGAATGCCACAATGCTAACGGTAGCCTCATGCTAATATTTCCACAGATTTTATACATTAAATTCATTCATGTTTCCTACCTTCAAAATGCATTAATAATATGTTAATGTCTAATGCATGGCTGATATTGCTGTCGTAACCTTTGAGATTTATCAATATTTTCATTTTAAATTTCTCGTTTTGATAGCTTAGCATGTGAGGCTACCTGCCGATGCTAACCATAATAACTGCACAAAGCTGCAGCGGTTTTCAGAATAAAAACCCGCACAGAAACTCACCGAGCAGCTCCAGATTCATGGTGAAGCCCGAGTTGATCCAAAACAATCCAAAAACTGTATTTCAACAAATATTATCAGTAGAAAAATCTGTAGTTTAATGATTTGTTTCAGCGGAGAGTGGCGCCGCTGGAAACCGTCTGACAGGACCCAAACAGTGCGTCCCCAACTCCGCCTGGTAAAAAACAAACTTTACAATCGCTTACAATAGAAAGTGTTGCTTATGTTTTCTCAGTTAAGCAGCTCAGCTAATATAGAACAGTATAAAATCAAATCCTGACTTTTTTTTTTATCGAATTCTGAATTTATTCTGAGAACTATTTTTTTAGTCTAAGAACTCAGAACTCTTTGCTGTGGTTCTAATCCTCCTCCGTACATAGACAAACCGGTTTAATACAATTATTTATTTATTGTTATCTTATTTTTCCCAAAGTTTGATTCTCATGTACAGGCCCCTCCAGTGGGCGGCGCTCTCTGCCCCGCTCCTCCTCCAACAGCCCGCAGTAAAACCCCAGAAGAAGCGGAGGAAGAAGCTGAAGTGTCTCCGGCTCCGAGGCTCCAGCTGCGGCTCAGACTCGGCGTGTCCCTCCGCTCTCTGCCGCTCTTTCTCCCGCTGTTCCCCTTGTCCGTCCCCGCCTTTCTTCTAAGGTTCTCCAGCGGGACCTCTTCCTCCTCTTCTTCCCCGTCTGCGGTGCGATGGACCCGGACAAAATGGACGGAAACGACTGGAGGTACCACGGAGAAGGGAACAAGAGCCTGGTGGTGTCGCACATTCAGGTGAGCGCTAACCCGCCTTCAGGTGGGTTTGAGGGGCTTTGACACGGAGATAACCCGCTCACAGCCTCCACACCAGGTCGAAAAACTCCCTAAAGCCTGTTTTTGTCTTTCTACGGACATGTCATCCCAGTGAAGCCGTGTTTAGCTCCACAACAGCCGGCTGTGGGCGTTAGCTCCGGGGCTAGCCCGTTAGCCTCATCTGAAGCTAATGAATTGACGCTAAAACAGTTAAAGCCCGTGATGCAAATTAACATCAAATATTGTGTCTTAACTTCCAGCAAATTGCTAAATTTACTGTATGGGATATGTACTTTTACTTCCTAATACTTAATGCACAGATTCCTCAAAGTTAGCCCAAGTTTATCAATGTTTTGAAAGATTTAAATACTGATTTTGTTGCGTGACTTTAAATGTTTTCGGCCTTTTCACTAGTTTAACTCTGTAAATACATTAACAGCGCAATAAAACACAATAAAACAACAAATTCAATATGAAAAGACGGCAATGGCTGGACTTTGGATTAGATTTTCATTGATTACAAAGATATTAATTTTGTTTGAGATTATATTATACAAATATATTATACTTCTATGCGTTTTCATTTATTTAAAAAGATTTTTCTTTTGCTCAAAAAGTCAACATGCAGTAAATTATTTCCTCATACCCATAATTGGTTTGTTAATTTAAAGAGGAATAGGCTGTGTTTCAGTCATAAAGATGCTGCTGAGAGTCTACTCTCTTTAAATCCCCCTGAAGCACACATTTTGGACCCGAGTGGCCTGGTTTATCAGATTCTTCTGGAGCTGAGATATTCCTTCAGTAGACGGTTGTCGGCACACGTCCAGTTTAAAGAAACACCTGTTTATTTCCACTTTATTTATTTCAACACTGTTTACTTTATGAACTTCTCACACAGTGTTTGTTCAGAGACATGTGACACTGAATATTACAAACAAGACCTGGTTTAGACCTGGTTTAGACCTGGTTTAGACCTGGTTTAGACCTGGTTTAGACCTGGTTTAGACCCTGGTTTAGACCTGGTTTAGACCTGGTTTAGTCCTAGTTTAGTCCTAGTTTAGACCCTGGATTAGTCCTGGTTTAGACCTGGTTTAGTCCTAGTTTAGACCCTGGTTTAGACCTGGTTTAGACCCTGATTTAGTCCTAGTTTAGTCCTGGTTTAGTCCTGGTTTAGTCCTAGTTTAGACCCTGGTTTAGACCTGGTTTAGACCCTGATTTAGTCCTAGTTTAGTCCTGGTTTAGACCCTGGTTTAGACCCTGGTTTAGTCCTAGTTTAGACCCTGGTTTAGACCCTGGTTTAGTCCTAGTTTAGACCCTGGTTTAGACCCTGGTTTAGACCTGGTTTAGACCTGGTTTAGACCTGGTTTAAACCTGTTGTAGACCCACAGATGTATTACAGCTGACAATCCTGATGAATGCTGCAGCTGTATCAGAAGTGTCCTCTTTTTGTTCCTCT
>CM072157.1:24449042-24514656 GCA_036850595.1 Rhyacichthys aspro | reverse complement strand
TCTTATGTTTTCTGTAAACAGGAAGTAGTTTGAGTAAAGTGAGTGTAGTTTGTGAGTCAAATGAAGTAGAGACGGTTGAATGAAGCTTCAGGGGAAGAACTTTACAAGCCTTAAAAAATCTTAAAACAGAACCGAGGGCTGGTCCATAAAACAAGCTCACTCAAAAAAAAGTCTGGTTTATTTGGACAAGGCTGGATCATTTTGTTGTGATTTATCCAAATTAAAAATGTTGAGATAATCTGCATGATTGGCAGTGTTTTGATCTTTAATATTAATATTGTAGTCCTCAAAATCACATGTTCTTTAGATATTAAATTTAAACAGAGTCGTCCTGTGTCCAGTGTTTCCAGCTTGTAGCACTTTGTGACTTTGGGAAAACACGTTTAATTTAGCGTTTGTTTGTTTGCTCTGCTGTTCTGTCTCTATATGAGTTTCTCCACTCCTGGCTCGACCCTCAGTGTGATCTGACTGTGTGAGTCTGGAGTAGTCTTTATGTGAACGGACGTCTCTGAGTCAGTTTGAATTAATAAATACTAAAAACATGGCAAAAGTAATCTCTTCTCTCCATTCGTAGAGGTCATATTTTCCGTCATAAATATTCCATAATGTCGACCCACTGGTCATGTCTGAGTGGCTCATTCCCTCGTTACAGCGCCTCCTGCTGCTCCAGGAGTGTCTTGAGCCTTTCCCTTCTTTCCTGAGCCCCTCACGACCCACAGAGAGTCCTGAGTTAAAAATAAAACTCTGAGAATGAAACTTGGCGCTGCTGTTTCACTGAGTACTGTCTTCAGATACATTTACAGAAGGGTCCCAAACTTAAAGACGTCCATGACCTGCCTCTGAATATTACACAACACCTGATCCACTTTCATTCAGTGAGTCACAGGTAAAATCGCTCGGCCTATTGTGAAATAAGTGTAGTATTTGTTTTGTTTAGTGTTGGGAGTGATTTGTGAATGAACCGGTTCAGTTAAAGAGCCGATGACAGATGTTAAGAATAAACAAATGTTGAGTAATAAACTGCAACGGAAAAAAACAAGCCTCAACTCGAGTCACTTCTGAACGAGTCCAGACAAACCCGGGCAGGAATCTGTCTCCTGACGCTTCTGTTCGAGTCCTGGATTTACTCCAAACCTGGTGAAACTTATATCCATAAACCAAACAACACACATGTCAAATCTGGAGTTGGAATGTTTTTTAGTTTGTGACATATTTAGGTTTTTTAAAAAGTGGCCGTGGCCAAATTAAAGGCTGCGAGAACATTCCAAGAACCATAACTTTGGAACCATTTGCGTCAGAGAAATGAAAATTTCAGTCTTTGTTCTTCTCAGTGAGAAGCCTTTAACCTGAAATCAACATGGCTCTGAGTTGTATATTGTGTAAGTTATGGCCAAAAACTGAAAATGTAAAATAATTTTCTGAGCTTCTATATTTTGTCAAAATTAGATAAAAATTTGTTTCATGCAGTGGGGTTTCTGTGAGTCGGTGTAAGTGGCTTTTGACAGTTTGATGCGTAATCGTTTGCAAATTAAAGAACGATGGTCAAAATAACCTGCAAAAAATCCTTGTCTCTCCAGTTAGCGCTTGTTTTTTTTTTTTCTCTGTACCTGTCCATTGATGTGTTTCTGGGTCTAACTCTTTTTTTTCTCCTATAGATTCCCAGAGTCCTGCGCTTACTCAAATATCCAGCGGCTGACTCAGAAAACCCTCCTCAGGTAAAATCACCACAGAACCACCCAGACCTGCTCTAGTCCTGCCCAAGTCCACAACAAACACAAACTTATTTCAGAACAAAGCCCTAATCAAGAAGTTTATAGTTAGAAAATAAGTAAGTCTGGGGACTGTCAAAGTTACAGAGACTCTGGTTCTGTCTGGTTTAGCCACGGCTAAATCAAGGACTAAACCTTTACAAAACTGAAGCTGGTCTAAATCAGAGATAAATGAATGTCTTGTTTTGTCAGACGGCGGAGCAGGCCTACAGACAGATCCAGAACATCGTGGACTTCAGCTCCAACGTCATGAGCAGTCTGATCGGAGACAGGTTCATCCACAGTGGGGTAAGACTCAGACTCAGGAAACTATTCAGGACTAAACCTGGTCTTTATTAAGCCTGAACTGGGTTTAATCAAGGGCTGCACCTAGATCAAGCCCAGGAATAAAACTGAATAGGGTGACTTTAATACAACAAGGACCGAGCCAGGCCTCAACCGAGTCTAAACCCAGAAAAAAAAACTAAGCCAGGACTAAACTAAACGTGAGCTAATCTTGGAACTAAACTGGGACACAGTTGGGACTAAACCCAGGCCTAAGACTAGCTCTTGACCTGACTCTGGACTCTCTGGACCTGACTCTGGACTCTCTGGACCTTCCTCTGGACTCTCTGGACCTTCCTCTGGGCCCTGTCCTGACTCTGGACTCTCTGGACCTTCCTCTGGACTCTCTGGACCTTCCTCTGGACTCTCTGGACCTTCCTCTGGGCCCTGTCCTGACTCTGGACTCTCTGGACCTTCCTCTGGACTCTCTGGACCTTCCTCTGGGCCCTGTCCTGACTCTGGACTCTCTGGACCTTCCTCTGGACTCTCTGGACCTTCCTCTGGGCCCTGTCCTGACTCTGGTCTCTCTGGACCTTCCTCTGGGCCCTGTCCTGACTCTGGTCTCTCTGGACCTTCCTCTGGGCCCTGTCCTGACTCTGGACTCTCTGGACCTGACTCTGGACTCTCTGGACCTTCCTCTGGACTCTCTGGACCTTTCTCTGGGCCCTGTCCTGACTCTGGACTCTCTGGACCTTCCTCTGGACTCTCTGGACCTTCCTCTGGACTCTCTGGACCTTCCTCTGGGCCCTGTCCTGACTCTGGACTCTCTGGACCTTCCTCTGGACTCTCTGGACCTTCCTCTGGACTCTCTGGACCTTCCTCTGGACTCTCTGGACCTTCCTCTGGACTCTCTGGACCTTCCTCTGGACTCTCTGGACCTTCCTCTGGGCCCTGTCCTGACTCTGGACCTGGTCTCTGAGGTTCTTCTCGGTCTAGATCCTGACTCTGAGTCTGAACAGTGACTCAGTCTGGTCTCAGTCATGTGACTCTCAGATTAGACTCAGACTGTGACTCTTATCCTTGTTTATTTCCACAACATTCAGGGTCTGCAGCCTCTGAAGGTCTTTCAGAATAAATGTCATTTAAGGACAGAGGACTTCACGTATCATTACTGCCTTTAAAAACTCAAACTTTTGTCCCTCTTCCGAGAGTTTTTTTTTTTACACCTTTTGTCCCAATTTTTTAGACCTGTTGCTGCATCAAATTCAGAAAGAGCTTTTATTTTTCATGAAAAGATAAAATGTCTCCGTTTGTATCTCTCACTCCGACCTTTATATCCTCTTTAACAAAGCTCTCGGTCTCTGTTCAGGAGGTGGTGAAACTGCCGCTGGAGTTCGTGAGGCAGCTGTCCATCCGAGTGCAGCACCACAGACCAGGTACTGTTCACGTTTTAATGTCTCCAAGAACCGTGTAATCCCCTCGAGTCCTGACCCGGTCTCTGTGGCTCCACCGCAGCCTGGAGGTGTAATAAGGTCATGGACATCTACAGCGGCTGTGCCCTGTGTCTGCCCAACCTCACCACGCCTCTGTACCACCAGCCCACGCTCACGCCGCCGCTCTGCATCGAGATCAAGGTACGGCCTCCACAGCTGTTTAGCGTTAGCTTAGCTGTGACTTCAGCGTCAGGACGACAATTATCTCCTCCTCGTTAAACATTACGTGATTGAATTGACAGTATTTATCTGTGTTTTACGTTGTCTCCCTTTTCTCTGTTGATGCTTTTCTTTTTTCAGCTGTTTCTCTGTTAAAAGACATATTCAGCTGAAAATACACTTTATCTGCAGCTATTAAACTTCCTGGAACGTCATGTGACAAGTGTCGACCAATGGGAGCGCTCCTTTTTGGAGCATGTGATTGTCCAAGGTTTTCTGTTCCTGAATAGAGGTTCTCATCTATTACAATCCCTTACAATAAACACTAGATGGATCAGAAAGAAAAATTGTTTTCTACAATAAACTTTTTGGAGTTTAAACCATCTACTAGAAGAAAAAATATCAGGTACATTCTGTTTAAACAGTAATTGTTCATATTTCCAATGTAATTTCAATAATTCTTATTATTTATTATGTATTCATATTCAAATACTATTTAGTATTCACTTTTATCTACAGCTAAATAAACTGACTGTTTCAGTGTCTTAAACAAAGAAAAGATTTATTTCCTGATATATTAAAAACTAAACTTCTCTAAATCCCGCTAAACTAAGCCTGAGTACCACCAGTGGTCCTCTTCCACAGTATGAGAACCACTGATATGGCTCTTGATGTAAAATACCCAACACTGACCCCTGGAGTACAGTACAGGTACTACAACTACAAGCTGCATGTGTTCACTGGACTTCCTACTGTTTTTATTAAATTTTGTTCCTTTTTCTCAAAACTTGGTTATTTCCACGAAATTTTGGAGTATTTTGGAAAATTATTCAACAGTGAAATTGGTCTGTTATAGAATAGAATAAATGGATGTTTATTACGGCTTTTGTAAATGTAATGTATTTTTTATTTTATTTGGACATTTTCCAGTTTGAAAAGTCAGGTCACAAATGTATTTAAGAGTCATATCCAGCTCGTAAAAGAACTTGTAATATATCAACGTACAAAGGCAGAGTTACATTATTTCCTTTTTTTTAGCAGACAATGTTTCCTTGACATTTGTTAAAGTTTCCAAATGGACTGCTCGATGCACTTGGTGAAAAATATCTCGGCAGGACTGATGTCGGTTAAACTTATTTGTGTTTTTCAGCCGAAGTGTGGCTTCCTCCCGTCCTCCAAACACGTCAGCAAAGACATCAAGACCAGAGTGTGTCGCTTCTGTGTGCACCAGCACTACAAGGTCTTAACACGTATAAAAGCACTACAAGGACAGGAGCATACATCACCACTCTCATCACGGCTCTGTGTCTTTGCAGGTTTCTAATGGAATCTGGAAGAAACGCAGCCTCTACTGTCCTCTCGACCTGTTCTCTGGGTTAGTCTCGCTTCTGTTTGTTTAAAGGCTGCTCCGATCCTTCAGCCGCTTATCATTTCTAAAAACAGTGAATGGTGCTGAGCTAAAACTGTTGATGACAGAAGGATGGATCAAATGCCTCATGAGACGTTTAAAGGAGAGTCACGTTGATGAATTGGAGGAGTTTTCCGAGCTGCACTGAGACCGAGCCCTGTTCCATAAACTGACAGCAGCAGGATTATTATCGAAAGAAACAAACTTGAGGCTCAGATTTTAAAAGAAAGAGCTGACATTATTGCTCCGTTAGTTTGTGTTAGAGGATTAGAAGTCTGTGATTCTTCTTTGGTCTGAGACTGAAGCTATATTTGAATGGAACATTGAAAGTTGATTTCCTTTGTTTATTGTCAGAGGTGAATATTTTTTTAATTATCTACTCTAACTTTTTCTGATTCTTTTTCTTAGTAACAGACAGAGAATGCACTTTGCCATCAGACATTTGATAGAAGAACCTCAGAACAACTTTAAAATCTTCAAGGTGAGCCTCCAGACTCTGGTTTTAGATCTAGACACATAATCTGAACATTCTGGTGCTCGCTCTGATGGTTCTGGTGTGTTTTGTTTCCGGGTCCAGGGCGGTCAGTGCATCTACAGCAGCAGAGACAGAGACGACTCGGACACAGACTCCGACTCCATCGCTTCACTTTTACACCAGCTCAGACCCTACTTCCTCAACGGCAACCAGCGCCTCAACGGACACGCCCCCAGCAAGGCCGTGCTCAACGACTTCATACAGGTAACGGGTCCAGACAGGTAACGGGTCCAGACAGGTAACGGGTCCAGACAGGTAACGGGTCCAGACAGGTAACGGGTCCAGACAGGTAACAGGTAACGGGTCCAGACAGGTAACGGGTCCAGACAGGTAACAGGTCCAGACAGGTAACGGGTCCAGACAGGTAACGGGTCCAGACAGGTAACAGGTCCAGACAGGTAACGGGTCCAGACAGGTAACGGGTCCAGACAGGTAACGGGTCCAGACAGGTAACGGGTCCAGACAGGTAACGGGTAACGGGTCCAGACAGGTAACGGGTCCAGACAGGTAACGGGTCCAGACAGGTAACGGGTCCAGACAGGTAACGGGTCCAGACAGGTAACGGGTCCAGACAGGTAACGGGTCCAGACAGGTAACGGGTAACGGGTCCAGACAGGTAACGGGTCCAGACAGGTAACGGGTCCAGACAGGTAACGGGTCCAGACAGGTAACGGGTCCAGACAGGTAGCGGGTCCAGACAGGTAACTGGTTCAGACAGGTAACAGGTAGCGGGTTCAGACAGGTAACAGGTAACTGGTTCAGACAGGTAACAGGTAACTGGTTCAGACAGGTAACAGGTAACTGGTTCAGACAGGTAACTGGTTCAGACAGGTAACTGGTTTTCGTTTGTTGTGATAATCAGTTTTTGTTTTAGAACACAGAAAGAAACGGGGAATAGTACAATCCTCTTGGTTCTTAACGAGTGACTATATACTATGTTTAGAAATTACAAACCAATTGAGTTAAACATGTGACATGTTTTTAATTTGAAAAAAGGGGCAGAATGAATGAAAACAGCTTTTAAACAAAAACATTACCTTTGGAACTTGAGCTGAAATGACAGTTTGGGATTAAATGTGTCCTTTCATCAGCCGCTGTTTTGGTGAAAGTGCTTCTGTTTTATTTGAGGAGTAACGGTTGGAGAGTAAAGACTCAACCTTAAATTCTTAGAGACAGTGACAGATTCATGTAAAAACAGGAGAGGCTTTCAGGATCCTCCGTTTACAGAACAACTCCCTCTAAACCCTCTCAGACCGGCCAGACTCGAACCAAACAAGGGAAACATATCACATCAAATATAGTTTTAACTGAAAAATGAAGTCCCTATTGTTAAACCTTAAAAGGATAATTGGATTGGACAGTTATCTGTTAGATTTTTATTATTAACAATTTTACAAGGCTAGGCAAATTTGACACGTCTGGAAGTACCACAACATTTTAACAAATTTATTGAAGGCAGATTAATTAAAAAACAAACGGAAGAAAATGTAAAGCATTAGCAGTATAAGAAAATGTAAAACTGTTTTTGTAAATTAGATTTGCACTTCCCAGTCACGTGAAAGTACAGTTTACATGAAAGGTACATGTTTTGAGGTGAAAAGTTTGGGTTTGGGTTATTATAAGAGTCTTTGGGGAACTCCTCTGACACAACGCTGATCATTCAAATTCTGTAAATCAGAGTTTTGGTGGTTACGTTTTCTGAAAGTAGACGAATTCATCTACATTTTGAATATATGATGTTATAATGTGTGTGAATTAAATTTGTAGGAGAGAAAAAACCTGAGAGCAAAAGTTTGGAAGAAGGCAGAACTAGTCACTGTCCCTAGCAACCATAGCAACCCATTATAAAACTGAAACGGTGGAAAAAATGTTTTAAAACTGAATCTTTTCACCGTTTCGTCATCATCCCAGTTTGAGTACATGTATAGCATGTATTGCTGCTTGTGTCAGGTTTTGGTGAAGGCGCTGCTGAGCGGAGGCGGAGCTGACGCTGGAGAGATGTCGGAGCGAAGTGGAGAGGGGCGGAGCTTCTGCGAGGCCAGTGTCTTCAACAGAGAACGAATCAGACACAGTTAGTACCACTTCTGTCTGTTCTCAACAGTTATACTTGGTCCTATTGTTTTCCTCTCCTGTGTTTCAGGTTCCCAGGGTCTTCCCGGCGACAGTGTTCTGTCCCGGATCCTTCAGGTTCAGATGTTGGACTCTCTGGACATCGAGGGTCTGTTCCCTTTGTATCGACGAGTGGAGCAGCACCTGCAGGACTTCCCTAAAGAGAGGTACGCCCCCTTTCTCTTTATATTATCAAACATCTAGAACAAAAAAGTGACCTAAGTCAGGTCAGTCTCTCTGTGATAATATAACAATAATTTAGTGTCCAATGGGTAAACTATGATTTGTTTGTAGCTTTTATCCCTTTTACCTTAAGAAAAATAATAATTTATTATCGTATTTTCTGGACTATAAGCCGCTACTTTTTTCCCACGCTTTGAACCATGCGGCTTATACAGAGATGCGGCTTTTCTATGAATTTTTCTTCAGCCCTCAGGGGCTTACTGCCGTGTTACAGGCACTGTTCAGAAACAATCAGTTCAGGTATATGAATAAACACTTATGGTACAAAATCTTTCTATGTAAATATATTATTTCTCAACCTGGATATCGGCGGCTTATAGTCCGGTGCGGCTTATATGTGACAAAATATATATTTCTTTTAAATTTAAGTGGGTGCGGCTTATATTTAGGTGCGCTCTATAGTCCGGAAAATACGGTAATCAAATTTTATTATTTGTATTTTCACTGCAGCGTAGGTTTTGTGGTCTCAATAGTTTAGACCACTGACTTTTAAAGTCAGAACAGATTGATTTATATATTCATCTTATTTATAAATAATCTTGTGACCACACAGCTACATTAGACCCTTTACCAGTGTCCTCTGACATCACTTCCTGTCTGTTACCTCTGACAATGACATCACTTCCTGTCTGCGTCAGGAGTCGTCTGCAGATCGACGGTCCGTACGACGAGGCGTTTCTGGAGAAGCTGCAGAAGTGTCCGACAGAAGACGACGGCTCCGTGGAGTTTGCTGCGGCCAAGGTTTACAGCATTTATTTAACACAAATATCACATGATGTAATGATTTAACACCTTCCTCTCGGCGCTTGGCTCGTAGGTTCATCAGTACAGAGTGGCCATGACGGCGAAGGACTGCTCCGTAATGATCACACTCATCCCCACCAACGAAGAAGAGGACGACGACGAAGGGTTAGACCTGGACTAGACCGACTTTTAGCTTTTAGACTCTTTCAGACCAGGATTAGAACCGTTTTAGTCGTGGTTTTTCGTCGTCTAGTCCTGGATTGACAGTCCCAGATCAGCCCTGACTTAGGTCTGGTTCAACCCTGGTTTTGGTCCTGTTTAGGTCTCGGGAACATTGTGTTATAAAGCTAAAATCTGACTCAGTCCTGGTTTATCTCACCACCTTTAGACCTGGTTCCAGCAGGTCTTAGTCTGTTCCTAACCCCTCTCTCTCACCTTCAGCCTGTCTTCTCCGAGGCGCCTCAGGGACTTCCTGTCCTGCTCCAGACCGGTCTCTTTCTCTGTTTCGGTCTCGGTTCTGGACCTGGACCCGAAGCCGTTCGAGAGCGTCCCTCGTCAGCTGCGTCTGGATCAGAAGATCGTGAACGGGTTTCTGCGCAGCTCGTCTTCGTCTGGTTCTGGTTCTAAAGTCCACAGAGAGGAGTGTACGCTGCTCTTCCACCCGGTCTGACCCGAGACAGACCAGAGAGACCAGAGGTGGGGGTTTCAAACACACACCCTGGAGTAGGGCCTACAGACACGTGTTGTTATTAGACGAGTGAGGTTTGCACAAACAGGAGCTAACACTGTATTGTGTCTCCCTCAGGTTTGATGATCCTGACAGAACAGGACGTCCCCGGTGCCATCTTTGGATCATAACCATGTCTGCTCACGCCTGATTGGTGGAAACGTGTCTGATGTCACTTCCTGTCAGTCCTCATAAGCCTCAACGATCACTAACGACTAACATTTAGACTGGTGTTGTCCCTTTAAGAGCAGAGAACAGACGGCCAACGCTGCCTGATTCGTGCCAGTACTGTCCGCCATATTGACTATGGCAACACCACTAATGCTAACGCTAGCCCAGAGTGACGCAGATCAGGCAGCGCCAGAGGCTACAGACACTGGCTCCAGGACACAAGCGTCTGCTCTCTGCTCAGGGCCGCGCCTGATTGGAGGACGCCTGGTGATGTCAGAGGAAAGGGCGGGGCTAACAGTAGCGTGTGCCATAGAGCTGTGTTTATAGACTGTGCCTAAGGATTTATACTGAGACAAAACTAGCCCAACACCACCTCAAAACCTGCTCAAAACCTCCTGAAACCAAAGCTCAGTCCTGGTTCAGTCCGGATCGGGATTAGACCGAATTAGGATCTGCTTCAGGTCAAAACTGTGGTCTTAATATGGAAGTCCAAACAAGGACTAAAACCCGGACTGAACCAGGACTAAACCAGGTCTATACCCAGGTTTGAACAAGACACTAAATCAGTACTAAACAAGAACCAACTATGTCCAAATCCTGGTCTAAAACCAGACCTCAACTAGGACTAAAACATGGACTAGAACAAAGACTAAACCTAGATTTAAACCAGGACTAAACTAGGTCTTACTTGGGTCCAAACCAGGACTAAGAGGACTAAAGGGGCAAAAGAATGAAACAGGTCTAAACCAGGCCTAAACCTACAGGTAAATCCAAGTCTAAACCCGGACTGAGCTTTGTTTTCCTCTTAAATCCTGTCTTTGTCTTAAATCCTCTCAGATCCAGGTTTGGTTCTGGGTTCTGTTACAGACTCTGACCCCAGGACCTCAAACTTAGAGTCCAGAGCCGAGATGTTACCGAGATCCAGGTCTGGACCAGGTCTGGACCCAGAGGCCAACATCTGTCATTTCACTCAAACTGGTTTAGACCTGATTAGTCCTAGTTCTGTCAAGGTTTAAACCCAAGTCTGGACCTGGTTTAGACCTTGGTTTGGTCTTGTTTATGACCAGTTTTGGATCCTGGCCAAGTTTAAGTCTATGTCCTGGTTTGTTAAGACATCTTTAAGTCCTAGTTAGACCAGGTCTTGGTGTAGATCTTGGTTTAGACCTGGTTTGAGAATGTTCTTTTTTCAAACATTAACCACCTCAAAACTGGACAGTGCCATTTTTTTAAACTACATTAAACTCATCTGTTACAAACTGGATCTGGATTTATTCTGAGAATTCTTCACTGTCCTCAGCGTCTAGACCTGGTTTAGACCTGGTTTAGGAGAAGGAACTCAAACAGAACTGATCTATTGTTTGAACTGGAGATGACAGGCAGCAAAGCATCATGGGAGCTTTTACATAATTAAAAGAAGAATAGTTTTGATTGATATTTTTCTGTTCCATAAATCCACAGAGCAGTAATGTTCAACGGATTCTGGAACTGGAGACGCTTTTATTTTAAGAAAATGGACCAAACTCATCTGGCATTTGCATTTTACCTGACCTTAAACCAGGTCTGGACCAGGTTTAGTCTGGATCTGAGTCCAGGCCGGTCTTTATGGAACAGGTTTAGACCACCCTCCTGTTTTCACTGATGCAGCTAGACTTTTCTGAGCGAGTTTTATGGAACAGCCACTGGCTTTAAGTCAAAAACCAGGTCTAAACCAGGTCTAAACCAGGACCAAACCAGGACCACAGTCTAAAGGCTGTAGATAATATTTTTTATTCCTAAAAAAATGTTTATAAAAGGTCATATTTTGCTCTAAACTCAAATTAATCTGAACAAACTTGATCCGTCTGAAAGTTACTGCTCTGTGCATTTTACAAGAGTCTTTATCCAATCAGATCGCAGCAGCCGCTCCCTCTCTCCTGTGATTGGCTGCAGCTGGTCTCTCTCTCTCCTGTGATTGGCTGCAGCTGGTCTCTCTCTCTCTTGTGATTGGCTGCAGCTGGTCTCTCTCTCTCCTGTGATTGGCTGCAGCTGGTCTCTCTCTCTCCTGTGATTGGCTGCAGCTGGTCTCTCTCTCTCTTGTGATTGGCTGCAGCTGGTCTCTCTCTCTCTTGTGATTGGCTGCTGCTGGTCTCCTCTCTCTCCTGTGATTGGCTGCTGCAGGTCTCTCTCTCCTGTGATTGGCTGCTGCAGGTCTCTCTCTCTCCTGTGATTGGCTGCAGCTGGTCTCTCTCTCTCCTGTGATTGGCTGCTGCTGGTCTCCTCTCTCTCCTGTGATTGGCTGCAGCTGGTCTCTCTCTCTCTTGTGATTGGCTGCTGCTGGTCTCCTCTCTCTCTCTTGTGATTGGCTGCTGCTGGTCTCTCTCTCCTGTGATTGGCTGCTGCAGGTCTCTCTCTCTCCTGTGATTGGCTGCTGCTCCACAAACATCACTGTGTAAAGAGGCGGGGCTTTTGTATTTAAATTATTTATTTTTGTAGAACTGAGCTCGGCCGTGAGCTCTTTCTAAAGAATAAAGATTTATAAAGAGACTAAACCACACACTTCTGTCCTGGCTTTGTTTTTATCTCTGTTTTTACTGAGTCTTGGAGCAGATTTTAATAGAGAAGAAAACACCTAATCAGGGACGAGGAATAATAAGTCCCGCCCCTTTGAGGTCATCTACCCAATTGGAGAACAGATATGAAATGTGGGGCAGAACTAATAAATATCTTTGTGTATTTTAGGATGTTTCCCGTAACTTATTGAAATTATTCTTTGACATAAGTTTTGAAAAATATGAGCCTTAAAGGGTGGTCATGTGGCATAATATAAGGGGTTTGTTTACCTGGATAAATGGGTCCGCTGGCCATCCAACCCTACCCCTTAATGTTACTGTTATTTATAAATATTTAATGACAAATTTCTGCTATGACCAAAAACTATAGTTGCTTTTAACCAATGGACCACTGTTTATGTTTCAATATTTTTACGTATTTCCCAGAAAATAAGTTTCTTTGGTGTAGATTCCTGCTTTTATTGTAATTTTAGGGGAAAAAATGAAGTAAACAGAATCAGCTCATGATGTAATAATAATAATATAAAACACAGCATCTCCTGGTTTTAATGAACTAAAATCTGTTAGATTGATCTTTTTTTAACTGAAGAAACTAAAACAGCCGTGTTATTATCTAAAGAGTCAGACATGTGTAAGATACGTGCAAAATCCCAAAATATTTCTTTACGCTTCAGGTTTTTAAGTAGAATATTGGGTCACTTTACACAGACTCCATTTTGAGTCAATTAAGGCTCATTTTCATGGTCCATTATATTTTTTATTTTTGCAATTATGTATTTTTTAAGTTTTAAGTTGCTAGACTGAAGCCAAACAAAGTTACTGAGAAACACTGTAAAACTGTGAGCGTCCTTCAGGTTGTGTTTTTCCCGAGTGTTCGTGAACGCAGCGCTGCACTTTACGCATCAAAGACGAGGCGGTTGTGTAATTTTCAGGTTAAAGTTGAAGAGTGTGAGAAGTGAACGGACACCGAGCAGAGAACAGAGAGAGAACAGAGACACACGGAGGATAACGGCGGCGGTGACAGGTGAGTCCCGCGAGACACCTGTCCGTCCATTAAAGGGGATTAAACTACCTTTAGACGACTTTAAATGTTGATAAAACGGGGCTGAAACCGGAAATGCGGCAAAATAAAAGACTTAAATGAACCTTTAATGTTACTGAACGTAAACAAAACTCAACTAAATGTCACAGACGTAAACAGAGACAAAGCGGTGGAAATGAACATTAAACGGGTTTCTGTGAATAATAAAAGCGCATTTTAAGTTTTTCTTTATGAATAGTTCTTCTAAGCATCAGCTTTGAACTTATCCAAAGGTAAGGACCGGAAGTGAATCGGCAAAACGAGGCGCCATTTCCGATTCTGTAAAAAAAATAAAAATAAATTAAATATTAAAAAAACTTCAAAAAACGTTTACTGTACCGATGAATGTATTTCAAAATAAACTCAATGAATCCACTTTTCTGTTGCACACAAGAAGCCTTTATGTTTAAAATGGTTTAGAATTATCAGTGGGACATCTATTAAAAGTGGTAGAAGGGAGTTACAGGACTTTATTTTGACACAGGACTGATTTTATTCTGGGACCAGACCACAGCAAAAAGACTAAGCTCTTTGTGTCATTATTTCAGTCCTGTTTGTCCCTGAGGCCCATAAATCCCTGAAACAGCACGTGTTCTACTAAAACTAGAGCTCACACAGAGTTTCAGAAGAGATCAAAAATAATGGTGTCCAAATATATGATATTACAGTTATATCATAGATTTCAATCAAGTAACATGATGTTTATTGTGGAATAGATTATAACCTGATGAAAAAGGCCCGGTGTCGAGTCTGTTCACAAACCACCTCAAAACCGCTCTGAACCGCCTTAAAGTAAATTCCAGATTATTTCATTTATTTATTTCAGTTATATTTATTTAATGTTTAACCCTCAGGCGTCACCTTAATAGACCATACTCCAGTCATTAAAATGTTCCAAAAAACTCCTATAAAACTTTACTGATTCATTTGTTTCTGTTTTTTTCAGCTCTGTTCCATAAACGTACACTCAAGAATGTTAAGGATTTTAACCCTTTAAATGCCAGTTTGATTACGTGACGCTATGTTATTTTCCATATAACAAATGTTACATTTATCTGCACGTTTGGGTTGTTTTAACTTTCATTTATTAATTTATGTTTTTATATATTTTTTTATTTATTTATATGGATAATGGTATGGGCATTATTATAAAGGATGCGTAAAAGCACATAATTGTGTTAAATAAACATAACTGTAAATATCACCAAAAATACTGCATTATACTAAACTAAGACAAATAAAAATCCCCACAGAATGACATATTCCACTGTGACATTATTTATTTCACAAGAAAGAAGCAAAAAAGGAAAGAAATTGGCTAAACTTTCTGTTTTCATGGGTTTGGTGCTGCTAATCACCAGAAGCCTTCAGGAGTGAGTTAGAACAAAGAGGAGAGGCTCCACTCCTTTAACAAACAGACACAGAACAAATGTCAAACTGCAGCCTGTTAATGTCGGCTGATGTTTGAGAGGCTTATGTCAAAGGTTAGAGTTCAGGACCTGAGGAGCTAATGCTAATGCTAATGGAACCATGTTTACATCAAAAACTGCAGAAGAAAAGGAGTTCAGTCAACGCTAATGTCATTAAAATAAAAATAAAGACCGGACGAAACATAGAGCCTCATGAAGAACTCATTTATCATCCTGGTTTAGTCCTGGTTTAGTCCTGGTTTAGACCTGGTTTAGTCCTGGTGTAGATCTGGTTTAGACCTGGTTTAGTCCTGGTTTAGACCTGGTTTAGACCTGGTTTAGTCCTGGTTTAGACCTGGTTTAGTCCTGGTGTAGATCTGGTTTAGACCTGGTTTAGTCCTGGTTTAGACCTGGTTTAGACCTGGTTTAGTCCTGGTTTAGTCCTGGTTTAGACCTCGTATAGACCTGGTTTAGACCTGGTTTAGTCCTGGTTTAGTCCTGGTTTAGACCTGGTATAGACCTGGTTTAGACCTGGTCTGACTCCGTCTCTGTCTATGTTTGTTTGTCAACAGATGGAGGTGGGCGGTGCTAAAGTCATGATGCTAACAGGAAGTGTGCTGCTGCTTCCTGTCGTCCTCTTCCTCACTTCCTTCATGTTTTGGCCTGGACTCCTCCTCAAGGCCTACAACTGGTAAAACCCAAGAAAGACCTGGTTCAGATCGGGTTCAGCCCGGTCTAGACCTGGTTCAGACCTGGTTCAGCGCGGTCTCCTCTGGTCTCTGCAGGTTTTGGCGCCGTCGTTTGGGTCTGAAGGTGAAGTTCTGTGACAGCGCCTCGTATCGTTTCTGTTACTCCACACGAGGGACTCCAGGGGGCGCCACTCCGTCTCTGCTGCTGCTGCACGGCTTCTCTGCCAGCAAAGACATGTGGCTCCCCGTCGTCAAGGTAACGCCCCCGAGACCGGGTCCAGACCGGGTCATGTCTTGGTCCAGAGCAGACCAGCTTTAGACCAGCTTTAGACCAGGCTTAGACCATAGTTAGACCAGAGTTAGACCAGGTATAGACCAGGTTTAGACCAGCTTTAGACCAGGCTTAGACCATAGTTAGACCAGAGTTAGACCAGGGTTAGACCAGGGTTAGACCAGAGTTAGACCAGAGTTAGACCAGAGTTAGACCAGAGTTAGACCAGGATTAGACCATATTTGGATTAGTGTTTGTGAAGCAGAGGATGTGATGACCATATTTGGAACAGTGTTAATAAAGCAGAGGATGTGATGTCCATATTTGGAACAGTAAACGCTATTATTTGTTGTGCAGTTTCTGTCGAAGGAGCAGCACGTGGTCTGTGTGGATTTACCTGGACACGAGGGAACGACTCGCTCCAAAACCGATGACTACAGCATCCACGGACAAGTCTCACGGATCCACCAGGTCCGGACACGGTTTAGAACTGGTTCACGTCTTCAGTTGGTCCTGGTTTAACTCTTGTGTTGGTCTCAGTTCGTGCAGAGCGTCGGTCTGGACCAGAGGGCGTTCCATCTCGTCGGGACGTCCATGGGAGGGAACGTGGCCGGGGTCTACGCTGCTCGATATCCTCAGGACCTGTGTGCCGTCACTCTGGTCTGTCCTGCAGGTAACGTCACATGACTCTGAAACGGTCACGTGACTCTGTGACGATCACATGACTCTTTAACGGTCACGTGACTCTGTGACGATCACATGACTCTGTGACGATCATGTGACTCTGAAATGGTCACGTGACTCTGAAATGGTCACGTGACTCTGTGATGATCACGTGACTCTGAAACGGTCACATGACTGTGACGATCACGTGACTCTGTGACGATCACGTGACTCTGAAACGGTCACATGACTCTGTGACAATCACGTGACTCTGAAACTGTCACGTGACTCTGTGACAATTACGTGAGTCTGAGACCTTCACGTGACTCTGTGACAAACGTGTCTCTGGGACGAACACGTGTCTCTGTGACGGTGACTCTGAGACCTTCACCTGACTCTGTGACGGTCACGTGACTCTGTGACGATCATATGATTCTGTGACGATCATGTGACTCTGAGACTTTCACCTGACTCCGTGATGGTCACATGAGTCTGTGACGATCACATGATTCTGTGACGTTCATGTGACTCTGAGACCTTCACCTGACTCTGTGGGGGTCACGTGTCTCTGGGACCTTCATGTGACTCTGTGACGATCACGTGACTCTGAGACCTTCACCTGACTCTGTGGCGATCACGTGACTTTGTGACGGTCACGTGACTCTGTAGCATCACTTGACTCTGTGATGATCATGTGATTCTGTAGCGATCACGTGTCTCTGTGACGGTCACGTGACTCTATGATGGTCACGTCACTCTGTAGCATCATGTGACTCTGTGACGGTCACGTGACTCTGAGACCTTCACGTGACTCTGTGACGATCAAGTGACTCTGTGGCGGTCACGTGACTCTGTGGCAGTCACTTGACTGTGACAGTCACGTGACTCTGTGACGGTCACGTGACTCTGTGACGATCACGTGACTCTGTGGCGGTCACGTGACTCTGTGACGGTCACGTGACTCTGTGACGGTCACGTGACTCTGTGGCGGTCACGTGACTCTGTGACGGTCACGTGACTCTGTGGCGGTCACGTGACTCTGTGACGGTCACGTGACTCTGTGGCGGTCTTGTGATTGTGACGGTCACGTGACTCTGTGGCGGTCAGGTGACTCTGTGACAGTCATGTGACTCTGTGGCGGTCTCGTGACTCTGTGGCATCATGTGACTCTGTGGCGGTCTCGTGACTCTGTGGCATCATGTGACTCTGTGAGGGTCACGTGACTCTGTGAGGGTCACGTGACTCTGTAGTAAGATCTGAAGTTGTAAGTTATATATTTTTACTTGTTAAAAAGATTCACACACCTGGATCTAAAATGTGCCGTAACAGGAAAAACATTTAAAACTTCTACACTTTAAATGTGATTTGAGACGTCGTAATTTCTTCAGCAGCTTTGCTCTGTTTTGTTTTCGGTGTAAAATGATGACCCTCGGCGTCCTGCTGCAGGCCTGGTGTTTCCTCGCGACAGTTCGTTCGTGAGTCGTCTGAGGGAGATGGAGCACAGTCAGAGTCAGGAGTCGGTGGCTCTGATCCCCTCCACCCTCCAGCAGCTGGACGACATGCTGCGACTCTGCTGCTACAAGCCTCTCCACCTGCCCAAACAGGTACTGCCCCCAGCTCTGACCCGGGCGGACTACAGGTGCTGTAACTGTACTTAAAGACACATCAGTGAGGTTTTTCAGATCACATATACCTTTCTCACTCAGTTTTTATGTACTTTTCACACTCACAGAGAAGACCGTTTTCAGATCTGATGTATTATTTGTGTGTAACAGACCGACTTAACAGACCGATAAAAAAGCTAGAAAAAGTTTACAAACACAAAAATCTGAGGTTTTTTGATCTATGATTATATAAAATGCTGAAAAAATGTTTTAAAAGCAAAGAATACAAAAGAATACTATAAATCAAATCAATTGATTAATACAATAAATACATTACAACAACAATAAAAGTCCCAAATTACTGTAAAATTGCATTTGATAGAGGAAGTGATAACCATATTTGGAACAGTGTTAATAAAGCAGAGGAAGTGATGACCATATTTGGATCAGTGTTAGTGAAGCAGAGGATGTGATAACCATATTTGGAACAGTGTTAATAAAGCAGAGGATGTGATAACCATATTTGGAACAGTGTTACTAAAGCAGAGGAAGTGATGACCATATTTGGATCAGTGTTAGTGAAGCAGAGGAAGTGATGACCATATTTGGATCAGTGTTAGTGAAGCAGAGGAAGTGATGACCATATTTGGAACAGTGTTAGTGAAGCAGAGGAAGTGATGACCATATTTGGATCAGTGTTAGTGAAGCAGAGGAAGTGATGACCATATTTGGAACAGTGTTAGTGAAGCAGAGGAAGTGATCCAATTCTCTTACAGTGCTTTCTGGTCCTTTGTTAATCCAGATGCTATAACAGATGCTATGAAGTTTGAAATATATGTGTTTCCTGTTTTTCAGATGATGAAAGGACTGCTCCAGAACCGTCTCCCAAACAACGACTTCTACAAACACCGTCAGTCCCTCGTTTCCTCTCGTCTCTGAGAGTCTGCAGCAGGAGCTAATCTTTATAACGTTTCTGTGTTTGTGCAGTATTCCTGTCGATCAGCTCCGAGGAGTCCAGACACACTCTTCAGGAAAACCTCGGCCACATCAGGACGCCTCTGCAGGTCGTCTGGGGCCAGCAAGACCAGGTCCGAGTCCCAATAAAACCAGTTCTACTCCAGATCTGAGTCCTACTGTTTGGTCTGACCCGGTCTTCCCTGTTGCTCAGGTCCTGGACGTGTCTGGAGCGTCGGTGATCGAAGCGGCGCTGCCTCACTGCCAGGTGGCGCTGTTGGAGGACTGTGGTCACTCTGTGGCTCTGGAGCGGCCCCGGAAACTGGCCCAACTCATCTCCCACTTCCTGTCTGAACAGGAAGTGAGCAACAGTGACGCGAAGAAGACTTCCTGAAGAAACACACAAAAACTGACCAAAAGCTGTTTTTTGTTTTTTATTTAGAAAATGCTGTATTATTAATATTCACACATTTTTTTCTCCCATCATTGACTTTGGAAACAAAAATATGAATTTATGAAGAAAAAACTATATAATATTACGTATTTTTGAGTGAATTTAATGAAGTGTGATTTAAAACATTCCTCTCTTTAAAAACCAGGTCTAAACCAGGACTAAACCAGGACTAAACCAGGTCTAAACCAGCACTAAACCAGGACTAAACCAGGTCTAAACCAGGACTATACCAGGTCTAAACCAGGACTAAACCAGGACTAAACCAGGTCTAAACCAGCACTAAACCAGGACTAAACCAGGTCTAAACCAAGACTAAACCAGGACTAAACCAGGTCTAAACCAGGACTAAACCAGGACTACTCTGAGTACTGTATTTAACTGAAATATTCCTAAATTATGCTGATTCTTATTGTGTTCTGATTTTTTGCTGAAGTCAAAGTTTGAAAATGAATATCTTTTCATTAAAACATTTCACATTGAAGAAAAAGCTCTTTTATTGGAGTATTTTATCATTTTTAGAACCTGTTTTATAACAGATTGAAAAGTGAGTTGCAATAAAGGATGTCAATAAAGAAGCTAAAATCTGTCCTAATGACAGATGGATAGAAGTGCATTTATTTTAGGAAAAGACTACTTTTCTCCAATGTTCACTGAGTTATGAAGAAGACTGCCTAACTGTGGATAAAGGTTATTTTTAACTATATTAAAGTAGAGTGCTGGTGAATTAAAATAACCACCACTGAGCGGCGACACACGCCCGGAGACTGACTGGAGTCACCGAGTCAAAGATCATTTGAAGGAAGGAGGCTTTACAACAACATGGTTTTCACACTTGACCATTCATTCACATTTTGAGCAGAAGCCTACACTTCAATATCTAAGTTAAACTTCTCTAGAAAGTATTAAATAAATGTATTCTTTACTTGTCGTCGTAAATAAACAAATTGTCAGTTTGTGGTTCCTGTCCTGAGTTTCTCATCAGAGTGAGACCTCTGCTCTTTCATAAAGCTCTTCGGGGTGACGGCGCATGCGCAGATTGAATGAACCGCACGTTTCGGACCGAGTCTGAGGTGAGTGTATTTCTGAATTAAATCAACAAATTAACCGCTACATTTATATGTTTTCAACAGTTTTCACATCTTAAGTGATTTCAAACATATTCACGAGTGTTTAGTCAATATTTGAGCCACTTTTAGCTTCGGATTTAACACGGAACAATTGTATTATGTCAAATAGTATCTGTAGTTTTGGCTTAGGTAAAACATCACTGAAAAATGTATATCAGGCTCTAATAGACTGAACAATATTGGTTTAGGCCTCTTCTACAGTTATGCTTTTATTTTGTGGGTATTTTTAACCCTAACACATTTACATTTGAGGAGCTTCTTGTTTTTTCACTTCAACAGTATCCAACATTTGATTTAAATAAAAATTAGTGCTTTCCTCAGAGGTGCCTTCTTCATAAATAAGTCTGTGGTTATTATCAGTAGATTTGAATCTGTGTTTCTCTTTGTTAAAGTGAATAACTGATGGATTTGAGATGAGCCACGCTGCAGAGGAGGACGACACTGAGGTTTTTAAACCAGAGACTCTGAAGGACTCTGCTCCGGGTCGATACCTGAGGATCCGACTGTAACTACTCACAACAAACATTAAACCAGCTGCACTTATTACATTTCAGGGTTTTACATGGATTTAAACAGGTTTTAGATGGAATAGAGCTGTTTAAAACTACCTAAAACCATCTAAAACCTGTTCAAGTCCATCTAAACCTGTTGAATATGTTCAGTGAGTTCTTTTTTGACACTGAGCTGAAGTAAAAACAGAACATCTTTTCCCTTGAGCACATTTCTGTCTGGTTTGTGTTTATTCTGTTTTGTGTTCTTGTTTGGACAGAGAGCTGGAGGATGAGAGCGTGCGTCTGAACGCTGCTGAACTCAAGTACTTGATCGTGTCAGAACTCAGGAGTCTTTACGGAGAGGTACTAGCTCCTAGAGTCCTAGCTCCTAGAGTCCTAGCTCCTAGAGTCCTAGCTCCTAGTGTCCTAACTCCTTGTGTCCTAACTCCTTGTGTCCTAACTCCTAGAGTCCCAGCTCCTAGTGTCCTAACTCCTAGAGTCCTAGCTCCTAGAGTCCTAACTCCTAGAGTCCCAACTCCTAGTGTCCTAGCTCCTAGAGTCCTAACTCCTAGAGTCCTAACTCCTAGTGTCCTAACTCCTAGAGTCCTAGCTCCTAGTGTCCTAGCTCCTAGAGTCCTAACTCCTAGAGTCCTAACTCCTAGTGTCCTAACTCCTAGAGTCCTAACTCCTAGAGTCCTAACTCCTAGAGTCCCAGCTCCTAGAGTCCTAGCTCCTAGTGTCCTAACTCCTAGAGTCCTAACTCCTAGAGTCCTAACTCCTAGAGTCCTAGCTCCTAGTGTCCTAGCTCCTAGTGTCCTAACTCCTAGTGTCCCAGCTCCTAGAGTCCCAACTCCTAGAGTCCCAACTCCTAGAGTCCCAACTCCTAGAGTCCTAACTCCTAGAGTCCTAACTCCTAGAGTCCTAACTCCTAGTGTCCTAACTCCTAGAGTCCTAACTCCTAGAGTCCTAACTCCTAGAGTCCTAACTTCTAGTGTCCTAACTCCTAGTGTCCTAACTCCTAGTGTCCTAACTCCTAGTGTCCTAACTCCTAGAGTCCTAACTCCTAGAGTCCTAACTTCTAGTGTCCTAACTCCTAGTGTCCTAACTCCTAGTGTCCTAACTCCTAGTGTCCTAACTCCTAGTGTCCTAACTCCTAGAGTCCCAGCTCCTAGAGTCCTAGCTCCTAGAGTCCTAACTTCTAGTGTCCTAACTCCTAGTGTCCTAGCTCCTAGAGTCCTAGCTCCTAGAGTCCTAGCTCCTAGTGTCCTAACTCCTAGTGTCCTAACTCCTAGTGTCCTAACTCCTAGTGTCCTAACTCCTAGTGTCCTAACTCCTAGAGTCCTAACTCCTAGTGTCCTAGCTCCTAGAGTCCTAGCTCCTAGAGTCCTAGCTCCTAGAGTCCTAGCTCCTAGTGCCCTAGCTCCTAGTGTCCTAGCTCCTAGAGTCCTAGCTCCTAGTGTCCTAGCTCCTAGTGTCCTAGCTCCTAGTGTCCTAGCTCCTAGTGTCCTAAATCCTAGAGTCCTAAATCCTAGAGTCCTAGCTCCTAGAGTCCTAGCTCCTAGAGTCCTAGCTCCTAGTGTCCTAGCTCCTAGAGTCCTAACTCCAAGAGTCCTAGCTCCTAGTGCTGCCTAGTGCCTAGTGTGCCTGTCCTAGTGCCGTCCTAGAGTCCTAACTCCTAGGCTGCTCCTAGGTCCTAACTCCTAGTGTCCTAACTCCTAGAGTCCTAACTCCTAGTGTCCTAGCTCCTAGGTCCTACTCCTAGAGTCTAAGTCCTAATAGGTCCTAACTCCTAGAGTCCCAACTCCTAGAGTCCTAACTCCTAGTGTCCCAACTCCTAGTGTCCCAACTCCTAGAGTCCCAACTCCTAGAGTCCCAACTCCTAGAGTCCCAGCTCCTAGTGTCCCAGCTCCTAGTGTCCCAACTCCTAGTGTCCCAACTCCTAGAGTCCCAACTCCTAGAGTCCCAGCTCCTAGAGTCCCAACTCCTAGAGTCCCAACTCCTAGAGTCCCAACTCCTAGTGTCCCAACTCCTAGAGTCCCAACTCCTAGTGTCCTAACTCCTAGTGTCCTAACTCCTAGTGTCCTAACTCCTAGAGTCCTAACTCCTAGTGTCCTAACTCCTAGTGTCCTAACTCCTAGTGTCCTAACTCCTAGTGTCCTAACTCCTAGTGTCCTAGCTCCTAGAGTCCTAGCTCCTAGAGTCCTAGCTCCTAGAGTCCTAGCTCCTAGTGCCCTAGCTCCTAGTGCCCTAGCTCCTAGTGCCCTAACTCCTAGTGCCCTAACTCCTAGAGTCCTAACTCCTAGAGTCCTAACTCCTAGTGTCCTAACTCCTTGTGAGTCTTAGCTTCAGAAGCTCCGCCCACAGTTTTGCTGCTGTTTCTAATTCTCTAAAAAAGCCTTAAATGCCTCATTTTTTACAAGAGGGAGGTTATGGATCATTAAAAATGTGACTATTATGATAGAAAACAAATAAAAACTAATCAAACCTTAATAAATTAAATCAAATATAATACAATAATAAAACAAGCCTACTATTGTTTTTAAGACTGATGTTGGAAAAGGACAGAAACATTTGTGGAGCTGAACAGTTCGTGACATTAGTTGATATTTATTTCTTTAAGTCACGTGTATTTTTAGTGAAGCGAGAGCAGCTGAATGTGATCTGTTCTGCAGGAGTCCATCAGATGAACATGACAACGCTGAGAAAATCTCACTGAACAGAAATAAAACTCAACTGTGCAGTTTATTGGACAAATGTTTTCAAAATAAAACATTTTCTATGAACACAGCAAATGGACACTTTTATTTAAATTGAAAATTCTCAGCTTTAAGCCTCACTTCCTTTTCTACCGCCTTCTTTTCAAGGCAGTTGTAGTGCATTGTGGGTATTTTGGAGCCGTTTCCTCCAGAGACTCCTCTCGAGGAAGGGTCCTAGAGACGTGTCTACAGCGCCCCCTTCTGTTGAATCAGATCAGACAATAGTATATTATAAATGTGGTCTGTGTTCAGTATTTGACCTCACTGGGACCAAAACACTTTTATAGAGTAGTTTTGCCTTCTTTAGATGAATATTTTCTTGATTGTTCGTTTGAGGTGGGAGCAGCGCTGAACTTTGACCTTCTGAAGTACGATGAAGGCTCTGGAGCCGCTCTACTCAGAGTTTCCAAAGAGTGAGTGTCTTTTCTAGTTTATTAATAGAATGTGATGTATTTCTCCAGTTCAACTGTAAAATGATCTGCTGAGACTCATTCACCACAGTAAAAGCCATCTTTATCAAGCTCTGGTCTAAACCTGGTCTAAACCTGGTCTAAACCTGGTCTTTGTGTGTCCTGCAGGGGTCTGGTGAAACTGTGGAGCTCTCTGACGTTACTGGGATCGTACCAGAACCACAGCTGTGCCTTCAGAGTCCTGCAGGTCTGCACTTTTTTTGGCTCCAACCCAGGTCTAAACCAGGTCTAAACCAGGTCTTAACCCAGTTCTTCCTGTTTGTGACTGTGGTGCGTTCAGGTGTCTCCGTGCCTCTTATCAGACGATACTCGTGAGCTGCAGACAGACTGAGATGTGGCTCTGGTCCAGATCCGGTCTCGTGCGGCTCTGGTCCAGGTCCGGTCTTGGGCAGGCCCTGAGGAGAGGACTTCACGTGGGGCAGGTCTTCAGTCTGACTAGAACCTTCTCTGAACGAGACGTAGAGCTGTTCTCGGTTTTAACAGGAGACACCAACCCAATCCACCTGGACCCGGACTTCACCAGAAACACTGACTTTCACAGACCTGTGGTCCACGGAGTCCTGGTGAGGACCTGAACTGGTTTTAGAGCCATCTGAACCGGGTTTATTTAGATTTGAACACGGCTTATTTGGATTTAAACAGATATTAGAGGGATTTGGACAGAATTTAGTCTTGAACAGGTCTTGTGTGTCCCAGGTGGTTCCAGCTGGTCTTGAACAGATCTTGTGTGTCCCAGGTGGTTCCAGCTGGTCTTGAACAGGTCTTGTGTGTCCCAGGTGAACGGGCTGGTCTCGGCGCTGCTCGGTTCTAATCTTCCTGGGTGTGTGCTGCTGAAGCAGGAGATCCGGTTCCCGGCGCCGCTCTTCACGGAGGAACCGGTCCAGGCTCGAGCCGAGGTCCAGAGGCTGAAGCTGACGGTGGCTCTGGTCTCAGTGAGCTGCAGCGTCCCGGAGCAGGTGGTGCCGCGGGGCGCCGTTGGCCTCAGGGAGCGGGTGGTGCTGCGTGGCACCGTCAGCCTCAGGCTCCACACTCCAGGAGACACTAACAGGAAGTAGACTATAAGAATAAAAGCCTGGTTTGCACTGGTTCAGTCGAGTTTCTCAGAGTCCAGAGAGACACTAAAGTCCTGTCTCTGAGAAATAAACTGTATTTGAAGCAGACTTTTAACTTGGATCATTGTTAATATTGAATCAGAGTAAATCCTGTTGTAGCAGCGAAAGTCTGGACCTGGTCTGGACCTGGTCTGGACCTGGTCTGGACCTGGTCTGGACCTGGTCTGGACCTGGTCTAAGCAGGTAGAGGCTGGAGGTACAGCTGCTGCAGGAAACATTCAACTGTTTCTGTTTATTCCCATCTTTCTCAACATTAAATTCATGCTGCAGCAGTTTCCTCTCATTTAGACTCAATATTAGAGTTTGTACAGGTTCTGCTTGTGTTTAATGCAGTGGAGACGATAAATACGATGTTTTAATTCATGAAGCCAGAGCCGTACGACACTGACCACGTTTAAAACAGCTGCTGAGAATGTTTTACTTCATTTCTCTTCATTTTTTGAGCGAGGATTATCTCTCGTCCAGTCAGGGTTTAGCTGTGATCAGGTAAAATAAAGCCTTTTCTCACTGCTTCTACAGTCACTACATGAAGCACAGAAAATACATACAATCAAAAATAAAGACATGAAGATTTTTTTTTCTCTTTACTTTGACATTCATGAATCTAGAATGTGTAAGAGAACATTTGAGCAGTGAGTGTAAAGTAAGTTTGGAATATTTGTGTTTGCCATGTTTTTGATGATTACGTCTAAAAAGATGAATATGAAGTGAGGACTTGGTTGTAATAAATGGTAAAAGATCAGTTCATTCTTCTTTGTGCTTTTACTTTGATAGAAACCTACACAAATACAACAAACTTCTAAAACTAGTTTTCATTGAACAAAAGGCAAAGAAGTTTAAAGTTAGTGGTAAAGTACATTATTTAAATCCGTCAATAACCAACATTTTAATATTATTTATGTATTTTTTTAATATGCATTTTATACTGATTGTAATGCCCTTTTTTTTTTGGGGGGGGGGGTCTATTTTGACTCTGATAATAGTATTTCATCTTTGGAATAGGACATTCCTATGACAAATTATAAAATAAAATACACAAAGTGAAAAGGTATTTATGTGCAATATGCATGAAAAATAATGAATTATACAAAAAAGTTGCATCACTTTATGTTAACATTAAGTGAGTCTGAGTTATGACTAATTTAAACTATTAGAAAGAAAAAAAATGTAATATGTAAAGTAATCAGTCCATACTGTTTCATATATTAGGTAGGAACCAATAGGTTCTAGTTGGATTTGAACAGGTTTCAGTAGGGAATAAATGATCAACCCGTCTCTTGTGTTTACAGTGAGTTGGGGGCGTGGCTCCCGCTCCAACATGGCGGCTGTACGTCATGACGCATGTGTTTACGTATCTTTCTTCCGTATTCCAGTGAAGCTAAGCTAAAGGCTGGAGACGCTCCGCTCTCCCGGTTCTCCCTCGGTTCTTTTTGTGTCTCTCCGGTGTTTTCTCCGCTGACTCCGCTCTCAGGTCTCCATCTCAGGGACCCGGTCCCAGTCGCTGTCACGCGGGACTTTTCACTCTCGTTGCCCCCTCGTTCATCCCCGGGGCCGGGATGTCTTTCCTGGAGAAGCCGAGCCCCGGGAGGCAGCTGCTGGACGACACTGTGCCGCTCACTGCGGTCATCGAAGCCAGCCAGAACCTCCAGTCTCACACGGTACACTTTTTAACAGACTTTCCGTTTAAACTGTGATCTCTAATCCTTTATTAGTCTTCAAAAAAATACCCATAATCCTTTTCTTTACGTATACTTTCGTTTTGAAACACGTTTAAACAATAGCTGCGTCAGTGCATCCATTATCGGACAACGTATGAACCTAAATTTCCTTTTATTTAACACATTTAACGCCAGATTATAAATGATTAGAACGTTCCTGTCACTTGGCAACAGCGCGCACGAGGGTTTTAACGTCACGCTGAACGTTAACGCCGTTGACATGGTGATTTGAACGGCCCTTAGTTCCATTATCGGACAGCAGCAGACTGCGGTGATGAAACACTGATTAAGCAACTTCCTGGAGCCTCCTTCCTCTGTTCCTCTGATTTTCCTCACATCAAAAAACCATTTAGCGCAATCTAAAATGACTATTTAGTTAATCTATTCATAAATAATGTATTAATGATATTTGAGTAATGTCAGTGGCGTCTGTTTTGAAGATGAAATGGGAAATGTACTCAAAACCTATACTCGAGTAGAAGTACTGTCACATTGAAGTAGTATAACTCTGATGTCCACATGTGAGTATATTTTCACTATAGATACAGTAGTCAAGAGTTTGTTTGTTGCGGTAACTCATAGAATTCCACTGTCTATGAACTTCTTTTTGATCAATTATCAAGTATTGACCAGAAGAACAATAGAACTGAATCACTTAATGATAATGCCTGCCTAAAGAATGGCCCCTGTCAGTGATTAATGGTTTGTAACAGTAACATGAATGAATAATAAATAAAATAGTTAACGGTAGAACAGACATGTCTCTTTTTTACCGTGACACTATTGGTCAGGATCAGTTTATGATCTGCTCATATAATTCACCAAAGAAAATACCCCTGCACCAGTTTTGTTTTTGGACAGGTCTGTTCTGTTTATTTAAAATCCTACACAGTAATTACTGCTGCTCTTCACACGACCAGCTCATGACCTCGTGGAGGCGACAGTTCTATCTACGTTATCTCCAAAATATAAAAAAATGTTCTCTCTTATCTCTGCTTATTTTCCAGACACTTTTTATGAATTATAGCCTTATTTGCCTTTATTAACCCCCATCTGTTTGTGCACGTGTGAAGTGCATTAATCAGCAATCATTTTATATTTGCCTCATATAATACTATTTACAGTACTCCTAGTCTTTTATTTTACAGCTGTACAATGACAGTATAATTATTTTCAATTCCAAGGCCATACGGTCACAAGGGCTCCTATCTGCTTCTCCAAACTAGGAATGAACTAATTACCCCACTGGAGGCAGTTCTGACAATCCCACTGACAAATCCTGGACATTTCTCTTTCAGCAGCTCTTTCCTCTTTTTCAAACAACTCATAAAGAGATTTAACCTGAATTTCTTCACACATTTCCGGCTCTGATTACGTAAAGACCCAGTAATTAAAACACGACCTTTGAACCCAAGAAAACAATAGAATAATCTCGAAAAAAACGGATCCCGTTTAAATATCTGTCGATTTAAGGATTCAATTAAAGAATTTAACTTAATTAAATTAAATTATTGACGCATTTTTACATTTAATAAAGCCTTTTTTTTTTAGCATACGGCTTACATTTAAACCAAGAAAACGCTTTTATTTTGCATCGTAAGGCACTCCTAGTGTTTTAAAAGGCTCTAAACTATCGCTGAATAGAACATGAAGCTAGTTGTCCGGGTTTAGCTCACATGCTAACAGTATTTTCATTATTTTTGGAGAGTTGTTAGCGTAATAAATGATGGGTGTAATGTAAGGGCAGTAATCAGCGGGGCTTGTGGGTGAAAGTGTCCGATAATAGGCGCCTGTGCCTCGGGTTTGTTGTTGACAGTGAGACTGAGATCAGCTGAGTTAGCCTGTTAGCTTAGCATGCTAACGTGATGCTAATAACTGCAGCGGTTGTAAACAGTGGACTCTGAACCTTGTGCTGTCTGTGTTTGTAGAAATAGATTTATAGACAATACGTCTAATAGCAGTTTAATAGCGCTTTTTCATACATTACCTTATAATTATTCCGTTTGTGAAGGTTTTAATTTGTTTATATGATTCTTTGTTAGTGATAGACCACAGTTAAAAAGTTCTATGGGATTTTTTTTTTCTGATAAAGTCCTATTAGATTCAGTTCAATTTGCAAAATCGTTAAGAAAACCATAAGTCATATTGGAAATGTTTTTTGTTTTTTTGTTTTTTGCTATGGTATCTTTAGATACATCACATTTATATAGGATTTTAGGATTTTCTAATAGACTCCTATAAGATTCTAGTAAAATTGCTATATCATATAAAACAAGAGTCTTAAGGACAGAACCATTTTATTAATAGAAAATGCCCTTTTAGTGGAAGAATTTTTTTACAAGATTTTTTATTTATAGAATATTCTCTGACCTTTTTGTAAATGTCTCTTTTTAATGAGAACTGTCCCACTTTTGAGTTTTGGTCTCAACTTATATCTGTAAAACCGTAATATGTCCCAGTTTTGAACAGTTTTTTTTCCCATTTAAAAAAACAACAAATACAGTAAACTTTAATACATTAATGCAGACACCATAAGAAGTTTTAAACCGACAGCAGCAGCAATATATTTAGTTACACTTAAGCAGCTCTTGTTATATTTACTACTGTTAGATCATTTCATTTTGTGCAAAGCAAGTGTTTAATGATGATTTTTTTTATAATCTGTGAAAGGACAGTCACATGGTTTAAGTTTGGAACTATTAATAGAAAAAAACGTACTAAATTAATGTCATAATGCTGCATTTATTTGTAACAGGACATTAACAAGAGAAGATATACCTTATTAACCACATTCAAACTGTAATATATATGGAAATTATACCTGAAAATACCTATTGTTATAGAAAACAACGGTCATTGCACTCTGAGGCACATAAGAGAAAAGAAGGAAGGAAAGAGTGAGAGGAAGTGGTGAAGGAACAGGGTTTATTCTGAATAAACACCAAAAATGTCGACAGTTTTTGTACATTTTTCACCCAGCTTTAAATCCAGTCGTCACTCCACAGTTAGAGCATTATCGAAGCTACAGCGCTGCTTATTTTTGCCGAGTCATGATTCAGAGAGACTTTTTTGTGACTGTGACCTGAAAATGAACCGCTGATAATGAGATTAGACTCTCATGAAATCTATCCTCGTTGATCTTTGCCCGAGCTGCTGCTTTTTGTTCCTGTTTGCAGTAAAACACAGAACCGGACTAAAGCCAGTATCAGGGTCTGGGCCAGGATCAGGGTCTGGGCCAGTATCAGGGTCTGGGCCAGTATCAGGGTCTGGGCCAGTATCCGGGTCTGGGCCAGGATCAGGGTCTGGGCCAGGATCAGGGTCTGGGCCAGGATCCGGGTCTGGGCCAGGATCCGGGTCTGGGCCAGGATCAGGGTCTGGGTCTGGGCCAGGATCAGGGTCTGGGCCAGGATCAGGGTCTGGGTCTGGGCCAGGATCAGGGTCTGGGCCAGGATCAGGGTCTGGGCCAGGATCCGGGTCTGGGCCAGGATCCGGGTCTGGGTCAGGACCCGGGTCTGGACCAGGATTTAAGGACTGGGAGGAGTAGAGTGGAGGTCCCTGAGTTAGTTTTGTTTATGTGTTTCAGGAGTACATCATCAGAGTCCAGAGGGGCGTGTCCTCGGAGAACAGCTGGCAGGTGAGTTTCAAAATAAAGGTCCAAATGTGTCTTTAGGTGCGTTCTGGATGAACCTGGATTGTAGTCAGAGCAGAGGCAGCAGGAGGAAGACTTCTGCTGTGAACCTGGACAGTTCATGACAGATCACATCTGAAGAACACTTCTCATGTGTGTTTGAAGTATATTTTAAATAAATCTATTTAGTTGATATTATAAGGGCTTTGCCTTGTGTGAAACTATCACAGTTTTATTGTAAATCAGGTTCTCTTCGGGACACTCTAGATATGGAGCTATTAGCAGAGGTCTGTGGCCTTATCCCTGAGTTTACACATTTAATATTCCATAGTCATCCTGTATTATGCAGAATGTGGTAAATGATTGTGTTCTCGCACAAACAGTTTCTATCATTAAAGCTTGTTTTGTTCGTCTGGATTTAACATAAAGAGAGCTGGTGGTGGAGGAGTGAGGAGCTGGTGGAGATGTTTCTGATCAACACTAAACTCAAAGCCAGGTGTCCTTTACCTGTTCAACAAGTGGGTGTTTCAGACGCTGCAGTTGCTTTTTCTCAACTGCGGCGTCTGGCTCGGAGTTATCAAGACGAACACAAATCTAACCGACTTGCTCTGAGCACCGAGCTCCCTGCGCAGGTCTGGCTCCAGTCCAACGCACCTAATATAAGACACCAGTGGAATGTTTGAGCCAATCAGAGCGCAGATAACAGACTGTGGGTGTGTTCTCGCAGGTGATTCGTCGATACAGTGACTTCGACGCCCTCAACACCAGCCTCATGGTGAGTCCAGTCATATTCATAATGTTCCAAATGACAAATACACTGGGTCGATGGCACTGTCGCTAGAATTCATTTTAGTGCATTCAGGTATTTACCAGTTTAAATCCAACTAAAACCAGTTCAGATCCATCTAAAACCAGTTCAAATCCAACTAAAACCTGTTCAAATCTATCTAAAGCCTGTTCAAGTCCATCTAAAACCTGTTCAAGTCCATCTAAAACTGAACTACTAAACAAGTTTTCATCAGAAACAAACAGGGTCCATCTTGGACCAAAGAATGGTCCCTAACCTCTCAAGTCCTCGTCCTGGTTTAGTAAATCCTCTGGCCTTGTCCTCACAGTGACTCGGAGGTTTTCAGTGGATTCATAGAAAACAGGAAGTGGGCAGTTTTTTTGCTGAGGTTTTCCTGCTTGTTTCCTTTTTCTCTGACCTTTATAACCTCAGTCACAGATCTGCTTCGCTCTGGAGAGATAACAAAGAAAAATAAACCATGTTTTTAGTTTGAGACTTGGTTAAGTTTAGTGCAGTCTTAATCCGGTTCCAGTCCTGTTTTAGTCTAACTTAAGTTTTGACTTTCAGGTTCCAGTCGGTCTATAACAGGTTTCAACTGGTCTTTGACCAGGTTTCAGTTGGTCTATAACAGGTTCCAGCTGGTCTATAACAGGTTCCAGCCGGTCTCTCCCAGGTTTCAGCTGGTCTTTGCCCAGGTTTCAGTCGGTCTATAACAGGTTCCAGCCGGTCTATAACAGGTCTTTCCCGGTCCAGGTGTGTGGCATCAGTCTGAATCTTCCTCCGAAGAAGCTGATCGGGAACATGGAGCGAGAGTTCATCGCTGAGAGACAGAGAGGACTACAGTTCTACCTAGACTCCATTACCCAGCATCCTCTGCTCTGCTCCTGCCTCAGTGTCAAGAGGTTCCTTGACCCCAACAACTACTCCACCAACTACACAGGTTAGACTGGGTTACGCTTTAGACCAGGCATGTCAAACTCAGATCCAGACCTTCTGTTCTGAGGTGGGCCGGATCAGTAAAAGAATATCAACTCCAAATATTTAGCTTCCTTTTTCAGTACTATGCTTTATCATTCAGCCTACATTTGTAGCCTACCCTACATATTATAATGACGGATGACAAAGGATCTGTTCTAAGCACAACACATTTATTCACAAACAGTGGAATTGGAAAAAAAAAAGATTTTCGTGTTTGGCGGTGAATGTGTTAACAACTGGTTTAATTTAACTGTTGAGTGAATGCAGTTTTACACCTGAACCAACTCATTTATTAGATTTATTTTTACCTGGACACATCACGTTGTGAATGTTTATTTCCTGTGACTATCTCGTGTCAGTGCCGCCTGCTGGACGTGAGCTTTTTTACACATTTGCTGCCCTCTAGCGGCTGGAGGGAGCATTTGGGTTATATTTATTTAAAAAAAATCATAACTTTTGATAGAAACTCGCTTTTTTTGACATACTCGGGCCCGCGGGCCGTATGTTTGACATGCCTGCTTTAGACCATTACACCTGAGGGTTTTAACAAAGGAAAAGTCCATCAAAATAAACAAAACTAGTGGATGGTTCAGTGTTAAACCAGTTCATCACAGTTCTCTCTAGGCCCACAGTCAGACTGAAGTACTCATATGTCATAGTACTCATATGTCATAGTACTCACATCATAGTACTCATACATCATAGTACTCACATCATAGTACTCATATATCATAGTACTCATATATCATAGTACTCACATCATAGTACTCATATATCATAGTACTCATATGTCATAGTACTCACATCATAGTACTCATACATCATAGTACTCACATCATAGTACTCACATCATAGTACTCACATCATAGTACTCATATGTCATAGTACTCACATCATAGTACTCATACATCATAGTACTCACATCATAGTACTCACATCATAGTACTCATATGTCATAGTACTCACATCATAGTACTCATACATCATAGTACTCACATCATAGTACTCATATATCATAGTACTCATATATCATAGTACTCATATATTATAGTACTCATATGTCATAGTACTCACATCATAGTACTCATACATCATAGTACTCATATGTCATAGTACTCACATCATAGTACTCATATGTCATAGTACTCATATGTCATAGTACTCATATATCATAGTACTCACATCATAGTACTCACATCATAGTACTCACATCATAGTACTCATATATCATCGTACTCACATCATAGTACTCATACATCATAGTACTCATATGTCATAGTACTCATATATCATAGTACTCACATCATAGTACTCACATCATAGTACTCATACATCATAGTACTCATATACCATAGTACTCACATCATAGTACTCATACATCATAGTACTCATATACCATAGTACTCACATCATAGTACTCATACATCATAGTACTCACATCATAGTACTCATATACCATAGTACTCACATCATAGAACTCACATCATAGTACTCATACATCATAGTACTCACATCATAGTACTCATACATCATAGTACTCACATCATAGTACTCATACATCATAGTACTCACATCATACTACTCACATCATAGTACTCACATCATAGTACTCATATATCATAGTACTCACATCATAGTACTCGTACATCTAGGTACTCACATCATAGTACTCATACATCATAGTACTCATACATCATAGTACTCACATCATAGTACTCATACATCATAGTACTCACATCATAGTACTCATACATCATAGTACTCACATCATACTACTCGCATCATAGTACTCACATCATAGTACTCATATATCATAGTACTCACAGCATAGTACTCGTACATCTAGGTACTCACATCATAGTACTCATACATCATAGTACTCATACATCATAGTACTCATACATCATAGTACTCACATCATAGTACTCATACATCATAGTACTCATACATCATAGTACTCACATCATAGCACTCCTACATCATAGTACTCATACATCATAGTACTCACATCATATTTCTCGTGTATCATAGTACTCACATCATAGTACTCATATCATAGTACTCATATATCATAGTACTCATACATCATAGTACTCACATCATATTGCTCGTGTATCATAGTACTCACATCATAGTACTCATATCATAGTACTCATACATCATAGTACTCACATCATATTGCTCGTGTATCATAGTACTCACATCATAGTACTCATATCATAGTACTCATATCATAGTACTCATATATCATAGTACTCATATCATAGTACTCATATATCATAGTACTCATATCATAGTACTCATATATCATAGTACTCATATCATAGTACTCATATATGACGTACGGCTCATTGAAGGCTGGTCAGACTCTCAGAGCCTGATGTAATTTGGAGCCTTAACTCTTCTGCTTCTCTGTGTTTTTTGTCAGAAATCGCGCTGCAGCAGGTCTCCATGTTCTTCAGGTCGGATCCTAAATGGGAGGTTCTGGAGCCGCTCAGAGACATGGGTAACTCCTCACGATGGCAAACACAACATTTTAGAAATGTATACAAAATAAAAAGAAAAAAAACAGACGATAAGACAAACCGGTACAAACCTGACTCCTCTGAGAAGGCTCCGAGGCATTAAATATTCAGTAAACTTCTCTGTAACTGAACAAAACCTATTCCCAGCACATTTTATATGTATATAAATATTTTATACCACACAATAAAAAAACAATTTACAACCAGAAAATATGAAGTTTGACAAAATGAAAGAGTGATAAGTTAAAACCTAAAGCAGAGGACATTTTAGACTGTAAGAACCGTAAAGATATTAGAATAATCCTGTTAAATGCAGATGTTATTAAAAAGGACGGCATTTATCACTTTACAATTCTCACAATTTGTGGGAAAAATAGAAAACAGTCCTTCTCTCAAGATTACAGGCTTGGCCCTGGACAAAATGGATTGATTTTACTTTACATTATTACAAAATATATAAAATAAAGGAACTTTGCCCCATAAATATAATCTAAATACAACCAAATAAACAATAAATACAGAAAGTTTGACCCCTGTGCACTCAGAGCTCTGTGATGTGTCTGGACAGTTCATCAAAGTGTTATTTTCTTGTTTGTTTCAGGATGGAGAATCAGGAAGAAGTACTTTCTGATCAAAAACAAGGAGCAGCCCAAAGAGCGCTACCTGCTCAGCTGGGTGAGTTTTAATATTAGAATGAAAATCAGTCTAATAAGAGGAAAATAAAACACAGGGGCCCCAGGATTAGAGCTGGTTTAGTCCTGAAAAGTCTGGTTTTAGTCCCGGTTCAGCTCTTGGTTTGTGTCTGATTTAAAGAGTCATGTGCTGGAGTCAGTCCCATGTTTGCATTTTAGTTTTAAATTGATTTAATTAACCCCAGTCTGATTTAATTACTCTGAGGCCTCTGAGCGTGACACAAAAACATGTTTGTGGTGTTTTTTCTGAGCTCTGTCAGTGCTCTGTCCTGATTTATCTAAATATAAAACCTTTTCTGAGTTGGGTTCATGTCAAATAAACACCTCTGATTCTCTGAAGGAACCATAAACAGTTTTAAAATGTGTCGTAATAAAAACCGCTCATAGAAGGAAAGATGGTGAGTGCTGCTGGATTTGAAGAGTCTCATTTAAAGTCTTTTCTCTTTTTTTTTCTTTTCGTCTTTTATTAACTGTTTATTATAAACAGTAGATAATTGATGTTTAACGAGGAGGAGAGTCACAGCTAAGCTAACGCTAAACTTCAGTTTGGTGAAATGTATTAGTGGAGGAAAATCAGGAAGTGGAGCTTTAGTCTTTAACCCTGAATAAAGCCTGAGGAGTTTTTTTGAAACACTTTGGAAACAACACAAACATTTGCCTCAGGTTTATCTCTCGAAGGTTTAGACCTGCTTTTACCGACAGGGTTGACATTTAAAACCAGTTTTCCTTTAAACCCAGATTAAATGAAACCCTGTTTGACCTAAACTTGATTTTAAACTCACTCGTTCGTGTTTTGTCTCTAAATCCGTGCGTTTCAGGTGGACCTGGGTCCTGATAAGTTCCTCTCGGACCGAGACCTTCAGTCGTCCATGAAGCTGCTCACGGGACTCTCAGTGAGTAAACCCTGAGAACCTGCTGGAACCCTGTTGTTCTGAGTCTTGATGGTTCTGTTTCTGTGTGAGTCCAGAGTCCGTTCCTGAGTCCACTGCTGTTCTCCAGCGTCAGCGAGTCCTCAGCTCTGCTCATCCGTCCCTTCAACGACACGGGCTCGCTCCGGGACCTCATCTGTAAGGTACGCACCTCACCTGAGCTGTCCGTAGTCCTGGTTTAGTCCTGGGTTAAACCTGGTTTAGACCTGGTTTAGTCCTGGTTTAGTCCTGGTTTAGACCTGGTTTAATCCTGATTTAGTCCTGGTTTAGACCTGGTTTAGACCTGGTTTAGACCTTGTTTGGTCCTGGTTTAGACCTGGTTTAGACCTGGTTTAGACCTGGTTTAGACCTGGTTTGGTCCTGGTTTAGACCTGGTTTAGACCTGGTTTAGACCTGGTTTAGACCTGGTTTAGACCTGGTTTGGTCCTGGTTTAGACCTGGTTTAGACCTGGTTTAGACCTGGTTTAGACCTGGTTTAATCCTGATTTAGTCCTGGTTTAGACCTGGTTTAGACCTGGTTTAGACCTGGTTTGGTCCTGGTTTAGACCTGGTTTAGACCTGGTTTAGACCTGGTTTGGTCCTGGTTTAGACCTGGTTTGGTCCTGGTTTAGACCTGGTTTTGACCTGGTTTAGACCTGGTTTAGTCCTGGTTTAGACCTGGTTTGGTCCTGGTTTAGACCTGGTTTGGTCCTGGTTTAGACCTGGTTTGGTCCTGGTTTAGACCTGGTTTAGACCTGGTTTAGTCCTGGTTTAGTCCCGATTTAGACCTGGTTTAGACCTGGTTTAGTCCTGGTTTAGTCCCGATTTAGACCTGGTTTAGACCTGGTTTGGTCCTGGTTTAGTCCAGGTTTAGTCCTGGTTTAGACCTGGTTTAGACCTGGTTTAGTCCTGGTTCAGACCTGGTTTAGACCTGGTTTAGACCTGGTTTGGTCCTGGTTTAGACCTGGTTTAGACCTGGTTTGGTCCTGGTTTAGACCTGGTTTAGACCTGGTTTAGACCTGGTTTAGACCTGGTTTAGACCTGGTTTGGTCCTGGTTTAGACCTGGTTTAGACCTGGTTTAGACCTGGTTTAATCCTGATTTAGTCCTGGTTTAGACCTGGTTTAGACCTGGTTTAGTCCTGGTTTAGACCTGGTTTAGACCTGGTTTAGTCCTGGTTTAGACCTGGTTTGGTCCTGGTTTAGACCTGGTTTAGACCTGGTTTAGACCTGGTTTAGTCCTGGTTTAGACCTGGTTTAGTCCTGGTTTAGACCTGGTTTGGTCCTGGTTTAGACCTGGTTTGGTCCTGGTTTAGACCTGGTTTAGACCTGGTTTAGTCCTGGTTTAGTCCCGATTTAGACCTGGTTTAGACCTGGTTTAGTCCTGGTTTAGTCCCGATTTAGACCTGGTTTAGACCTGGTTTGGTCCTGGTTTAGTCCAGGTTTAGTCCTGGTTTAGACCTGGTTTAGACCTGGTTTAGTCCTGGTTCAGACCTGGTTTAGACCTGGTTTAGACCTGGTTCAGACCTGGTTTATGCTCTGATCTGTCTCAGGTGAAGCCGAGGGAGACGTACCTGAAGAAATACTGTAATCCCAAGAAAAGCCAAGGCCTGGATCTGCCAACGATCAAACTGTACGGACGACAGATTCTGGAGGTGAGTCCTGGACTAGACCTGGTTCAGACCCGGTCTAACCCTATCTCTGGTCTCTATAGGCCCTGAGGCTGCTGCGGGACTCGGGGCTGATCCTGGGTCAGACCCGGTCTAACCCTATCTCTGGTCTCTATAGGCCCTGAGGCTGCTGCGGGTCTCGGGGCTGATCCTGGGTCAGACCCTGTCTAACCCTATCTCTGGTCTCTATAGGCCCTGAGGCTGCTGCAGGACTCGGGGCTGATCCTGGGTCAGCTGCACTGCTGTAACGTGCTGCTGGACGATGGAGTGTGTCGTGTGGTGGACGTGGAGAACGGCATTCTGGGAGTTCCCTCCGTCCTCAGACCCAGCTTCACTCAACTCCGCAAGATCAACGTAAATACCCTGAACGCACCACCAGCAGGGGCAGTGAACGCACCACAGCAGGGGCAGTGAACGCACCACCAGTAGGGGCATTGAACGCACCACCAGCAGGGGCAGTGAACGCACCACCAGCAGGGGCAGTGAACGCACCACCAGTAGGGGCAGTGAACACACCACAGCAGGGGCAGTGAATACACCACCAGTAGGGGCAGTGAACGCACCACCAGTAGGGGCAGTGAACGCACCACCAGCAGGGGCAGTGAACGCACCACCAGCAGGGCCAGTGAACGCACCACCAGCAGGGGCAGTGAACACACCACCAGCAGGGGCAGTGAACGCACCACCAGCAGGGGCAGTGAACACACCACCAGCAGGGGCAGTGAACGCACCACCAGCAGGGGCAGTGAACGCACCACCAGCAGGGGCAGTGAACACACTTCTTCTTGTGTTTCTACAGACGACAGAAAGCATCGATGTTTTCAGTTTTGGACACGTTTTGTATGAAATGACCTACGGCCGTCCTCCAGACTCTGTCCCCATCGACCAGTTCCCAGACGTCCCGTACCCCGCTGTAGGTCAGTGAACGCACCACAGGGTTTATTTTAACTGTGTTTGTCTCAATTTTGCAAAAATAAAGAATGAGAAATGTTGGAGTTAATGGAGCTGATATTTTTTCAATCCTAGCTCCAAAACTGACCTGAACAATACTTTTTTTGCCACTAATATTATTTTAAATCATCCTCAACAGCAACAAAAAACAACACTAAATGCAGTTTAGTGGGACAAAAAACAACTAAATCAACAACAGCCCTTTTCCAGTGAAAAGCATTAAATAAAAAGTAGCATATAAAGATGTTTCGATTGTGGTCGGTTTGTGAATTATTATTATCTCTGTCTCCACTGCATTAAAGAGAAGATTAGAGTGAGGTCCTAAAATGTAGAAACTGCTGCAGTCTCTGGATTTAAAGTTAAAAAAAACTCCTGCTGCTGTTTTTACTGCAGCCTCCTTTCATCCCTTCACTCCACGGTTTATCCACTACTTATTTCTGTTTAAAAACATATTTCCCGCTCTATTGTCTCTGTGTTGCGTTCAGTGTCCGTGCTGCAGTCCATCCTGTCGACTGAAGCCTGTAAAAGCGGTTTGCCCTCGGTGTCGGCGCTCATCCAGACGCCGTACGTCACTTCATCACAGCTTTATTTAACCCTTCTCCTGCTGTTTTTATTAACGTCTCTGTTTATTTCTGCAGTTTGTTCAGTGACGTCCAGCTCCAACCTTCAGAGAAATCCCAGTTTAAGGTGCGTTCACTGTCCCTCTGTTCTCTTCTTTAATGCTCCACTTGAATAAAGAGTCTAACAGTTGTTTGATGCTTGGGGCAGGTTCCCAGTCGATTAAAAGAGGCTCTGAAAACGGCCAAAGAGAGTTTTGAGAGACGGCTCCACGACGAACAGAGACTGGTCTGTATCTCACCTTTTACTGCAGTCGTTCTGAGGGTTGCTCTTTCTTTGGTGACATCTGGTGGTGAAGTGAAGAACTACACTGAAAATAGAGCTGCTGGTGACAGCAGTCTGTTTTTTCTCTGTGAAACAAAAAAACAATGTTTGTTTTGTTTTTTTGTCCTTAGGGCTCAGCCACATGGCTAAAAAATAAAATAAATCTCAATTGTTTTTTCAGACAAATTTAATCTATCTATTCTTAATTCTGAACTTTATTTTATTGTTAGTTCTTTGTCAACACAAAACAACAGCAGCAGCAGTGAGCTCTGAGTGAAAATAAAGCAGTGTAGGTTGGATTCTTTTGAGTCTGGTTCTGATCTAAGTCCAGGTCTGATCTGAGTCTGTTGGTGTTTTGTTGCAGCTGCATCAGCACAGACGTCTGACCCGAGCCCAGTCTCATCACGGCTCTGAAGAGGAGAGGAAGAGGAGGAAGATCCTGGCCCGGAAGGTAACACCTGGACCGGACTTCATGGACTAAACCGGACCAGACTGGACCAGACTGGACTAGACTGGACTGGTCCGGTCCGGTCCAGTCCATTCCGGTCTGGACCGGACCAGACTGGACCACTCTGGACTGGAATGGACTGGACCAGACTGGTCTAAACTGGACCGGATCAGACTAGACTGGACTGGTCCAGACTGGACCGGACTGGACCAGACTGAGCGGGAAGGTCTGAGAAAAGTAAAACTAAAAACGTAAACGTGTGTTTTGCAGAAGTCCAGACAATCTGCCTTTGAGAACGAGGAGGACGTCTCCGTCAGAAACAACAACAACTCTGGTCTGTTCACAGAAGGAGACAGGAGACAGGGGACAGGAGGGAGGAGACAGGAGAGAGGAGACAGGAGGGAGGAGACAGGAGACAGGGGACAGGAGGGAGGAGACAGGAGACAGGGGACAGGAGGGAGGAGACAGGAGGGAGGAGACAGGAGGGAGGAGACAGGAGAGAGGAGACAGGAGGGAGGAGACAGGAGGGAGGAGACAGGAGGGAGGAGACAGGAGAGAGGAGACAGGAGAGAGGAGACAGGAGGGAGGAGAGAGGAGACAGGAGAGAGGAGACAGGAGAGAGGAGACAGGAGGGAGGAGACAGGAGGGAGGAGACAGGAGGGAGGAGACAGTGGACAGGAGACAGGAGGGAGGAGAGAGGAGACAGGGGACAGGAGAGAGGAGACAGTGGACAGGAGAGAGGAGACAGGGGACAGGAGACAGGGGACAGGAGAGAGGAGACAGGAGGGAGGAGACAGGAGGGAGGAGACAGGAGGGAGGAGACAGGAGGGAGGAGACAGGAGGGAGGAGACAGGAGAGAGGAAGGAGTGAAGGAGGAGACAGGGGAGAGGAAGGAGTGAAGGAGGAAGGGAAGGAGAGAATAGAAAGAGGGAGAAAAGACTCTTTTTGGTCCAGGTGTTGACTGGATGTTTGTCTTCTTCAGGTTCTGGAGCCAGTTCTCCTCCGACGTGTCCCTCGTCTCCAACGCCGCCCCCTTCAGGTCGGTCCTGTCACTGCTCTGTGTTTAACTCTGTGTTAGTCCCACGGCTGTTCCTCCAAAACCGAGGAATAAAGAGGAAAATGAACGAGACACAGCCATGAAACCCGTCTCTGTTTAAGATTTTATTTAGGCACCGTATTTATTCAGGTTTTAATATATGTATATATATATATATATAGAGAGAGAGAGAGAGGGATTTTACTGAAGAACACTAAACTAAATGTGCTCCAGACTGAACTCTAACTTGATTTGATTCAGAGACACTTCCACAGAGACTTTACTAAAACTCCAGTGTTTAATACAGTTTATCCTCTCAGCACTGGTTTAAGAGTTAAAGTCTGTGCAGAACTGTCTCTGACCTGTGTGTCTCTCATGATCTGTCTCTGTTTGACTCTCAAACTCTAAAGTCTGCTGTTATTCTGCTCAAAACAATCAGAATTAAGCCAAGTCTAGAACCCAGTGGGCTTCAGGAACAACTTAAAGAATTGATTCTTCAGTTTCAGATGAAGCCTCTGTAGATGTCTCTCTTTTACTGTTTGACTGTTTACTGTCCTTCAAACTGAACCAGAGACAGAAGCAGAGTTGAGATTCTACAAACCTACAGAGTTTAGGGTTAGCTGCTCATGTTAGCCTCAAGTCTGTCCCACAGACAACAGCAGACTGTTCCTGTCCAACCTCTGCATTAGTCTCTCCTCCCTCCTGTCTCCTGTCTCCTTGTCTCCTGTCTCCTTGTCTCCTGTCCTTGTCTCCTCTCCTTGTCTCCTTGTCTCCTGTCCTTGTCTCCTTGTCTCTTCTCCTTGTCTCCTCTCCTTGTCTCCTCTCCTTGTCTCCTTGTCTCCTGTCCTTGTCTCCTGTCCTTGTCTCCTCTGTGTATTCAGCTGCAGTTAACCCTGTCTCTCTGTCCGTTCTCTTTGCTCTAGAGCATGCTCCATTCTGACGTGTCCCGGTAACGTACTCTCTCTGCTCTGGGCCTGTCCCCAGCCCCAGTCCCTCCACACAGTCCTACACAGGCCTACAGTCCCTCCACACAGTCCTACAGTCCCTCCACACAGTCCTACACAGGCCTACAGTCCCTCCACACAGTCCTACAGTCCCTCCACACAGTCCTACACAGGCCTACAGTCCCTCCACACAGGCCTACAGTCCCTCCACACAGGCCTACAGTCCCTCCACACAGTCCTACACAGGCCTCCAGTCCCTCCACACAGTCCTACACAGGCCTACAGTCCCTCCACACAGGCCTCCAGTCCCTCCACACAGTCCTACACAGGCCTACAGTCCCTCCACACAGGTCTACAGAGGCCTACAGTCTCTCCACACAGGCCTACAGAGGCCTACAGTCCCTCCACACAGGCCTACAGTCCCTCCACACAGGCCTACACAGGCCTACAGTCCCTCCACACAGTCCTACACAGGCCTACAGTCCCTCCACACAGTCCTACACAGGCCTCCAGTCCCTCCACACAGTCCTACACAGGCCTACAGTCCCTCCACACAGGCCTCCAGTCCCTCCACACAGTCCTACACAGGCCTACACAGACCTACACAGGCCTACAGTTCCTCCACACTTCAACACAATCCTACAGAGGACTAAAAAGCAGAATACACATCCAAAAATGATTTTAAATTTGCTAACAGAGCATCATTTCCATCGTGGAGGAAACAGACCAGAGTCAGGAATCGAACCCATGATGGATATGGGTCAGGCCCATTCATTTCATTCATTAATTTGGGAAAATCCATTGAATATAGACTAAAGCCCACTGTAGTGAACTGTAAACGGGACTGAGGGTTCGGGAAACAGCCCTGTACTCTCACTGATGATGATGATGATGTGATGAAGGTTTTTAAGCGGTCAAACTCCAGACTCAGTTCAGTTCAGTTTAAATCACTGCGAACTGCTCTGATTTATCAAGACAAAGGTCTTCTTTGAGCTCTACTGAAACAGTTCTACAAAAACACTGGATAAAACAACACAAAATTAGACGAGGCCTTAAACCTGGAAAAAAAAAAAAAGGAAATGAGTCTGAGTGCGGCCATCTTTAAAAATCTCACAATCTTTAATGAGTTCTTCTCCAAACACAGCCGTGTTGTTGTCATTGGAGATTGTGACCTGCCTCTGTGTTTGTCTGCTGCTGTTCACTGCCTGTGGGCGGGGCTTGTTCACTGTCTGTGGGCGGGGCTTGTTCACTGTATGTGGGTGGTGCTTGTTCACTTGAAGGGCGGAGTTTAACACTTTGTGGGCGGAGTTATCTCTTTGAGTATTGAGGTGTTTCAGTATAATTTTTTTCACATTTTCCTCAAAGTTTAGCCTTAAAAAATGAAGAAATAAAAAAACAGTTATAGTTACTTCTGAAACATGCACTAAACTAAACTTTAATAGAAGCAGAAGACATTTTACTCTGTTTTTATCGTCAACTGAAGAAAGAAACAAAAACTGCAGCGGCTCAAACATAGATCCCTGTGGAACACCTCAGAACAACACTGTATTAAACTCTAACTATAAAACATATTCTAAATTTGAGCACTTTTTATTTTATTTATTGAGCATCAGATGTACTTCCTGTTGTTTTACCTTTTATTACAGTCCTATAATTTTAAATTATCCCTAACCTTTTACCTTTTTGCTGCTACAAACCCTTTTATTTGTGTTTATTTTATATTTTTAACCCAAGGCTCTGTAGAGAAGCGCCATCTTGATGACGATAAACCGCTTAAAACCAGTCCAAATCCAGTTATAACCACTTTAGCAGACAATTACAAAAAAATTACTTTTTTAAAATCTCTTTATTTATGTTTTGTCTTATTTTGCTTTAAAGGCTTTGAAGACGCCTCAAAAACAAGTGTCGTCTTGTTTCCATCAGCCAAGTGTTGATAGAAACCGTTTATTCGCTGAATGTAATGAATGCTTCCTTCGTTTCATTACTGGTCAAACAGGAAGTGAACTGTGGCAGCTTACATCACTTCCTGTTTCTCCATCGCAGAATAAAAGCCTTGGTCTTCTTTGAGCTGAAGGTCGACTGGGGCTGGTTTGAAGAGCTGGTTTCACAAAGATCAACAACACCATTTTAATCATTTTATCCACATTATTAAAGTGACTGAACCTGATATTTTTTTTATTCTAGTTGAAAATGGTTTAAACACAAATAGTTTATTGTCTTGATATGATCCATCTCCTGTTTATTCTAAGGGATTGTAAAAGATGAGAACCTCTATTCAGGAACAGAAAACCTTGACCTGGTTTAATCTGAGTTTTAGTTCAGTTTACAATAGAATTATTATCAGTGTGTTGTAGGATTTTCAATGTTGGTATAAATTAGTTTACACAAGTTATTCAAGCCAAACAAGTGTTTTTGAGATGAACTTATTACTGTCCCACACGACTGTGAGAATAAAAATAAAAAAACTTTCCCCACAAATTCAGGCATTTTAGGAAACAACAATCACAAAAAAGCCAAATCATAAAGCAATCTTCTGGGTGTTTTATTTTGAAAACTTCTGAGCTTTTTGTTTGGTGCTTGACTCTGTTTTTTTAATTTGGTGCTAAAGTAAACCACACACAAGAAAATAAAGTTGTAATAAACTAAACTAAAATATTTGAACACACCAAATTTATGCTTTATCTTTGTGGAACGGCTCTTTACCATCTGTCTTTACGTCTTTGTCAAGTTTCTCACTTTCTTCTTCTTCCTCCTCAGGCCTCCTTCCTCCTCCTCCCCCACCACCTCCACCTCCTCCAGCGCTAAACTCCCCTCCTCCTGCTCCTGTAGTGCCCCCTGGTGGCCCCTCTGGAGGCCCCTCTGGAGGCCGCTCGGCGCTGCTCAGCTCCATTCAGTCCTTCAGCAAAGTCAACCTGAAGAAGGCCCAGACCGTGGACCGCAGCCAGCCGCTCATATGACCCCGCCCACTTCACACAGGCCCCGCCCGCGTCACCCAAGCCCCGCCCACTTCATACAAGCCCCACCAAACGACACAGTCTTGGTCTAAACCTGGCCTCATACAAACTGTGGACTTTGCTTCGTTAACGTAAAGACTTTAGCCACGCCAAGTTTATGTCTGAAGCCCCGCCCATTTACCCATTTACGGACTTGACCACGCCCACTTCTGTTTTAAAAGAATGAAACCGAATTTTTTTTTCTGCCGTTTCCCAGTGGACACTCGTGGTACTGCAACAAAAATGAACTAGAGATGTTTTGCACAAAGTTAGGTTCAGGAAGGAAGGAATTTCTTGTTTGTTTCTCATTCTTTTTCTTTAATTGTTTATTTTCTTGCTACATTAATCTACAAAGCCTTTAAAATCATGTAAAAGCTTCTGTACAAAACACATTTAAAATTTTCACCATGTTCTAAAACAAAAGTGATTTATTTTCTGCCCCTTCTTCCTCTTTTTTCCTCTTTTTTCTCCTTTCTTCTTTCTTTCTTCCTGAACCTAGAGAATGTTTGAGCAGCACTTTTCATGAGGCGTTCAGGGGCTGTTTGTTTGAATGTAAATCCCATTTACTGCAGCTGTAAATACATCCTCCATAAAAATATATTTAAATAAACTCCGCCTCCAAGTCTTACTTAGTCCTGGTTTGGACCTGGGTTTAAAAATAGTCTCAGACTCCGTTGCTTTTTTTTTATCCACATCCCATTTTATTTTATTTTTATGGTTTTATTTTTATTTATGTATTTTTTGATCCAGAGGTGATACTTCTTTACATCGACTGTGTGATTGGTCGATGGAGCTGTCAATCAAACCTAAAGCTTTAAAACTACACATACAGAACTGAGACTGACAGAGACGAACCCTGACCCTGACCCTAACCCTGACCCTAATCCTGACCCTAATCCTGACCCTAATCCTGACCCTGACCCTAATCCTGACCCTAATCCTGACCCTGAACCCTGACCCTGACCCTAATCCTAATCCGCAGACACTATCCAACTATTTTAGTTTTAGAAAAGAAATAATGAAAAAGACAAAGAGCAGAGTTTTCCAGAGTTTTGACCGAATCGACATTTCAGGAACAGAACTGTGAAGATATTCTCTGAAGACTCCTGCGAAAAAACACATCATTAAACTTCTGTTATTTTTTGATTAATCTGAGTCTGTCTCGTACCTGGATCCAGGTGGAACCTGCTAACATCAAACCTCCTCAGAGCCGTCACACTTCTGTAAAACACACAAAGACACAACTACACACTGTGTCCATTAAATACATGTTGGTTTAGACCTGGTTTAGTCCTGGTTTAGACCTGGTTTAGACCTGGTTTAGACCTGGTTCAGTCCTGGTTTAGACCTGGTTCAGTCCTGGTTTAGACCTGGTTCAGTCCTGGTTTAGACCTGGTTTAGACCTGGTTTAGACCTGGTTTAGTCCTGGTTTAGACCTGGTTTAGACCTGGTTCAGTCCTGGTTTAGACCTGGTTTAGTCCTGGTTTAGACCTGGTTTAGTCCTGGTTCAGTCCTGGTTTAGACCTGGTTCAGTCCTGGTTTAGACCTGGTTTAGACCTGGTTTAGACCTGGTTCAGTCCTGGTTTAGACCTGGTTTAGTCCTGGTTTAGACCTGGTTCAGTCCTGGTTTAGACCTGGTTTAGACCTGGTTTAGACCTGGTTCAGTCCTGGTTTAGACCTGGTTTAGTCCTGGTTTAGACCTGGTTTAGTCCTGGTTTAGTCCTGGTTTAGACCTGGTTCAGTCCTGGTTTAGACCTGGTTTAGACCTGGTTTAGACCTGGTTCAGTCCTGGTTTAGACCTGGTTTAGACCTGGTTTAGTCCTGGTTTAGACCTGGTTTAGTCCTGGTTTAGACCTGGTTTAGTCCTGGTTTAGACCTGGTTTAGTCCTGGTTTAGACCTGGTTTAGTCCTGGTTCAGTCCTGGTTTAGACCTGGTTCAGTCCTGGTTTAGACCTGGTTTAGACCTGGTTTAGACCTGGTTTAGTCCTGGTTTAGACCTGGTTCAGTCCTGGTTTAGACCTGGTTTAGTCCTGGTTTAGACCTGGTTCAGTCCTGGTTTAGACCTGGTTTAGTCCTGGTTTAGACCTGGTTTAGTCCTGGTTTAGACCTGGTTTAGACCTGGTTTAGTCCTGGTTTAGACCTGGTTCAGTCCTGGTTTAGACCTGGTTTAGTCCTGGTTCAGTCCTGGTTTAGACCTGGTTTAGTCCTGGTTTAGACCTGGTTCAGTCCTGGTTTAGACCTGGTTTAGACCTGGTTCAGTCCTGGTTTAGACCTGGTTTAGTCCTGGTTCAGTCCTGGTTTAGACCTGGTTCAGTCCTGGTTTAGACCTGGTTTAGTCCTGGTTCAGTCCTGGTTTAGACCTGGTTCAGTCCTGGTTTAGACCTGGTTTAGACCTGGTTTAGACCTGGTTCAGTCCTGGTTTAGACCTGGTTTAGACCTGGTTTAGTCCTGGTTTAGACCTGGTTTAGTCCTGGTTTAGACCTGGTTCAGTCCTGGTTTAGACCTGGTTTAGACCTGGTTCAGTCCTGGTTTAGACCTGGTTTAGACCTGGTTCAGTCCTGGTTTAGACCTGGTTTAGACCTGGTTCAGTCCTGGTTTAGACCTGGTTTAGTCCTGGTTTAGACCTGGTTCAGTCCTGGTTTAGACCTGGTTTAGACCTGGTTCAGTCCTGGTTTAGACCTGGTTTAGACCTGGTTTAGTCCTGGTTTAGACCTGGTTTAGACCTGGTTCAGTCCTGGTTTAGACCTGGTTTAGACCTGGTTTAGACCTGGTTCAGTCCTGGTTTAGACCTGGTTTAGTCCTGGTTTAGACCTGGTTCAGTCCTGATTTAGACCTGGTTTAGACCTGGTTCAGTCCTGGTTTAGACCTGGTTTAGTCCTGGTTTAGACCTGGTTCAGTCCTGATTTAGACCTGGTTTAGACCTGGTTCAGTCCTGGTTTAGACCTGGTTTAGTCCTGGTTTAGACCTGGTTCAGTCCTGGTTTAGACCTGGTTTAGACCAGGTTCAGTCCTGGTTTAGACCTAGTTTAGACCTGGTTTAGACCTGGTCCTGGTTCTTGTCCTGGGTCTGGTTCTGGTTCTGGTCTGGTCCTGGTCCTGGTCCTGGTCCTGGTTCTGGTTCTGGTTCTGGTTCTGGTCTGGTTCTGGTTCTGGTCTGGTTCTGGTACTGGGTCTGGTCCTGGGTCTGGTCCTGGTTCTGGTCCTGGTTCTGGTTCTGGTTCTGGTTCTGGTTCTGGTCTGGTCCTGGTCCTGGTTCTTGTCCTGGTTCTTGTCCTGGTTCTGGTTCTGGTCCTGGTCTGGTCCTGGTCCTGGGTCTGGTCCTGGTCCTGGTCCTGGTCTGGTCCTGGGTCTGGTTCTGGTCTGGTCCTGGTCTGGTCCTGGTCTGGTTCTGGTCTGGTCCTGGTTCTGGTCCTGGTCCTGGTCCTGGTTCTGGTCTGGTTCTGGTTCTGGTCTGGTTCTGGTACTGGGTCTGGTCCTGGGTCTGGTCCTGGTTCTGGTCCTGGTTCTGGTTCTGGTTCTGGTTCTGGTTCTGGTCTGGTCCTGGTCCTGGTTCTTGTCCTGGTTCTTGTCCTGGTTCTGGTTCTGGTCCTGGTCTGGTCCTGGTCCTGGGTCTGGTCCTGGTCCTGGTCCTGGTCTGGTCCTGGGTCTGGTTCTGGTCTGGTCCTGGTCTGGTCCTGGTCTGGTTCTGGTCTGGTCCTGGTTCTGGTCCTGGTCCTGGTCCTGGTCCTGGTCTGGTCTGGTTCTGGTTCTGGTCTGGTTCTGGTTCTGGTTCTGGTCCTGGTCTGGTCCTGGTTCTGGTCCTGGTTCTGGTTCTGGTTCTGGTTCTGGTCTGGTTCTGGTCTGGTCCTGGTTCTGGTTCTGGTCTGGTCCTGGTCTGGTTCTGGTCCTGGTCTGGTCCTGGTCCTGGGTCTGGTCCTGGTCCTGGTCCTGGTCTGGTCCTGGGTCTGGTTCTGGTCTGGTCCTGGTCTGGTCCTGGTCTGGTTCTGGTCTGGTCCTGGTTCTGGTCCTGGTCCTGGTCCTGGTCTGGTCCTGGTCCTGGTCTGGTCCTGGTCTGGTCCTGGTCCTGGTCCTGGTTCTTGTCCTGGTTCTTGTCCTGGTTCTGGTTCTGGTCCTGGTCTGGTCCTGGTCCTGGGTCTGGTCCTGGTCCTGGTCCTGGTTCTGGTCCTGGTCCTGGTCCTGGTCTGGTCCTGGTCCTGGTCTGGTCCTGGTCTGGTCCTGGTCTGGTCCTGGTTCTGACCGGGACACACTGGTCCAGTTGGGGCAGACACAGCTTCAGGACACAGTGCAGGTTCAGGTCCCGGGACCGTCCCACGAACTGGAACATTTTAAAGTTGAACTCTGCGTCGGGTCCGAGTCCGTTCTGCACCACCTGCACAGTCGGCTCATCAGCACACCTGAGACAAGACCGGGTAAGACCGGGGTTAGACCGGGTTAGACCTGAGACAAGACCGGGTAAGACCGGGGTTAGACCGGGTTAGACCTGAGACAAGACCGGGGTTAGACCGGGTTAGACCTGAGACAAGACCGGGTAAGACCGGGGTTAGACCTGAGACAAGACCGGGTAAGACCGGGGTTAGACCGGGTTAGACCTGAGACAAGACCGGGTAAGACCGGGGTTAGACCGGGTTAGACCTGAGACAAGACCGGGTTAGACCTGAGACAAGACCGGGTAAGACCGGGGTTAGACCGGGTTAGACCTGAGACAAGACCGGGTAAGACCTGGGTTAGACCGGGTTAGACCTGAGACAAGACCGGGGTTAGACCGTTAAACACCCAACCGGATGAGAAACCGGCCTTAGACCGGGTTAGACCTGAGACAAGACCGGGGTTAGACCGGGTTAGACCTGAGACAAGACCGGGTAAGACCTGAGATAAGACCGGGCTTAGACCCGGTTGGACCAGAGTTAGACCAGAGTTACCTGTTCCTGATGAGGCTGTACTTCTGTGTGGACCAGGGCAGGTTCGTGGCCCAACACGAGTCCAGGACCAGGCGGGACTTCAGGTGGTCCAGGCCCCGGGTACGGATCCTGAAGTAGACCCTCTGGTTCAGCCGGATCTGGGTGTGTCGGGTCACAGGAGTCCGGTGCCGCGGGTCCAGGAAGGCCTCCTGCACCAGAGAGTAGTTCCCCACAGACGACGAAACATACTGCACCACCGCAGACCTGCAAGACCGGGTTAGACCGGGTTTAGACTGGGTTAGGCTGGGTTAGGTTGGGTTAGACTGGTTTAGACTGGGTTTAGACTGGGTTAGGCCGAGTTAGACTGGGTTAGGCCGGGTTAGACTGGGTTAGACTGGGTTAGGCCGGGTTAGACTGGGTTAGACCGGGTTTAGACTGGGTTTAGACTGGGTTAGACTGGGTTAGACTGGGTTAGACTGAGTTAGACCGGGTTTAGACTGGGTTTAGACTGGGTTAGACCGGGTTTAGACTGGGTTAGACCGGGTTTAGACTGAGTTTAGACTGGGTTAGACTGGGTTAGGCCGGGTTAGACTGGGTTAGACTGGGTTTAGACTGGGTTAGACTGGGTTAGACTGGGTTAGACCGGGTTAGACTGGGTTTAGACTGGGTTAGACTGGGTTAGACTGGGTTTAGACTGGGTTTAGACTGGGTTAGACTGGGTTAGACCGGGTTTAGACTGGGTTTAGACCGGGTTAGAAATCAACATACGTGTCGTTGTCTTCGATGACGTCGATGGACACAGAGAAGTCCACGGTGATGTCGGGGATGGAGAAGGGACAGGACAGGTCTGAGACTTCCTGTCCAGTCGTCTCCAGGACCACAGCGTTTTTATAAATCATGCCTCCATCAGACTTCTGTAAGACCAGACTGGGTTAGACTGGGTTTAGTCCCGGTTTAGTCCCGGTGTAGTCCCGGTCTCACCTGGATCAGGGTCCCGCAGGTGCTGGTGTTGGTGTCGATGTGGAAGTGGACCAGGTGAGTCTCTGGGTGGAGCGTCCCGGTGCAGCTGGAGTCCAACAGATGGAGCTGAGTGTGGTGGATGCCTCTGTCCCGCAGCAGACAGTCAGGCACCGCCAGCTCCGTCACCGTCCCCCAGCACCTCAGGTCTCCTGGAAAACCAACCAAAACCTGTTCAAAACCTACTAAAACCTGTTCAGATCCATCTAAACCTGGTTCTCACCGAGCGTGGTGTGGTTGGTGTAGGACGAGGCGAAAATGGCTCGACAGAAGCAGCCGGTGTCGTTAGAGTCCGGTTTCTCTCCACAGAACTCATGATCCCCACAAAACCGGTTCCAACAGGACTCCATCGGACCCCCATCTGCAAGAGACAGAAAACTGGTTTAGACTTGGTTGGTTTTGATTTAAAAAGTACCCAGTCCCTCCCCAGTCCCCGGGCTCCCCCGGTCTCTCGACCCAGTCCCGACTCGGTCCAGGCCCGGTCTCCCCCGGTCTCTCGGTCCAGGCCCGGTCTCCCCCGGTCTCTCGACCCAGTCCCGACTCGGTCCATGCCCGGTCTCCCCCGGTCTCTCGACCCAGTCCCGACTCGGTCCAGGCCCGGTCTCCCCCGGTCTCTCGACCCAGTCCCGACTCGGTCCAGGCCCGGTCTCCCCCGGTCTCTCGACCCAGTCCCGACTCGGTCCAGGCCCGGTCTCCCCCGGTCTCCCCCGGTCTCCCCCGGTCTCTCGACCCAGTCCCTGGTCTGGTCCAGGCCCGGTCTCCCCCGGTCTCTCGACCCAGTCCCGACTCGGTCCAGGCCCGGTCTCCCCCGGTCTCCCCCGGTCTCTCGACCCAGTCCCTGGTCTGGTCCAGGCCCGGTCTCCCCCGGTCTCTCGACCCAGTCCCGACTCGGTCCAGGCCCGGTCTCCCCCGGTCTCCCCCGGTCTCTCGACCCAGTCCCTGGTCTGGTCCAGGCCCGGTCTCCCCCGGTCTCTCGACCCAGTCCCACGCCGGCCGCCCCGCGCCGCCGGAGCCCGGCTCCCCGGCTCCCCCGGTCTCTCGACCCAGTCCCTGGTCTGGTCCAGGCCCGGTCTCCCCCGGTCTCTCGACCCAGTCCCTGGTCTGGTCCATGCCCGGTCTCCCCCGGTCTCTCGACCCAGTCCCGACTCGGTCCAGGCCCGGTCTCCCCCGGTCTCCCCCGGTCTCTCGACCCAGTCCCTGGTCTGGTCCAGGCCCGGTCTCCCCCGGTCTCTCGACCCAGTCCAGACTCGGTCCCTGGTCTCCCCCGGTCTCTCGACCCAGTCCCTGGTCTGGTCCAGGCCCGGTCTCCCCCGGTCTCTCGACCCAGTCCAGACTCGGTCCCTGGTCTCCCCCGGTCTCTCGGCCCAGTCCCCCCCTCTCGACCCAGTCCCTGGTCTGGTCCAGGCCCGGTCTCCCCCGGTCTCTCGACCCAGTCCAGACTCGGTCCCCGGTCTCCCCCGGTCTCTCGACCCAGTCCCTGGTCTGGTCCAGTCCAGTACCACAGCCGGCGGCGGTCCTCAGGTCCAGGGTGCTGTGGTTCCTCAGGACGCTGGCCGTGAACAGAGCCTGGAAGAATCCACAGAGCAGTCCGTCTCTGTTGCCGTAGAAACACAGAGTCTGCCGACAGGACGTCCTGAACTGAGACGGGTCCTGAGACCAGACACTGAAGGGGCTCTGCAGCAGCTCATCACACCTGAGAGAGGAAATCTGACTAAAACCTGTTCAAGACCCAATGAAACTTGTCTCTTCATGTGGGTCACATGACAGGTCAGCCATCTTTGATAAACAGGAAGTGATGTCATGTTTGTACTCACTTTTTACTCAATTCAGAGCAGTTAATCGGCACGTACTCTCCCTGTGTGATGTTCCTGTCACATCTGAGGAAACAGAAGGTTAGACTGGACTCAATCAGGTCTAAACCAGTTCTAAACATGGTCTACAACAGGACTTACCCGTCCTCGCTGAAATTCCAGTGTTTGGTGGCCGTCAGAGAGAACGGGTCCTGACAAAGTCCGTCCAGGGTCAGTGTCGTATTTTTGGGAACTGTTCACAAAAACAAAGGTTTTAGTTCGGAACTAAACCAGGTCTAAACCAGCACTAAACCAGGTCTAAACCAGGTCTAACCAGGTCTAAACCAGGTCTAACCAGGTCTAACCAGGTCTAAACCAGGTCTAACCAGGACTAAACCAGGTCTAACCAGGTCTAACCAGGTCTAAACCAGGTCTAAACCAGGTCTAACCAGGACTAAACCAGGTCTAACCAGGTCTAAACCAGGTCTAACCAGGTCTAACCAGGTCTAAACCAGGTCTAAACCAGGTCTAACCAGGTCTAAACCAGGTCTAACCAGGTCTAAACCAGGTCTAACCAGGTCTAACCAGGTCTAAACCAGGTCTAAACCAGGTCTAACCAGGTCTAACCAGGTCTAACCAGGTCTAAACCAGGTCTAACCAGGTCTAACCAGGTCTAAACCAGGTCTAACCAGGTCTAACCAGGTCTAAACCAGGTCTAAACCAGGTCTAACCAGGACTAAACCAGGTCTAACCAGGTCTAACCAGGTCTAACCAGGACTAAACCAGGTCTAACCAGGACTAAACCAGGTCTAACCAGGTCTAAACCAGGTCTAACCAGGTCTAAACCAGGTCTAACCAGGTCTAACCAGGTCTAAACCAGGTCTAAACCAGGTCTAACCAGGTCTAACCAGGTCTAAACCAGGTCTAACCAGGTCTAAACCAGGTCTAACCAGGTCTAAACCAGGACTAAACCAGGTCTAACCAGGTCTAAACCAGGTCTAACCAGGTCTAACCAGGTCTAAACCAGGTCTAAACCAGGTCTAAACCAGGTCTAACCAGGTCTAACCAGGTCTAAACCAGGTCTAACCAGGTCTAACCAGGACTAAACCAGGTCTAACCAGGTCTAACCAGGTCTAACCAGGTCTAAACCAGGTCTAAACCAGGTCTAACCAGGTCTAACCAGGTCTAACCAGGACTAAACCAGGTCTAACCAGGTCTAAACCAGGTCTAACCAGGTCTAACCAGGTCTAACCAGGTCTAAACCAGGTCTAACCAGGTCTAAACCAGGTCTAAACCAGGTCTAAACCAGGTCTAACCAGGTCTAACCAGGTCTAAACCAGGTCTAACCAGGTCTAACCAGGTCTAAACCAGGTCTAACCAGGTCTAAACCAGGTCTAACCAGGTCTAACCAGGTCTAAACCAGGTCTAACCAGGTCTAACCAGGTCTAACCAGGTCTAACCAGGTCTAACCAGGTCTAAACCAGGTCTAAACCAGGTCTAACCAGGTCTACCTGTGATGCGGATGACGGCGGTCAGTCCGGTGAATTTTACTGTTAGAGTGTTCTGTCCAGAGCCGACAGTTGCAGTGAGTTCTTTCTGGTCTTTCTTCAGATTCACAGAGTTTACTCTGAGTTCTTTGGATGAATTCAGCTTCAACTCATCTTTTAGATCCTGCCTCGAGACAAAACATTAGAGAAAAACACTCTGAGACGAGACGATCACGTGAAGCACTCACCCGGACCCGTCCTCCCTGATGAAGGAAGACGGTCTCGTCTCCTTGGATCAGAACCACTGAGTCCAGAAAACCCAGGTCTTTACGACGACGCTCCCTGAACTGCCCCACGACCTGCCAAGACCAGGATAAAACCAGGACCGGATCAGGACTAGACCAGGACCGGACCAAGGCCGGACCAGGACCGGACCAGGATAAAACCAGGACCGGATCAGGACCGGACCAGGATAAAACCAGGACCGGATCAGGACCGGACCAGGACCGGACCAGGATAAAACCAGGGCCGGATCAGGACCGGACCAGGACTAGACCAGGACTGGACCAGGGCCGGACCAGGACCGGACCAAGACCAGGACCGGACCGGACCAGGACCAGGACTGTTACCTGCAGGTTGGGGAAGGATGGGCTGGAGAACAGAGTGTGGCCACAGCGAGTGTTCAACTGGTTTCTGTTGTTTTCGACACCGATGAGAACCGGACCAATCAGAGAACAGATCAAACACCTGCACCAAACAAAACCTGTTCAAGTCCACCTAAAACCTGTTCAAATCCATCTAAACCCTGTTGAAATCCATCTAAACCCTGTTCAAATCCATCTAAAACCTGTTCAAATCCATCTAAACCCTGTTCAAATCCATCTAAAACCTGTTCAAATCCATCTAAACCCTGTTCAAATCCATCTAAAACCTGTTCAAATCCATCTAAACCCTGTTCAAATCCATCTAAAACCTGTTCAAATCCATCTAAACCCTGTTCAAATCCATCTAAACCCTGTTCAAATCCATCTAAAACCTGTTCAAATCCATCTAAACCCTGTTCAAATCCATCTAAAACCTGTTCAAATCCATCTAAACCCTGTTCAAAGGTATAAAAAGAGATAAAGGTGGTTTACTGTTTGTCTTCACATTGAGCTGAGCTGAAACTGAGATAACTCTGAAGAATCAGCGCCACGGACAACAGCCGCAGAAACATCATGGGATCAGCCAATCAGAGAGCTGCAATATAAAACACATCAGCCAATCAGAGAGCTGCAATATAAAACACATCAGCCAATCAGAGAGCTGCAATATAAAAACACATCAGCCAATCAGAGAGCTGCAATATAAAACACATCAGCCAATCAGAGAGCTGCAATATAAAAACACATCAGCCAATCAGAGAGCTGCAATATAAAAACAGTGTAAATGCTGAAAATGGTCTTTAAGTGCAATACACTTTTACAGTGTTCTTTCAATGAGCTGTGTAGAAGTGTTTCTGGAGAAAGGCCTTGTTTTTTGTCCTTTGCAGAGCAGGAGACAGAGTTAGTCCGGTTCTAGACCAGGTCCAGACTCAGGAGACAGAGTTAGTCCGGTCTTAGACCAGGTCCAGACTCAGGAGACAGAGTTAGTCCGGTTCTAGACCAGGTCCAGACTCAGGAGACAGAGTTAGTCCGGTTCTAGACCAGGTCCAGACTCAGGAGACAGAGTTAGTCCGGTCTTAGACCAGGTCCAGACTCAGGAGACAGAGTTAGTCCGGTCCTAGACCAGGTCCAGACTCAGGAGACAGAGTTAGTCCGGTCCTAGACCAGGTCCAGACTCAGGAGACAGAGTTAGTCCGGTCCTAGACCAGGTCCAGACTCAGGAGACAAATGTCTGTTTCATCCAGTTTTTTTCTGTGACACCTGAGACCTTTGCCTGAAGACAAGGCTCAGATTCTGACACATTTTAATCCTTCCTCAGCTTCTCAAACTAACACCTTTAATATTTTTCATGTTTTCATATATTTTAGGCCAAAATGAAACATTAAACAGAATGATAACTCTAATTTCAGGAGTGTGTTAGTATTGTGTGAATATTTTGTTTATTATTATCCACGTCACCAGCTTCAATAACAGTACTTTTCCTTAGAGTTAAAAATATATAAAAATATCACTTTCTGAAGGAAAACCAAAACCAAAAGCACAGGATCATTTTCAGAACAGGTTTTGGTTGGGTTTAAACAGATACAGCAGCGCTCTAACACACTAAGAACATACAAGGTGTGCAAACAATACCATTAAAAGCATTTGATCCAAATTTTCAAATGTAATAAACAATAAACTTAATGCAAAAAAATAAATCAGTGAAAAAAGAAACACAAAGAATCAATGTTCTTACGAAATAAATGAGCGTCAGAGCCGTTCTCACTGCAGCTGCCTCCTGACTTCACTTTGAAAACTTGTTCTGTCTGAAGTCCTGCAGCTGTGGGAGGGGCCTCTGAGTCCTGGGAGGGTCTGGGTCTAGGTCTGAGTCCTGGGAGGGTCTAGGTCTGGGTCTGGGTCTGGGTCTAGGTCTGAGTCCTGGGAGGGTCTAGGTCTGGGTCTGGGTCTGGGTCTAGGTCTGAGTCCTGGGAGGGTCTAGGTCTGGGTCTGGGTCTGGGTCTGGGTCTGGGTCTAGGTCTAGGTGTAGATCTGGGTCTAGGTCTGGTCTAGGTCTGGTCTGGGTCTAGATCTAGGTCTGGGTCTAGATCTAGGTCTAGAACTAGATCTGATCTAGGTCTGGGTCTAGACACAGTTTCAAAATTAAAATATATTTATATATTTATTTATTTATATATTTATTTATATATTTATTTATATATGTATATATTTATTTATATATTTATTTATTTATATATTTATATATTTATAGCTTTATTTATTTATTTATTTATATATTTATTTATTTATATATTTATTTATTTATATATTTATTTATTTATTTATTTATTTATATATTTATAGCTTTATTTATTTATTTATATATATATTTATTTATTTATATATTTATTTATTTTTATTTATTTATATATTTATTTATTTATTTATATATTTATATTTAAACTGTGGTTGTTCAGTCGTCAGAGTCTCGTTTGTTTCATAAATGTTTCAGACAGAGTCTCTTTTCTATAAAACCTAAAATGTGGCCTGACCTGAAAGCTCCAGTTTATAAATGTGTGAAGGTTCAGGAGAAAACCGTCAAGAATCTGGACTGAGACCGGTTTAGTCACAAACTGGTCCTCGGGTTAAAATCTGAACTTTATTCTTGTTTCATTCCCTTTGTTCTGTTCTGACGCAGACGACTGTCTCAGTTACGTTCAACCTTTTATTACGGTTTTACCCCTTGGTCCCGTCGGGGGTCGCGGGGCCGGAGCCTATCCCAGCAGCGTTTACATCATTTTCTGATTCATTTCAATAATATTATATTTATTGCTGCACAAAGAAGGGTCCTGTGAGTTTACACCAGAAGAACAATTATGAGCCAAAAAAACTGAACATAAAACATGTGCTTTGTTTAGAGGAGAACTGAGGCGAAAATAAACTAAAGAAAACCAAACGAAGAAGAACTGTCCATAAAACACCTGCAACTATAGCGCCCTCTTGTGGAGAAAATGAGTAGATGAACCAACACACTGCAGTGTTTCATTTATTCACCTGTGTCATTATTAATACAATCATCTTAACTCTGCAAACATTTAATACACATCCCACAGAAAACTCTTCAATGAGAACAAGAGTAAATAAAAGTGAACTTCAGGAACAAAGTGAGAGCTTTCAACATGAAACACTTGTGTTTATTGTTGATGAATTAATGTCGGGACAAATGCTGAAGAGAAGCTGCTTTTGATTCTTTTTCTGGTGGATTTAATAGAGTTTGGATGTTGGTATTTCTGAGTTCTGAAAAATGCACATGAATTCTGCTGGAGTCAGAACAGCTGATTCTGTTGGTGTTCATCATCATCATCATCATCATCAAGGAAGCTAGTTCAGACCTATATATATATATATATATATATATATATATATATATATATATATATATATATATATATATACATATATATATATATATATATATAAATATATATATATATATATATATATATATATATATATATATATATATATATATATATATAAATATATATTTATAAATATATATTTATATATATATGTGTGTGTAAATATATATATATATATATATTTACATATATATATATGTAAATATATATATATTTTTAAATATATAAATATATATTTATATATATATATATTTATATTTATATATATATATTTACATATATATATATATATATATATACATATATATTTACATATATATATATATATATATATATATATACATATATATTTACACATATATATATTTACACACATGTCACTTGGATGAGTCTAAAAGTAGATGTATGCAATAACTTCTGTGATAACATTTCCATGATCCATGTTCATATAAATGTGGAACAATGAAAATCTCACAAACACTTTTATTTAAAAATATAAAAATCGTCAATTACATGAATTTTTATTATTGTTTAGACCTGAATCAGTTACAGTGAAGGGTTTACACTTGTTTCCATCAGAAAATCATTTGATTTGAGGCAGACTTTTTTTAACAAATCATCATTTTTTAAATTATAATAATTTGTATTATTTTTTTATAACAAAGATACGCACAAACACAAATGGCTGGCCAAATAAACCCGAATAAAACAAGGCAAAAAACAACTTCCTGTCACAGCCATAACTATTCTCTATAAATTAAGCAAAATAAAACAATAAAATCTTTATAAACAAATCAAACTCAGTACACGTTGAATAAATGCAAGGTTTGTTGTTGCTTTTTTTTTTTTTAATCAATGTGAAAACAACGTAAGAGAATCCCCTGGTCCCGGTGCCACACTGGTCTTTACTCTGGATTCTCTGAAGCTTTTTTAGTCTTTGTAGTGTCCTACTGTCACATGATTCTCTGAATGCCTCCCCACACTGGTCACAACTATATGGTGTATGTGTGATGTGTGTTTTCTAAGGTTGTGTGCTTGAGTGAAAGCCTTTCCACACTGATCACAGCTGTACCTTCTCTCTCCTGTATGAATGCGACGGTGCATTGAGAGATGACTGAAGTTAGTAAAGTTCTTCTCACACTGGTCACAGCTGAAGGGTTTCTCTCCAGTGTGGATTCTCATGTGCACTGTAAGGTGGTCTGATCTAACAAAAGCCTTTCCACACTCTCCACAGATGTATGGTCTTTCTCCAGTGTGAACTCGACGGTGCACCAAGAGTTCATCCGATCTTGAAAAGTTCTTCTCACACTGGTCACAGTTGTATGGTTTTTCTCCAGTGTGGGTTCTCATGTGGTTTGTAAGGTGTGCTAATTGAGCAAACATCTTCCCACACTGCTCACAGCTGAATAGTTTTTCTCCAGTGTGGATGTGACGATGCATTGACATCGCTTGAGATGTTTTAAAACTCTTTTCGCACTGGTCACAGCTGTAAGGCCTCTCTCCAGTGTGGATCCTCGTGTGTATTTCAAGGTTGTGTAGTTGAGTAAATTTCTTTCCACAGTCTTTACACCTGAAAGGTTTTTCTCCAGTGTGGATCCGACAATGCACTAAAAGGTCACGTGAAGATCTGAAACTCTTCTCACACTGCTCACAGCTATAGGGCCTCTCTCCAGTGTGAATTCTCGTGTGCCTTTTAAGGTTGCTCACTTGAGTAAAAGCCTTTCCACACTGGTCACAGCTGTGAGGTTTTTCTCCAGTGTGGACTTGACAGTGCCTTGACAATTTGCTTAATGATTTAAACTTCTTCTCACATTGGTGGCAGTTGAATGGTTTTTCTCCAGAGTGAGTTTTCATGTGAGATTTAAAGGTGTGTTCTGCTGTAAAAGCCTTATCACACTGGTCACAGGTGAGCTCCATTATGATTGTGTTGTTGAGGTGACCGAGGTCGGCTTGTTTCTCTGCAAAGATACAACAAGAATGAAAAGATTCAGTCAAGACAGGTTCTGTTTCTGCCTAGGCATGGGTATATTTGTGCTCTTTTTACAGCATTCGGCTCTCAAACTCCAATTGCCGTGATCGCTCTTCCTCCTACGGTTTTCTTTTCTACAAAGCCCAACTGAGCAGTGCCCATCTTCCAAAATGCCGACCAGGGATAATAAAACTATAGGGGAAAACATTCAGCACTAACCTAACCCTCAATGTCAATGTGGCCCTAATGGAGAAACAAAACCAGTTTCAAACTGAGAAGCTAATAAATGAAAAGCTAATTGCCAAATATACACATATTACCTGAATCTGGGGAAAGTGGCCGCTTGACCACATTTTCCTCAAACCATCAGATATTAGTTACCGCCATCACCACCAGAGGTCGACAGAGCCCACCTTTCTCTAGTTTCAAAGTTAGTTCGATAAAAAGGATGGGTCGAGCTTGTGTTGTTTGTTTTGAGTGTTTCAGTTTTCTCTTTTTAATGTGTTGATTTGTTTCTATGTATGTGTTTAGTTTCTTTTTAAAATCCAAATAAAACTGGATAGTTCTAGGTTTAAGTCCAAGATCTAATCTTTATTTTGTTTGTATTCTGGTTTTGCCTTTGTTTACACCTTATTTAGTCTTGGACTTTGTCCATGTTTATTACAAAGTTATAAATATATATATTCCTTAATTGTGAGTCTGTCCCATTAATCCAATCTGGTGTTTATTAATTCCACCTGAGCACAGTCCGCTTCAGTCAAACACGTGACTTTAACAGCGTTGAATCTAATGTAAACATAAAGTGAGAGCTGCCACAGTTAGCTCCTGGTGCTAGCCTGTTAGCATCTTCACACTGCACCGTTTTAAAAACATAATCATTAAACTACAGCTTTACCTCAGAGTCGGGTTTTCCACCGCACAGTCCAACCCTCTTCTTCTCCTGGTGTTGGACTTAAAAGTGAGTTTGTTCCAGAGAAAAGTCCCGCGGTAAAAGAGAAGAGCTAACTGAGCTAACTGCTAAACGAACATACCGGAAGTGGATGTTTCTTCTTCTTCTACGATGGAGGAGTGTGTTCCCTGCGCTTTACGCCCTCTACCGGTAACAGCAGGATTCAACCAGGGCTGAAAACAAGTCTAAACCAGAATTAAATCAAGACTAAACCAGGACTAAACTCGGGATTTAACCAAAGAATTAAAACAGATAAAACCATTATTATTCCTTTAATTGATTCGAGAGGGAGCTGCCTCTTTCTGCTGAATATAATAATATAATAATATAATATAATATAATATAATATAATTAATATAATAAAATAAATAATAAATCAGAATGAGACTGTCTGAGTGGTCAGGGTCTGGTGTTGAAAACAGGACGTTCTGCTGTTTGCTTTAGGACTAAAGGGCCCCCGCTAAGAACCACTGAAGACCAAAAGACCCCCTGAGGCCCCCTTGAGGCCTTTATGTCTCTCTGGACAGATCCGGATCAGCAGGGACCGCCGTCAGCTGAGTCCGGAGCTTCCTGTTTCTCTGAGAACGTCCCGGAGCTGACAAATACAAGCCTCAGTGTGAGTCCCAACACATTAATGCAGTTTATTTATTCAGCTATGAATAAGAATAATGTCACAGAGCTGAATAACTGAGACTCCTCTGAGGGTCTTTGTTCAGGAACTGTCTCTGAGCCTGGACTGAGACAGAACTGCCCACAGTTTCTCCATCATCGGCCAAAAAAGTGTGAGAAACAAATTCACCAGAAAAACTAAACTAAACTGTGTCATAAATGAGAAATTAAAAATAATAATAAAAAAGACACACTCGAGTAAACAGCTGTTGTTGTTATCAGGCATCTATAACACATTTGTGATAAATCAGACATAAATACAGAATTATTCCTGTTTTTTTCCACCACAATATTGAGGTCAACATTAGCTTCTTTACAGACTTTAAAAGGTCTTAAGTGATTTTAGTTTAACTTAAACACGTCTCGAGTCGTTTTTAGATGGACTTAGACAAAATTTTGACAAGTTTTAAAATGTTTTGGTCTGACTTTAACAGGTTTTCAAGTTAAATAAAGTGTTTACATAAGTCTGACACCAGCAGTTGTCCCTGTTTTAGTCCAGTTTAGTCCAGTTTAGACCTGGTTTTAGTCCAATTTGGACCTCTTTAGTCCAGTTTAGACCTGGTTTTAGTCCTGTTTAGACCTCTTTAGTCCTGTTTAGACCTCTTTAGTCCTGTTTAGACCTCTTTAGTCCAGTTTAGACCTCTTTAGTCCAGTTTAGACCTGATTTTAGTCCAATTTAGACCTCTTTAGTCCAGTTTAGACCTCTTTAGTCCAGTTTAGACCTGGTTTTAGTCCAATTTAGACCTCTTTAGTCCAGTTTAGACCTCTTTAGTCCAGTTTAGACCTCTTTAGTCCTGTTGTAGTCTCTCGTCCGGAGCCTCTTAAAGACTCTGGAGTGTGTCCGTTGCCGTGGCGACCGCTGTAGTCTTTTCAGCAGCTGGTGGGGGTCGGCGGCGCTCGACCGTCTCCACGGTAACGGCTCCAGACAATGGCCAATGAGCTTTCATCTCTGAGCCTCACAAAGAAGACCTTATTCCTCTGCAGCGTAGGCTGGGCAAGACCGGATTAAGACCGGGTCCAGGACGGGGTCTGAGGCCAGGCAAGACTGGATCAAGACCAGGACTGAAGCCAAGCAAGACCGGGTCTAGACCAAGACTGGGACTGAGGCCAGACCAGGACCTAGGACCAGCAGCTTTATGGCGAGCTATGAGTCCAGTTCAGACCCGGTTCGGTCCTGATTTAGTTTAGTCCTGGTCCTGTGAAGTCCTGGTTTAGTCCCACTTTAGTCTAAAGTCCAGCTCAGATTTGTTTCCATATTTAGTTCCATCATTCTCAAAGTTTTGACAGAACCAGGTCCAGTGCCACCTCCTCTTCATCTGAAAACATAAGAATATTCCAGATTTAGTCCTGCTTTAGTCCTGGTCTAGTTCTTTTAAAAATCCTGACTCTGACTTTTCTTCTGAGGATAAATGAATTATACAAAGGTCACAGCTTCAGAATCACAGTGACCCCTGACCCCTGACCTCTGCTGTGTGGGTCGTTGCCGCGGAGACAGACAGGAACCCTCATTCACCGCAGACTGGTCACATGACGCTTAGGAAAATATATGAGAACGTAAGACAATAATCATCAGAAACAGAAAATACAAACAGAGCTTTTATTTCATATAAAACTACATCTGAACCTCACAAATAAAAAGTTTTCTCACAAAACTACAATAACATTGAGGCATTAAAACCAAAAGGATCAGAGAGAAAAGTGAGACTAGTGTTAAAGAGAGCTTCATGTGTTTTCAGCGTGTATGATTCTGGATTGTACACTCCTTAAAAACTACAATTTTATTCTATTTATGCAAAATATTTCCCAAAATTCTACAGAAAAAAACCTAAGACAAAACCAAATGATGTGAAACATTAAAATACAGAATTATCCAAAAGTTCAACACGGCGTCCCCAGAGCTAACTGCTGCTCTTCTGGGTGTGTCTCTTTAATGGGCGTGGTCAGCAGGACAAGAGGCGTGGCCAGGAGAGTGGAGGGCGTGGCCAAAGACAGAGTGGGCGTGTCCGGGGCGGATGGGGCGGGGCCTGAGCAGCACTCATCGCAGCAGCAGCAGCAGCAGTGAACGAAGGCCCGTCCCAAAGCTTTACTGAAGAACAGCACCAGGAGGGGCGTGGCCGAGGACCGGACGAACAGCAGGAACTGTCCAATCAGACGCAGCGCAGGCATCACGCCCACAGGAAGTGAGCTCACGTATGACGCCGCGATGGTGCACACGGTCTCGGGGAAAGTACAGGCCGCATAGAGTCCGACCAGAGCCATCACCACTGAGCGAAGACCCGCCTCTCGCTCCAGCAGCTTCCTGTTCAGAGAGGAAGTCCTGCTGCTCACTTCCTGTTTGGAGGCAGAGGGGGAGGGGCTTCTGGGAGGAAAAAGGAGAGACTTGAATTAATTGAATTACACGATTTAAATCTTTACAGTCATGTTGACTTGTGTGTAATTTTTTTGCCCTTTCATTTCTTATTGAAGTTATTTTAAATTCTGCTTTTTTGTTCTTTCTTCAGCTTCTTCATCTTTTATAACTTTATTTCAAATTTAAACATTTTTGCACCAATCAAACTTTAAACAAATCTCAAAATATTTCCCTTTTCATATAATTCAAATCAAATTTTTACAACTTTATAAAAAATCACACATTATTATTTGGACATTTTTTACTTTACAATGGGTTGTTATGGTTGTTAGGGAGCGTTTCTTATTCAGGCCTTTTTACTCCAACTAAACTCCTTCACATGCACAAATTATATATTAAAGTTATTCAGAAATTCATCCTCTTTTAGAAAATGCAACTCTTATAGCTCTGTTATAAGCCTTAATGTGTCAGGAGGTTAATCCATACGACAGCTGTCTGAACACAAATTAGCCGTGCAGTTTCGAGTTTTAATAAAACAGATTTTGTTTTAATTTGTGGTCAATACTTTTTCATCCACATGTAATCCACATTAGTTTATACTCACAGACTAATATATATATGCATCTATAAGACTATATAAACTCATTTCGAACCTGTTTGTGGGGACCTCCTTCTTCACGGCCGAGGGGGAGGAGCCTCTGCTGCCGCCGCCATCCTGTCGTCCAATCGTCTGCGGCGCCCGCTGTGACATCACGCGGCGTGTCACCAGGTCACATGACAACACGAAGAGCAGAGGGAGGCACAGGTAACAGCCGAACAGCCACCAGGACCGGGCCTCCTGATAGGTCAGCACCAGAGACAGGACGGCCAATGGGAGCTGAGGGGAGGGCTCTGCCAGGCACACGTCCACCTGTCAATCACATCAAACCTGTTCAAATCCAACTAAAACCTGTTCAAATCCATCTAAAACCTGTTCAAATCCAACTAAACCTGTTCAAATCCAACTAAACCTGTTCAAATCCAACTAAACCTGT